>OZ023333.1:34018930-34493930 GCA_964007535.1 Brachyptera risi | reverse complement strand
AAAAAATGAGTGAAACAAAAAGTGCAGTGAAGTGTCAATTATTAATGTAGCTCTATAGGTTTGATAGAATAGTGTTGAATGCAGAGAACTTTAGTAACGTTTCCATTTCATCTTGAGGGGAGATCGTTCCAGAGGCGAACGGATCTACCAAGAAAAGATTGGAGGCCTGTGTTAGTGTTATGTCTTGGTAGATCTTGAGGTTGTGGTCATTTCGTCCAACGAAGTTAGGTTCAGTGAACCGGAATGTTAAGCAATTAAGGCAATGCATGAAAAATAGGATCATTTGAATGGGGCACCACAAGGGCGATCTTACCACCCCAAAGAATAACTAAAAATAAGATATAACTAATAATATTGGTATCAAATAATCAACTAAATATTAAATATCAACTGATAATATTATGTGATCTATGACACGATATTTGGACACGACATATAACATTGTCTCGATTGCATGTTTTAATGACGGCATTTATCCTATGGGCTATTCATATTCTCAAATATTCATAATTTCATATTCATAATTTCTCAAATTCAAATCAAATGTTCAAGTTATTCTCAAATGTGATATTAATTGATGTATTGAGTGCTTGGTCACATTGTAGTGTACTAATATATGAACTCGCCACCGAGCTGCGCACAATTGCGACGTAATAAAATAAATAAAAATAAATAAATAACATGACACGACATGGCACGGTTCACAGACAAGATGGAGGAGCTGGGCGTGGAGCCGATGCTGAAGGTGATGGAGCGCCTGGGAATGGGAGCCGACGACGAGTTCGACGTGGTCATAACGCTCGGCAGAGCTCAGCGCATCCTCGGCCTCAACACGCTGTTCGGCTTCTGGGTCAGTCAGGACATGAGGAACACAACGCGCAACGTCATGGTCGTAAGTACACCGGCCGGGGCCGTATCAACGCGGAATAACGCCTAGGCAACCGAGCCAGCTGCCTAGGGCGACAAAGTTTAGGGGGGGCGGCATTTCCTAAATGTTTTGAAGACTATGTATTTTCTATATTTGTACAAACATCTGCAAATGAAAAAGATTCAATACATAGACTTATTGCAAGAAATGAGTACTTTTCGCACTTTCCGTACACTACTGTACATGGAATCCGACTTACTTAGTAGAATAGATTACGATGAGACTATTGACAACTTTGTTGAGAGGAAGGTGCGACGTCAGCAGTTTCAGAGGCCTATAGCCTACTTTCGAATGAGTTAACCCCATTGACTGGATGGGGGGTCAAAAATTAGTTGCCTAGGGCGGCGCAAAACCTGAATACGGCCCCGACACCGGCACCATTGATAAAATAGTCTCTAGATAGGCAACGCTGTATGTCAGTGCATATGCTCACCGATTGCTCACCAACAATGAAAAAGTTGACAGATCACAGCGCTCCTAACAGCATTCACTCGCAACAGTGCTCTAACAAATGGTATTATCTTGATGATCACACAGCGCTCCTACCAGGATTACCAGGCGTAACACTGCCAGGGACTGTAGACTGTTTAAACAGAGTGCTGTCATTTTTTTTTTTTTTTAATTTCTTTAAAATGAATGAATATTGTGGTTTAACGGCGCGTCAACAACGTGGTTATATTGCGCCTTTCTTTTACATTTTTTTAAATGAAAAATGATAAGTTGTAATAATGAGAATAAAATAAGTTAGTTGGCTGAGTTAGTTCTATCCCGTAGGATACATCTTTACTCAATGCCGGCACGGGCATATTATATCGCAGGGGATTTGAAATACTTTGTTTTCTAAAGTAGGCCTATCTTGTTACTATTTGGGAATAGTGAAACTATTGGAATACTATTTGGGAGGGAATCAAACTTGATTAATTAAAAATAGCAACACTGCTTCAAGGGCATAATTGGCTATTGGATTCGCTTCCTCACCTCATGCTCATCATAAGGGGACGTCCATAAATTACGTCACAGCTTAGTGGGGGAGGGGAGTTGTCAAGATTTGTGACAAGGTGTTACAAGGGAGGGGGGGGGGGGGGGGGAGGGGGGGGTAACTGTGTGACGTACCATTTTTTTGTTCTATGAATTTGGCGCCATTCTCGTAGATTCTCATATTTATACCCACCCTAGAGACAGCAGATGCATATCAAATAATTATTTAGTTTGACTACTCAAAGAGCAAACGTAAAGGGATGAATATTTTAATTTATCACTTTATTTTACCTTTGCTGCCTGTTAATTTCAATTTTTTGTTAGAGGAGGGGTATGAGAATTTGTGATGTATTAAAGGGGGGTGGGTAATAGGTTTTGTGACCAACTGTGACATGGGAGGGAAGGGGGGTTCAAAGTGGCCTAAAAAAGTGTGACATTTATGGACGTCCCCTAACCATGGTGTTGATTTTGCCAACTAATTTAATGTGCGGAATTTCAATGACGAATCCTTCTTTGATAACGTTCATTATTTAACAATATTTGTTATTTTACAACTGCGCAAATTGACATAAGGAGCTGCATTTTCAAAGTTTAGAACTTTGCATATTATGGTCAACTGCACACTAATATAACCCCTGCACTCGAGTGTTATACAGAGATGAGTGGACAAGTGGCTACCACACTGAACCATCGTTCAGGAGACCGGGGTTCGATTCCCGCCATGGTCCATCATCCCGACAGAGGTTTTTCGTGGTTTCTCTCTGTCATTCAGGTTAATACTGGGATGGTTCCTTAAGAGAACATGATCGACTTCTTCCCACTATCCAAAACCATCTTGATTAAATGTACATTTCATCTCATACATCCTTCACCGACGCCAATAGACGAGCAGTATCGTCACAGATCTTCGTTAAACCCAACATAAATGAATAAAATTATTAAAAACACTCAAATGTTAGCCCTGGGACAGTCGAGTTCAGTGCAGTTCATTCTCTAGACAGTTTTTTCTCAAGATTCTAAGTGCAGATGATTTTTCAGGCAATTTTGAAATTTCTAGACAGCTGATTTTTAATTTAGACAGTTAACTATCAGTATAGAGTTGAAAATTAAGTCCTGTCAAGGTTTAGCATACAGTCGATTTCAAATGAAGTTGATTTTGAGACAGTTGATTTTCAAGTCGGTTAATTTTTAGTACATTTGATTTTGTAAACAATTAATAATTACTTCAGTTGAGCTTTACTTTCAATCAGGTTGGATTTTAGTGTAGTTCATTTTCGAGACACTTAATTTTAGTACAGTTGAGTTGTAGTACAGTTGAACTGTCTGATCTCGTTGCCAGTTGGACCAGATAGCGCCCGGGATCAGCGAGCGCTACCTGCTGCAGCCGGAACGGTTTCCGCTGGAGCTGACCGAGTACAGGCGCTACATCCAGGACATGGTCCGGGTCTACCAGGAGCACGCCACAGACCTCCCGGACAACGATCCCGTGCAGCTGAACAACACGGAGGAGTTTGCACTCAGCGTCCTGGGATTTAGCACGGAGCTCGCCAAGGTGAGATGAGCATGCCCTCTCTCTCTCTCTCTCTCTCTCTCTCTCTCTCTTCGGTAGCTCGGCCAGTTGAGGCACCGCTTCGAAAACTGAAGTCACCGTTGGGTGTGGGTCGCATAAGGCATGGGTTTTTGTAAACGTCCTTTCACTTATCATCACTTCATAGTTTCATAATCAATCACCTGCTATTCGCACCCCCGTATAACCTAACTGTTGGTGGGGTCGTTAAGCAAATAATCAGCATAATCAGCATGCAACCGTGAATAGCGCTGCTGTTTTAAGAGAGGTCAGCAGTCAACACGTGATTTTTTTTATAATAACAAAACTTGATTCAAATTTATTGATCCCCAATTAAGGCTATGGATGAAATCATGGGATCATTTGGACGGGGCACCACAAGGGCGATCTCACTGCCCTAGTTTGATGTACAAATGTGCAACTTGGGGTACGGTACATACCATTCTGCTGAAATACCAGCAAGTAGAATGATCTAATTATTGCAAAAACAAATATATCGGAATTTTGAACAAACAATCATTCAACAAGACAGTCTTTCCATAAAACGATCTTTCAACAATTTGGTATCCACCTATCAGCTCTTATAATTTCATAGCTTTTCATATGTATGTAATGTACATATGTATGTATAAATATGTATGATTTTATTTTTGAGAATGTGAACAAATGATAGACAGTGTTTCAAGAGGTGATTGAAAAATGATTCATATTTCATTTTTAAAACAAAAAATTGGAATAATTGCGATAAAAATTAGAATCCAAATTGAGATTACTGCTGCGGGAGTAAAAACAAAATCATTGATTTCATAAATTGGGATCGGAATCGGAATGCAGATTTGCTTGAAAAACGAAATCGAAATTTTTATGAATTAGAATCGTAAGTGAAATTGAAATATGTTTCACTTCGAGTTTCTGACTTTTCATCCATATGATAAATCGTATATTTTTCATAAGGCCCATGCTCATTTCTTTTAAATTCTCATTTACTCATATTACTCTTGATATTCATACATCTTCGATTTCCCTGAGTCTCGACGTTTTTCATCTTTCAAATTCCTTATATTTATATGTCAATAATTGTGTCCGCCTGCTTGTGGTAGTCAACGGCTTGTTTATACTCGACTTGTAACGACATAACGTGTTCCAGATAATGACGCCGAAGGAAGTGCGCCGAGACGTACGAAACCTATTCCACGAGATGAACGTGCCTCATTTACAATCACTCACCGACAACTCAGACGCACCGCAGGTAAAACAATACACGTACATAACATTACACATTGACTGCGCTGAATGACTGGTGATTATTGCTGCTTTGACAATATGGACGATGTAGGAATTTAGCATCAATGAAACAGACTATCAAATCTAAATATTTCACAAGGATATATGTTTTTGGTTTTTGATTTTAATTTTTTCACCTTACAATATTTTAGTTCACTCAACATTATATTATATTTACCCATTTTTTCTACTATGAATGTCTTTTCCAGAGCATTTAGCTACATCTAGGTATTTCGTAAAAATACGCATGGTTTTGAAGACAATGAGCTGTATTTTATGAAAAATTGTTTTTGATAAGTATGTTCAAATACAAAATCCACTGAAGAAACAGAAACCATTCAAACTAATGAATGTAAAGTTGAAAAGAATCGTTCTCTTTCCTCGAATAACTTTTAACAACAAGTGGTATTCGAACATCTTCCTGCAACAGTCTGAAAAGTCCGAAAGAATGTGGCTTTTCCATTGATAATCCTGTAGTTGTTTATGTGGAGTTCGCAGCTCCTGTAAGTAGTTGACTACAAAATACTACGTTTCAAATGAAAATAGACTTCCGGTACCAAAACTGTATATTCCTACGACTCAAAACCATATGATAGATATATATATATCTCAAACCCAGATAAGATAACCAATTAAATTGGGCCAGGGGGTGTTTCCACCACTTCTTCTAGGGCAGACTTCTTATAACAATCAGTTCCTACCAGTTTGGACTTCTTCTTCACCACTACTATCCTCTGCTTTTTCTTCTCTTCCTACGAGTTCCCTCCACCGTTCTCTATCCTCTCACCATCTCTCGTCTACCAATTCCTCCCATTTTTCTCCTCGGTTGAAAAATAAAATCTCATTAATTACAACGTGAATGATTCCAGCTGAACTTCTCCAAATATCTGGAGATTGTATTCGAGGACACGAACGTGACGTTAGACTTCAACAAGGAGCGGGTCTACATTCTAGACATCAACTACCTGCACAAGTTGGCACTACTGTTGTCCAACACGGATCCCATCACAGTCGGTAAGCCTGATGTCGCACTAGCATGTAGGAGATTCTAGGAAGAATACATTCATACTCGGGTGGAATACATTATCGGAATAATATAGGAATGATAGGAATGAGTCAGGGTATGGGGGTAGGCAAAGTCATGATAGAGCAGTAGTTATAAAGGGGGCTAGATTAGATGTCGGTAAGTTCTCTTTCTTGAATAGGACAGGTAGGGATTGGAATGGGCTTAGTAGAAGTATACTTGAGGAGGATGAAATAGGGTTGAAGCTATTCCGTCAGAAGGTTAGGGAGGCGATAGGATAGGATCGATAGGGAACTTGCCACCGCGCATTTATGTGCAACTGCAAGAGTTAATAATAATAATAATAATCGGGTTACAATATCGATATCACAGTTTATTGTTGATCATTGTTCTCTTAAAAACGTCAACGATGTATGGAAAATCAGTTTTTAGGACATTGAAAATAGACATCATCTAATATGCTAAAAATTAAATGATTGGATGTTGAATATGAAAATCTTACAGGATAAACAATCTGAAATTTGTTGGGTTTGCATAGTAGGGCCTATATATATTTGAAGAAAATTTTTGATGAATGATATTTTATGACATCAATGATGAAGTAAAACAAACATCTTTTTAGTTTTTAGACCATACAATGATGCACAATCATCATCCATCATTCATCTCTCAAATCATCCATCATTTATCTCTCAAATCATCCATCATTCATCTCTCAGACAATCCATCACAAATTGATATTCTTTAAATCAAGCCCTACATTTCAAAAATGAATACCAGTAATGATCAGTTTTTAATGATTTTTTGCAATTGCTTGATTAACGACTCTACGAACAGCTGGCTTGGTTATAACAATTGACCGGATGATATATGAATGTATACAAAAACCCATGCCTTAGGTAGGAATAGAATCCACGCTCAACTTGACTCTAGTTCACGAAGCAGAGCCTCGACTGCATGAGCAACGGGGACAGCTATGCTTTTTTGTAAACGCACCTTGATTCAAACTATGATCATTCAAATTTTGATATAATTTTAACAATGGCTGGTTCCTGCACAGTTTTGTCCCAAAAGCTCAATATTGAATATTTTGATAACTCAAACTTTCAAATCAAACTTTTTCAATTCAAAATGGTATAACCGAATCGATTTCAATTAAAGAGTCAATTTTAAATTTGTGACGGTTTCCAGTAGTTTTCAATTTGACGTGAGTTGTTCTTTCCTCTGTCTGTTCACGTGTGATGTTTCCAGAGAGGTTTGTGTGGTGGAGCGTGTTCTCTACGTTAGCGCCGCTGACGTTACAGAAGTTCCGGGATCTTTCCTTCCGGTTCAGTCAGCGAGTGTTCGGTCTCGAGCAGAAAACGCCACGGTACGTTCACTGTTCACGCTCAACGTGATATTCAACGACTCAGTCATGGACTTTGGGTAATCTATGCGGCTGTGGAATCAGCTTGCAAAAAAAGCAACGGAGAATACTAAAAGTATAGCTGACTTCAACCAGATGTTCTTAAATTAATGATAATTTTTCATATGTATTGAATACATTAATTTTGTGTATCGTAATTGCATCTATAGTCTACAGTTATTTCCAAAAAGTTGCAATCAATAAATGAATAAATAGACTAAATTCAGGTAGTCAACCAAAGACAGCTGAGCCAAGAATGCACAAATAGGTGCAATATATATCTACATTTGCCATGTAAATAATTAAAATCAAAGGCTTCAGCGTATGATATAAGTAACTGAAATGATAGAACTGAATACTAATTCCATAACTAGGTTATTGCAATGAGCACTCCATACTCAAGCAAATGAATAAAGAATGAAATTCAAGAGTGAAATTCTTGAAAATGAAGTTTTCCATTCCAATTTTCAAAAACTAACAAAACAACCAAAACCATTTCAAAGCCTTATATTACTGACATTGACAACAACGACCAATATTTGAGAAAATTTAATTTCATACAAACCTGGAGTTGATAATAACAAGTATGCTGGAGTAAAGCAAATGGAAAAACACAACCCATTCTATACAGAAGTAGAACTACATATAAGATAATTAATACGTTCTGGCCGCAGATGGAAAGGCTGTACTGGCAACGTAAACACCAATTTCGGAATGGCTGTAAGCTACTTGTACGTGCGAGAACACTTTGACAACAAGTCCAGAACAAAGGTAAGTACAGTGATTCATGATTATCGGTTATTGCAAAACGACCCCACCAACAACCGAGCCATTCGGGGGTACGAATGAGAAAATGATAGATGAATGATGCTTACAAAAACCTCGTCTTATACGAGACTAGAACTCAAACCCGACTTGACCTAAGTTTCCAAGGTGATACAGTGACTGACTGATATAAGAAAAGTGCACTTTACATACATATATTCAGTTATATTTCATTTGTGAGAATAGATACAATTTCAAGACACAAAAAAATTTACTGTATGTAACTAAAAAGTATCTTTAAAAATTCCTTCTGTTACCATAGTCCAACTACATAGGCCCCTATATTTTTGTTCCAACATCGAAATCTTAATGTACGATCGATGTTCAACTAAGTAGTTAGTAAGACCGTTTTGAAGCGGCACCTCTTGATTGTTTCAAGACTTCGAAGCGGTTTTGTCACCAATTGTCCAACAAAATCTTGATCAACCTAATTTAGGAATTAAGTTGTTCATCAGCTTGAATTTCGATGATATTTCAATTTACATTATAGAAATGTCATATATTCAAGCATTCAATTCGAACTCAAATCGTTTGCGTGGCCAATCGCGCGCCGAGATCAGTACTAGTATCCCGACAAATTTCTTTACTGGCGTAATCCTAGTAGGCCTACCTTATATTACTTTGGTAGAATATGAAACAAAAATTAAACTGGTATTTTAAAAAGTGGTCGTGAGGGTTGGCGGGAAAGCTGCGGCCACTCAAAGAGTTTCTAACGTGTGTGCTTGTGACAAGGCGTTGGAAATGGTGTCGGACGTGAGAATGGCCTTCTCGGAACTGGTCGGCGAGCTGCAGTGGATGGACGACTTCACCAAGCAGAGGACGTTGGAGAAGGCGGAGGCTATGAGACCGTTCATCGGCTTCCCGGGGTGGCTGCTCACACCGGGCCACTTGGACAAGTTTTATAAGGGGGTAACTAACGACATTTTTACATATCATGTTCATGGCTACATCAACTAGTACAAGCATAGCATAAAAAAATCTATAATTTAAAAATAAATAAATAAAAATAAAAAAATAAATAAATAACAAGAACTCTCGAAAAGATGAAATACGTAGAGCCTCGATCAGGGACACAATAAATGACAGAAGCAGATAGATGCATCGAGGTTTCTAAATCGGAAAATATATATAAACAAAAAAAGATATAAATGTCATGAAAATAAATAAGTCGAATACTGAAGCAAAGGCAAATGAAAAAATAAAATTGATTCAAATGGATACAAAAAAATCACCTACACGTAAAGTTTGGAGATGATAATCCATTGGGTTTTCTCTAGGGAATACAAAATGACCTAGATGCAGTAAAAACTGTAGTAGTAGGCCCTGAAATTATCCACAATTTCAACAACATTTATTATGTATAAAAACAGCATTATATAATAATGACTTTTCTTCGAATGATTTGACTGAATTGTAAATAATACCTAGCTGTAATCTGAAGAGTGTAATTGTGTGTAATGTGTCAGCATGCGGACGTGCTGGAACAAGAGTTGTTCTCGACGTACTTGAGCCTGTCCGAGGTGACGGTAAAGAGCACGCTGCAGGAACTGCGAGAGCGTCCCGACCACAACCGCTGGGTATCCCCGGCAACTACCGTCAACGCCTTCTACTCACCCATACTCAACTCTGTCAGTAAGTACAACACCAACAGACCACAAAGAACAAGGACCCGAGGGGTTGACAACTCGTAAATTTGGTGTACACCTGATTACAAGATTTCAGAAGATTTCCCCGAAATTTTCGTGCGATTTCTTGGATTTCATGACGATGTCAAATGACAATATCAAATGACGATTCCAGGGATTTCAAGAAATTTCATAGCAATTATACACCAAATTTCAGGAGTTTTTACCCCTCGCCAGGATCTTTATCACAACTGTAATTTGAAATAACACCCTAGACCTGGTAGCTAGCTCCAAGAGACTGGGAGTTTCACAAAATAGGTATATATTCAGTTGAATTTAGTTTCAAATCAACCTGAGAGCGTGATGGTAAACCGAAAACATAATTAATAATTTATTAAATTCTTCATTCAAAATATATTTAATTCATTATTTTAAACAGGATTGATTTTACCTTTGACTGGATATGTGAATTGGGTAGAAGAAAGAAGGAAAGATCAAGAGCTTACTGAGGTTTATAATTAGAGATAGGCCTACGCATAGTGGAGAGCCCATTGATAGAACACAAAGACGATAATTCACAAACAAGATTTTGACGTTTCGGCTATTGCCTTGATCACAGAATAGACAGTGATCACTATCTACTCTCTCTGTATCTACTCTCTAGTCATCTCTGTGTTCTATTAACGGGCTCTCTACTATGAGTAGGCCTATCTCTACTCACAAACCTTGGTAAGCTGCTGTGCTTTCTTTCCCCATCACCCAATTCATACATCCAGCCTCGAGCTATTTAGTATTTTCCTATTCACACCAAATTTCACCTTCGAGTTTGTAGATCAAAATCATTTTGAAATACTTCCCGAGTGCATAGTTACTGATTAATCGCTATTTAACTATAAAACTTTGTGGGAGTTCAACCTATTTTGTTTGTTGAACTTTGCACATTGAAACTGAAGTATGAACGAGTTTTTCTTGACTTTCAGCGTTTCCAGCAGGGATACTTCAACCTCCGTTCTACGGCCTCGGACTGGAGTAAGTTACATTGAAACGTTCTGCTGCGGAACGTATTTCAACTCGGCTATAGAAAATCTTCCGAGTGAAGCGAATACTGATGTTTAGTTTACGCATAAGTATTTTAGGGAAATTTTACATTGATGATTGCATTAATAATAACAATATTTTAACCTTTGTTCTTTGTCAAAACAAGAAAGTTGTTCTTATTTCTCCTTTTTTCTGATTCGTTTGGATTACGAATCGTGACCATACAGCATGACATGATAAAAAAAATTGTAATCAACAAAAAAATCTGAAACTATAATGTGCGTGAACCATTATTTTTTTTTTTTTTTTAATAACATCGAAACTTGATACAAAATCATTGTTCCCCAATTAAGGCTATGGATGAAAGATAGGATCGTTTGGACGGGGCACCACAAGGGCGATCTTACCACCCCATTTTGATTATTTAAAACTAATGGTCTTCAACACCAGGACTGCGCTGTCTGTGACCATAATTTTTCGCAGTAGATAAAAGTCTTTCAGTATAAACACACGAATGTTGATATCTTCCACTTTGAACTAAGTCTCTTGGGCAATGATTAATTACTTCTTTCCCTTGACAGCAGATGTAAAATTGATCATTATACAAAAAGCACAAATTAAATTAGTGATAGGCCTATAATGTTATAATTAGGCCTATCGCTCTACTAATTAATGGTCGTGGCCAATTAGTACTTCATCCAAGCATTTGCTTCGAGGACTGTGGGAAACCACGAAAAACCACGTCAGGATGGATAAAAAAAGGTGTTTGTTGGTCTTGAGCTTTTTCTTCCAACTTCTTCTCTTCTTTTCTTCTCTTCTTGTTGTGTTTGATATATATTTTTTTTTTTCTTCTTCTTACTTCCATTATGAAACCATTATGAAAGAAATCATACTTCTTCAAGTAAACTCAAGTAATAATTCTTCAAATGAAGTTTTTTTCTCCCTAGATCAGGCTCGGGCATCAGCCAAGAAACCAGCTTATACTCGTTTGGTACTAATAAAGCTGACAACTAAGCACGAGTAGCTTTAGACTACACTTGGTTACTAGTTAGAAATGTGAACATTTTCCAACTCAAACCTCTACTAATGGATCGAAGAGCAATACTAATCAAAGATGTGTGCTATTCTCAGGTCGTTGAACTACGGCGCTATCGGTGCTATCATGGGTCACGAACTGACTCACGGATTCGACGACCAAGGTAAGTAACAATGCCACTGGAAACCGCATACGACCCAAGACAATCAGCGTTCATTATTGATATAACGAAGATCAGTGATTTAAGAGAGCTAAGAAAAAATAACAATGTATAATTTTATTGGGTAGACCATGTTTGTTCGTTTTCCTTTGATCTCATGAGAGTATCATTACCACCTGTTTTAAGAACAATCTGTAATGTGTAAATTAAATACAAAATACCAAAAAATTCTTCATTTAGATTTTCACAGATTTTGGACAGAGTCAACATGAATGTAATTTTGTGAACAAAGTCAGTTCCTTTCATCATTACTAGAACACTTACGATCGGTAGGTACATAGATTTGGTCGGTAAATTGGTACATATTTCCAACAATGGTGGGATAGGGAGTTAAGCCACCATAAAAGTCCTGCAAACCAACGCAACCCTCAATACATCTTGCACCACGCTAAGGCCGAGTCCTCGTGTTACAGGCAGGCGTTACGACAAGGACGGGAACTTGAAGCAATGGTGGACGGAAGCTACGTTTGAAGAGTATCAGAAACGCGTTCAATGTTTCATCGACCAATACAGCCAATTCAAGATAATCGAGCTGGGAAACAATTTCACGGTAAGAGTTCAATTAGATGACAGTACTCGATGAGAATACCGTAATAAAAATAAATGTACACCATATGAATGAAAAAGAAACAGTGTTAAGTGGAACCCATTTTTGCTCATTATTCAGGAACCAAAGTTTAAAAAAATTGATAAAAGGAAAAACTTACTACATAGTATATATAAGAAACAATTCAAAATAAGGTAGCATTGAGCTGGAGATGAGAAACAAACCTATCCAAGGATATTTTTTTTGTATAAGGTTTTCAATGGTGACCCCACCAACAGTCGAGTTATATGAGGGTTCTCGAATGAGCGGGTGATAATTAATGATGAAACGTGAAAGAAGGCTCACAAAAAAACCCATGCTTTGTCCAAGATTCGAACCAAGCCCAAATTGACTTCATTTTCTAAAGCAGTGTCTCAGTTGAATGAGCCATGGGCGGCGGCAACTGAGAATAATGATGTACTAAAGAGGTTCTGAGGTGTTGTACTATGTAATCTGTTTCTGCAGGTGAATGGTATCAACACCCAAGGGGAGAATATCGCAGACAACGGAGGACTGAGAGAAGCTCTCCGGGCCTACAGGCTGTTCCGGGCCCGGCACGATACAGAGCCCGAACTGCTGTTGCCCGGACTCTCCAAATATTCTCCAGAACAACTCTTCTTCCTGGGTTTCTCAAACGTAACTATAATACCCTACTATTATTTTCAGAGAGAACTTGACCTTGGTAAAATACTATTATGGCCTACCATATAATATAGATTTGTAAGAAAGTCAAGAATTTAATCAATTTAGACCCAGCATAATTTTGATAGTTGAAAACTCCTAATAGCAACCTGAATTACAGATGAAAACACATTTTATAAAAGGGCAGAAAAATATTTCAAAAGTATTCACTATTTATATCTATAGGCCAACATTTATTTCTATGCCCACTAACTCATTTATTTACTCCACTGACTAAAATTTGTACAATTTACTGGTGGCAACTAACTTAATTTTGATAATTTCACAAAACCTAATGAATCCTCGTCATCTTCCACAAACATCTTCAGTCCGTACAGTTCCAGTTCTTTTAGAAGATGAGTACTTTTCCAACTTCTTTTTACCATATCCACCTCGACATCACTATGTTCTTGCTCAGTTCTTTCCAATCTCCTCTCCCTCTCAAAGCTCACGTAAATATTTATTACCAAGTTGAGATTTTTGTTTGGTTGTTTCGTCTTCATTGATTCCATCATAATCTTGATAATACAAACATTGTTTCCCAATTGAGGCTAAGGATGAACTAGTAGGACTGTTTCGAAGCGGCACCTCTTGGTTCTTTCAAGACGTTGAGACAGTCTTGTCACCGAATCAATAATTAACTCTGGACCATTTTGAATTAAAAGCAATGAATCATACTTTTTATCCAAACTTAAAAGTCTCTCAGTTTTCAAACGTCCAGAACGCATTATGAGTATAACAGAAATTAAATACGAAAATATAAAAATATAGGACATTTGTACTACCAAAAACACTCTCATTTCAGATGTGGTGCGGCAATTCGACTCCCGGTGCGTTGAAATCGAAAGTTATCGAAGGTGTTCACAGTCCGAACAGATATCGCGTCATCGGCACGCTGTCAAATACCCAAGAATTCTCCGACGCCTGGAGTTGTCCCAAGGGTAGTCCGATGAACCCGAAAAACAAATGTGTACTCTGGTAGAGATGCACGAAACTATTCTGAACAAAGTTCGACGTACACGAAAAACAAACGTGTGTGCTGTGGTTGTCGTAATTGTGAGATTACGGGTCGGCAGGCGTTGGAGAAAAACTCAATCAATCAATCAATCAATCACAGAGTTGAGTAGATGTATTGATCAAATTTCTTCATTGGTGTAAGCCTAGTTCATTTTAGAAACGAAATGAGACTAAAATTGAATTGATATTTTAATAATTACGATCGTGAGAGTTCAAAGCATGAAAGCTTATACACCTAGCAGGCGTCTATGGCGTTCCAAGTTACTACGTAATAAACTTCCGACGTTCTGCGATTAAGCCAATAATTTCCTATATAAAGACGTAAAACTGAAGTGTTATCAATATTACATTGAAAATATGTAAGTTGACTGGTACATTTTTCGTGAACATTACGTAGTAGGCCTATT
Source organism: Brachyptera risi (assembly GCA_964007535.1). Taxonomy (NCBI): domain Eukaryota; kingdom Metazoa; phylum Arthropoda; class Insecta; order Plecoptera; family Taeniopterygidae; genus Brachyptera; species Brachyptera risi. The sequence goes on along the minus strand of OZ023333.1, from coordinate 34,479,309 downwards.
CAATGCACTGATCTTTGACATGAGACATTTCTACTTTTTGAAAGCAAAAACAATTTAATGGTTTGTCATTGATGTGATACAACTGAATTGAATACGTTTGGCGAGATTTGAACAAATAAGTTTTGCGGTTATCGTGTGAGTGATGTGATATTTAAATGGATGAAAGTGCGTGCGGACAATTGAAAACCAAAGAAACTGTTTGGTACTGTGTATTATAATTAGTATAATTATTAATTATTTTGTAAGCTACATTGATTTGTAGAGTAGGTAATGAAATGTGAAATAATTTAAAATATCACTCATTTCGACGCTACCATACCATCACAAAAAACCATTGGCACACGAACGTATACTGGTCACTGAATGCTTCACACCCCAGAAAGTTCTGTTACAACCACTACCTTACTATCTACCGTATCTCACTCTTAAAGACACTATTACGCTCCAATGGTAACAATAATTCCTCGAGGCAATTAGTGATATCTACAATAATACCCATATGATGACAGTCCACGCTATATATTTACAAGTCGTCAATATATTGAAAATAACTGTCAATCATTGTCGACAATAGAGCCAAGTTCGATTTCTCGTCAATATTACTACCAGTCCTTCAGTACCTGTCACTTGAACATTCTAACGACTAATCATTTCCCTCGAAACTGTACCTCGAACAAGAAGTCGTAAAATTCATCCCAATCAAGAATGAGTAATTGAGGGTCCGGGTGCATGAACCAGCTAACTCGACTTATGGTTCATGATCCCGGTGACAGCTACGAATTCCTTATTTTGTTGACTACGTCAACTGCAAAGATATGGCAACAGATTGCATCACTGTACAGTATTTTGTTTGAGTATACGTTTCATTTATGAGTTAAATTGTCGACCCGTCCGTTGTCCGCGCTCGGATACGGCAATCAGAGCCATGGCGTACATTTTCGTTTACTGTCAAGAAGAGAGCAAATGGTGGATAAATTCTGAGTTTATGTGGAGAATAATAACCTTCATCCATTATTCACTGATCAATAAAATAGAAATCCATACAAATGGAACAAAAAGACATTAATTTAAATTTCTGAATGTGTATCACCAAACTTTCAACCTTCGTAACTCAAAACGACTTTTTCGGAGTCACCTGGTTCATGCATCCGGGCCCTCGATTACAGTATGATGGTCAAATCCCTGGTATCCAAATGCGGGCGCTATATATTTCCGCCAATTACATCAACTGCCGTCAATGTCTTTGTGATTGTGTTGAGCACAATTCAGGCCTTGAATGTTTATATTCATCATTTTCACTAGGATCATTCAATTGTTGTTCACATTACGTGTGAACGCAATCACATGAACATTTCGATACCCTAATTCAAATGTTCACCATTTGGAGTTCCAATCAATTAAATTATGATAATTTATTTGAGCTGTTGATTTATGTTATTTGTCTAACTGTACTTAATGCTTCAGCCTAAATTTGCCAGATTTAAATGCCTTGCAATAATTTTACAGCATTAAAAATATATTATTATTAATCATGTTATTAAAAAGAGAAAATGTTTTTGATGTAGTATTGTCATCGAGTCTACAATTGACTACACAACCCTACCCTTCCCGGCCACATTTATGGGACTACTGGTATTAAATTAAATGTAATGTAGAATTGATGTCATAAAACACGATTGCATATATACACTTATTATGCAAACTGCCAAGTACTGGTAGAAAACTCAAAGAGAGTAAAACAAGAAGACAGTAGATATTTTACAGATTTAAATGAGCATAATATGTTAGCAGTGCAACTGTGCAAGATATGAAACTAATAAAAAGGGTCATAAGAGACAGATCTATCGTCTATCGAAGATAATTGTCCAGAATATTGATGACTGAAATTTCAAATTTGTATTAAAGTGCTCATGGAAATTAGGAATTAAAAAAAGCAATTAGGACCGGACTGAGAATCGGGATCAAGGAACCACACAGAGAAGAGTCTGAAAACTGTAATCATCAACTAAAACTATCAACCTCGACCGCCGTGAAACCGTTAACCGTGGAGGAAGATTCATTTTAATCAACGCTAATTTTCCGCACCTCAATCTGCTCGAAATTGAAAGGCAGTATATATATATATACTTGTAGAAATGTGTGTGATTACTTGTATTACAGCCACGGCCGTGAGTTTATTGTACAATATAATATATTATAAATAATAATAAAACAAACTTGAATGAGATGAAGTCGGTGACTTACATTGCCTCAGACCAATACAATCCAGAACTTGCAGCAAAATAATTCTTATGAAAAACCAGATTCACAAGGGTGTTGATATAGTCTCACCATGACCCAACATGACCAGAACATGACACGTGTCAAACCAGGCTTGCCAGAAGAAACCAAGAATACGTACACGGTACATATGACCGTCAATACTCAAGGTAGTAATAGACTAATTGGTCAACCAAAGTAAGAATATGCAGCAATAATATATGGGACTAATACTGGGCACAGGCTACAGGTTGGCCCTAGATGAGAATCATCATTAGGTAGACCTACTTGAACAAAGTGAATACCGTAGACCTACGGTGCCGCAGAAAATGGAACAAAAAAATGGACTTCGGAATAAATTCTCGTAACAAGAAATATGAAGTTGGCAATGCTTACAGTTCATGAATTATTCATTAAGTCACAATAAATTTTGTTAAACTAGGCCTAGATTATCATGATGAGTGGTGAACAGAAAATATGTTCATTACAGTAGCAAAAACAGAAAGCTTTTAAAATTCCATTGAATATTTGTATCCATGTCGTTCTTGAACATTAATGTAAAGAACTGAATTTGTGTAATGTAGGCATTTGGCAGGAGGCAGAGATAATTAGGCCACATTATCATGTTATGTGATTGTGCACATACCTATCCCATTGTCCAGGCACCGCTCGTAGACTTCTTCTTCGATCCGCTTGCCTGCTTTCGCTCCTTTTTCGCTGCTTTCGTCCCAGACGGTTCCACGTGCACGATCGGTCTCTTCTTACCCTTTCTTCTTTCGACGGCAGAGGACTTTATCGTATTCGTCGCCACTTGCCGTGATTTGTTTGTCAATTTCGTATCAATTTCTTCTGGTTCACTGTCAGACGCCAAACTGTCTGAATCAACTTCTTCTATCTCTTTTAACGCAGCCTTACTATTGGATTTATTCTTCTTCTTTCTAATTGGTTGTCTTACATTTGTTTCGGCTTCATCCTCGGAATTGGAAGAATCTGATCCATCTTCAAAGGTGGTATTTTTGAAAGTTTTCTTATACCCCCCATTTTCCACCTTTTGCAATTCTCCATCAGAACTTGAACTATCGCTTTCCCTCATTTGTACCGGTTTAGCAGCTTTCTTCTGACGACGTCTCTTCTTCTTGGATGTTTGAGTGTTTGGGAGTGTTTGGCAAGTTTGGGTGCTCGTTTGTCCCGACTCTTCGACCGTGACTATTCCGACCGGGCGCTTCCTGGCCGGTGGCGCCAGCAACATGGCTTCTTCCAGGTCCAACGCCGCGCACATCAGCAGCTCCTTGCTCTCTTGCGGCGTGGGCATCGACGTGATGACTGTCAGACACGTCACGCGGCAACCGATGTTCGTCTTGCACAATTCCTTCACTCGGCAGCGATCCTAGAGTCATTAATCACAATCATTGATCAACTGACGATACATTGAATTTTGGAGGGTACGGCTTGATTTGAATACGTAAGGTCAATTTGTTTATTAATTCATTTATATTGGGTTTCATGACGTACTGTAGCCTACTGATGACCAAGTTTTATTGGCGTCGGTGAATGATGTACGAGATGATGGGATGATGAGCTAAAAGGTAATTTTGGTAGGTATTTTTGGATACCGGCACGGGTAGCTGAGTGGTTAACGCACTTGCTTCATGTGACCTGGGAGGCAGTGGGCATGTCGGACCCGGTTCGATCCCCGCTACCGTCCATCTTTACAGGGGTTTTTCGTGGTTTCCCTCTGTAGTCTAGGCTAATGCCAAGATGTTTCCCACAATATAGGCCACGATCCCTTCCTTCCCACTATCCATAAAACCTTCATCTCACCATCCCATCATCTTATTAGTCATCCATCCGATGCCAATAGATCTTAGTCATCTTAGTGCATCGTTGTACCCAATATAAAAAAAAATAATAATTTGGATAGTGGGAAGGAGTCGGTAGTGGATCGTCTCAGTATCGACCTGAACAACGGAGGGAAATCACGAAAGACACCTGTCCATATGGTCGACCATGGCGCGAATCGAATCCCGGTCTCCTGAATGACGATTCAGTGTGCTAGCCACTTGACAACTCGTCTCAGAACTTGACATTTTGTGATTGGTGACATAAGAGATGAATGACAGATGATGATGAGTGGCCTTTTTCATTATTACATATATAATAATTAGGGTTGCCGTTCAATCAAAAAATCATGATCGAAATCGAAGTTCACAATATCGAAAATCAATTGGATTTTTATCGAAAATTGATTGAATTGACGAATCGAAATCAAATCGAAAAAAAAAACGTGTTAGGTAGCAGAATACCATGTTTATATACCCCGCACGCGCTATATATATAAGTATAATTTTACCAATGGAATCGAGGTCGTTAGTCGTGACGTCTCGCTCTACTCTTGTACTGTTGTACGCTTTCGATCTTTGAATACTTTTCGATATCGATCGAATCGAAAATCGAAAAGTACATATCGAAATCGAATCGAAAACCTGTAATCGAAAATCGATCGAAATCGAACGGCAACCCTAATAATAATATATATAGGGCCTAATATAGGCCTATAATATATTATATAATAATAAATAAATAAGACCTTGAACTCGGGCAGTAAATATGAAACAAGTTTCAACAATCAGCTTGAATCTTAAACATGGCCGCCGTTACCCACTAATCGACGTCATCAAGAAGTACGAGCTTATAACATGGAGTAATACCTGCAGTATGTCACAATATGCAACACCACGATGAGTATGCGATGGAAAAATGTCGACAATGTATCCATCAACTTTTTCATTTTGTTATCACTAGTCAAACGCGAAATATGCGTTGTAAGATGAGCGAGATATCTGAATAAGGTATAAAAGTCCTTGAAGTAGTTCTACCCTTGCTACTTTATCGACTCTGGTATTCTACACACCTTGATATCTGAATAAGCTATAAAAGTCGTTAAAGTAGTTCTACTCTTGCCACTTCATTGACACACACCTTCATTCTACACACCTTGACGCATATGAAAAATACTTCATTGTTGGTCAACTCTTGAATCTAGAAAGCAGTGAATCTCGACAACTTAATTCTGTCACAATTTTTATGATATATTTTATGAATATTATCAGTCATTTTATTTTTTTTTCTTCAAAACGACTAATCAGAATTGCTTAAAAAATCGTAATAATGTGTAAAATCCATGTATACACATTTAGAGAGAATTTCATTCCATTTGGAGAGATTTCATTTTTCAACATTTTCTGCCCAGCCAAATCTTATGGGGTTTTTAGAAACTTTGAGATGATGATTCTCAAAATCGGTCTGACTGATTCATCCCAAAAACTATACAGTTCTAAGTTGGATGAGTTTGAGTGTACAAAAAAAGTTTCATGTTGATCAGTCAACCCTTGCGACCTGTGGAGTGCTTACAAACAAACAAAAAAAAAAAAAAAAAAACACACAGACAAAGTCCTATAGGAGTGGGATGGAGACTTCGCTACGCTCATCAACCAGGAAATACTCTTTTGCTGTGTGATTCTCAACGTGTAGGCCTAAAATACCGTACACCCATCATGGATTACTTTTTTGAGATTCTGCATAGACTGTAATTCTTAAACATTTTAAGAATATCATAGCATCCAACTAACTTGACTTGCTAACTTTAAACCTATGTACTTGTTCAATAATATCTACAGGACCTACTTCTGGTTTCACTAAAAAACTAAATCAAACATGAAAAGCATTCAAATTTTCAAATTTCAAGACTAAGCAATTGGGCACCGCACAAATATGGTATAATGAAGCATAAATTGAGAGTACCGTATAATGTAGATCAATAATATCCAGTCAAACAAATCAGTTTAATACCGGTAAGTCTATGGATACATAGGCTAACTAAATAATCAGCACTTAGTGTAATTAATACTAATTTGCTACATTAATTAATTACACTAACCTAATTACTTCACTGTTTTAAAAAAAATGGTATATTTCAAATTGATAAAGCGGAAAAGCGGTCACCTACGACCGAATTTCACCCATGTAATGATACGCCCACCTGATGAATGAATGAATAAATGTACCTTTCTCCACCAGAGTTTTATCAGACCGCTACTCGAGGCTGTGACGACCCAATCCGTCTCATAGCTCATCATACATCTGATTCGTCCGTCGTGAGCTTTGAACTGACCAATCTCCATCTTCTTGTCAACATCGTGTATCTGCACATCGCCCTCTTCTGTAGCCACCCACAACACGTCGGCGTCAACAAAACAGATGCACGTTACCTGCAATTAGCAAACACTATTGAAAAAGTTATCGACTGAAAGTCTGCCGCCCCCAGGAGCTCAGTCATCTAAAGCACCGCTTTGGAAACTGAAATCACGTTGGGCATTGACTCGAGTCCCGCATACGGTACAGTTTTTTATAAGCAGCCCTTATCTCATCATCAGTTCATCACGTTATATATAGTTTAATGACCTACTCACTTGTACTCTCATTTAACCTAGCTGTTGGTAGGGTTAAGCAACATGAAAAAAGTCTCAATTACGGTTCAAGTGGTCGCTAGAAAACGCTTGGTTTAGGATGGAATACGTTGAGAAGAGAAATTTATGCAGGTTGATCAACGTAGCGCATCATTATTTATTACATGTATTGAGTATTGACATGACCCAGAACATCTTCAAGTTGAATCAATAGCTATTTTACTATAGTTAAACTACAAGTGTGATTTTCTAGAAAAGTCACTCCTTTGTTGTAGGGGTACAGTGGGGGAGTGGGGCAGTTGAAGGAGTGGGCACTTGACTCCATTTTCATCATTACTTGAAATATAAACATATCCTACTATCTGTACGTTCATTTCGTCATTATCCACCGTCTGATGTAGATGTAGTTTCATAATTATCTACAGGGTGATGTACGTTTCATTACAGATTGATGGATATGCAGACGTGAATTTTAGAAAAAAATGTCCAACTGTTATTGCAATTTCAACAAGTACGCATGTTACAGTATAGAGATAAGTTTAGTCGGGAATCGATTCTCCAAGCTCTAGAATCGATTAAAAATCGATATTGAAAAAAAAATTAACCCTCAAAAAAAGTTGGGTAATTTCAAACTTTTTTTTCAACCTTCCCGCGGCGTTTAGCGTGAAAAATAGCTGCTAGAGACTTCTTTGAACTGTGCTGTACCATTCGGGTATTTCTGTCAACGTAAGGCTGTCAGACGTAACCGAACGGATAGCTTGTGTCCAGATAGTAAAATCTCAACAATACAAAATAATATAGACAACGAAATGAGCACGCATTGCACCGTAAAGAAGTATAACACTGTACCAAAAAAGAAAAAAATTTAAATCGACTTTTCGATTTGAGAATTGTTTTAGATTAGAATCGATTCTCGATTAATCGATGTTATCACTACTATATTTGTGTCTATGTGATTTACGTGAAGAACGCCTACCTTATTGCCAACTTCTATCGTGTGCGTAATACTTGCGGCTGCAACTGTGAATATTTCCACGCGGTTTCCAATAACAACAGCGTAAGTCTCACCGTTTGAAGACCACAAGACTTGCGTAACAGTGCGGCCATCCTTAATCCTGGTCAAACAATAACCCAACATTATTGATTACAACGAGCATAGCAAGAGATACTTCATCAAACACTCTTGATTTTGTTACTTCTGAGCACTGTACACAGGCCGATATGATGCATAGGCCTACCTCAATTTTAAACTGTACGAGAATTTGGCTAAGCCTTTTAATCGACATAAAAAACTTGACACAAAGTCAATATTCCCAATTATAAGGCTAAGGAAGAGAAGGTAGGATCGTTTGGATGAGGCACCACAAAAACGATCCTACCGCAAAAGGAAAAATTAATTATAGGCCTAGGGATTAACGTAATTAATTTCATAATTCATTCATAATTGAAACAAATATAATTTCTGTTTCAATTTTGTTTTCCATTTTTCTGTTCTCTGCAAGCAGTATTTCTGAAAAAAAGTATAATTTTCTTGTTTTTCTTCATTTGCATTTAATAAAATTTTGTCAGTTGACAAAATGTAGTATACCGTATTTACGCGATTGCAGTCCGCACCCTATTGTAGTCCGCACCCTAGTTTTTTGAAGTAGGTTTTAGAAAAGTACTTTACATGCGATTATAGTCCGCAGAGAAATACACATACTTAAACACGTGAAAATCGAATTAGCGCAGCGACTACGACACGCCTGCTTACACTACTGGAGTTATACTGGCGCATGGCAGTGACACTGAACTGACATCTCAGCACATTTCAGTCACTTGGTCTTAGCTGTGTGCAGTGCGATGCGCGCTCGGTCGACATACCTGCCCCCCGCCCCCGCCCGCCCACCCGAACATCAACAAAACAAGCAAGGCGGATCGCACGCCAGCCCGCCAGTCAAGGTTAACCTTGAGACAAGGCGAAGTATTGCGCATCACTTGGAGACATTTGACAGAATGGCGTGAATTTTTTTTTTACGCGCTTGGAAATCCGTCATCGATTGTAGTCCGCACCCCTGTTTTAGATTTTCTAAATTTGGAATATACCTGCGGACTGTAATCAAGTAAATACGGTATATATATTGTAATTATTTATTGTTCACCACTACAGTACGTAGTCATTTGTGTTTGTTCAATTTGGTGCAGGCCTATTATTTCATTATTCTATGGACAAGCCTTTCAAAGGCTTCAATGTAGGTAGATCTTTTCGAGAGTGTTAATGTATTTGTTATTCTTTTCTTGTGACAATAACATATAGCCTATATATATCTCAAATATATATGTTATTGTTTTATTATTTTTTATTATACCTATTATTTTATTATTCTACAGACAAGCCTTTCAAAGGCTTTGTAGATCTTTTTGAGAGTGTCTATGTATTTGTTATTCTTTTCTTGTGACAATATTAGAAGAAAAAAAACAGACTGTAAAATGGGAAACCAAATAAGTTCAGGTAGGCTACTGGTATGATGAATAATTCAAATGTTTGTGTAGGGAAAAGGAATATACTCAATCGTCATCATCTTCATTTCTTTCAATTTTTCCGTGTGATTTTTCCAAATCTTCAAATAGATAGATCTAATTTAAATTCTCATACCGGTAGTTAGAATTAATGCAGTTTGACATACTTGCACAGATTGGTAGCATACGCCACTCGTCCTTTGATCAAGTTCCATGTCTTCAAAGTGGCGTCAGTGCCGACAGACAAGAACAGTTTGCCGCTTGGGTGAATGCTGATTGAAGTGACAGCTGAGCCTTTGTGTGCCGATCCCCAGAACTTCTCGAGTTGCCAGTTGCCTGTTCGGCAAGCGCCGATTGTACCATCTTCACTGCCACTAAGCAAGTGCGTCCCATTAGGTGAGAACTCTAAGCAGCTTATGTTACCTAGAAGAAAAAATCAAGAAAAACTACTTCTCATTTTGCTACAGGTTTAGGCCTATGAAGGCTACACTGTTATGTTCACAATGGATGGGAATAGAGAAATTACAGTGAAAGATGATTGTTACGTACCGTTACAGCTATATGTGAATTTACAGTTAAAGCCTAACCAATCTTTTTTATGTTAGGTTGGGATATGGTTGATGGTTAGGTATGGTAAGGTTTGAACCGTAAAATTAATTAGGGAACCATTCGATACAAACCTTCATCCACCGAACCCCAAATATAAAGAAGATTGTTCACGTCTGCTATGCTTGCTATACATTTTCTGTGACAGCAAAGTTGTTTAGGTCAATCAATGTCAATTAACATATTCCAGACCAAATATTGTGACCATTATTGAACAAACTCAATGCCATTATGACCTCACAGAACTGGTTAACCGTATATTAAATGGGGATTATTGGGTTTTCATGGCACAGTACCACTGACGCTTTGACAGTTGGCCTAGTATAGCCTAGTTGAAAAATCAATTATGGTAGGCCTACGCCAATGCCTACGCTACCGGTACCTAATAATAATAAAATACGCTTTATTCATAAGTGGAAACAAATGACATGATAATACATGGTAGAAGTACCTAGACACTATAAAAGGGCGATATATTCAGCGTGTGATCAGACTGAGGTAGATTCACAGTTGGCTGTTCCACCATATAACCCTTAGGCTCCCTATAAACTAAAAAATCAATTAAATATAAATCAAGACGTAGAAAAAGGAAAACACAACTGCCGGATGGCTGAATATAAATTGAATTGAATAGAATATAAAGAATTTAAATACAAATTGAGAATTAACATTCAAAAAATAATAGTGGGCCGTTCACATTAGACTAAAGCCAAATAAATTGCGAGATAATATAAATGAAGTAGAGAATAAAAATAGAGGATTATTCTATAGAAGCTCTAAAAGCCGTGCAAAATAGAGGTTGAGATGTTTCTGCTTAGGGCCTAGGTTCAGTATTACCAAGTCCAGTTAGTATTTAGGCCGACCCTATTCCCACAAACGTTCGTGCGGGTTGTGCCTCCAAGCAACCTAATTACTATTCCCAAGAACCGTTCGTGCCGGCAAGACGCACATACACTATTCCCACGAACCGTTCGTGCCGGCAAGACGCACATACACTATTCCCACGAACCGGTCGTGCCGGCAAGACACTCATACACTATCCCCACGAACCAGTCGTGCCGGCAAGACATTCATACACTATCCCCACGAACCGGTCGTGCCGACAAGACATGGAATCCCTATTCGCAAGAACGATTGTGTGGGTTTTGTGAATAGCCGACCAACACGGCCATGACTTCGCAAGAGCGGTACACGAAGAATGCTCACGTAGTTCGTTTGATCCCACACAGAGGGGCCTAGCAGCGGAAGAAGTTAGTCGAGGAGTTTAATACCATATTTTTTTGATTGTTAGGGACACTTCTGGCGTGTTGATAAACCTAATAGGCCATATTTGGTGTAATCGGCATTTTGAGGGTTATGTTTTCAAGGGACTCTAATATTGACTAGGCCTAGGCCCAGGGTTACGCGGTGAAGGACTGTGTTGAATGGATCGCAAGATTCTAATTATACGGCTTGTACATTAAATTCATAACCATAATTTAGGTAGCCACCGAGACGCGTGGCAACACACTGAACCCTCATTCTCGGGAGACCGGGGTTCGATTCCCGCCATGGTCGACCATCTTGACAGGGGTTTTTCGTGGTTTCCCTATGATGTTCAGGTTGATACTGGCCTAACATGAGGCCACGACCGACTCCTACCCACCATCCAAAACACCTAATAAAATAACTTTTCACCTCATCATCCCACCATCTCATTCATCATCCACCGATGCCAATAGATCGTAGCCATTAGTATAGTGCGTCGGTGAAACCCAATATAAATCAAATAAAAAAATTTGCGTAGCCTTAATCTGACCATCCTTCATTACCACCTAACATAACCCTAATAACCAAGCTGGCAACAACTCTTGAAATCTGGTGTACACTTGTCATGAAATCTTCCTGATATTCCTTGAAATTCTCTTGAAATCCCTCGAAATCTTCATGAAATCCCGTGAAATCTGAAATCAGGTGTACACCAAATCTACTAGTTGTTTACCCCTCGCTAATAACGCAGGGTTATGAAATAAGGCTGCTAAATCAAGATATGTTACACATTTATTTGCATTAATGTTTGCCGAAGCGAACGTCCACAAGACACCTGTCCAGTCCCGTCCTCCCGTTTCCCGCCCGAATTCGCACTCGGTTTAGTGAAATGCAAACCCATCGGACTCCTACTGAGTTCAGAACCCTCTCACGACGATCAAATGAACTACCAGTACGTGCAACCGCGGAGTGTTTCGTGAGTTCGTTCAATTGCCAATAGCAGCTGGTTTGCTATTCCCAAGAACCGCTTGGTGAGCCGTTCTTGCGAATAGCCAGCCTAGCGGGGTCGGCTATTGGCAAGAACCGAACGATGGGCCAGAAGTGCCCGCGCTGGTCGGCTATTCCCACAACCTTGGTCGTGGGTCAAGTCGTGGGAATAGACACTCCGTAGTATTTATCTGAGAGTTGGTGAAAACAAATACTACAGGTAACCATGGTGATAACAAGTTTGAACTGTCAGATAAAGGCTAACTAGACTTGGTAGGCTAATTCCAGGCTTTAAGCAACTAGGGCCTACTTTGGAACAGAACTATGATTAAGCATACAGTACCATGATGTTGCATGAGCAAGCCAGCCTCTTTCCGAGCAACCATGTCATACAGAAGAATGGATTCATCAGCACCTCCTGATGCGAGAAACTTTCCGCCAGCCGCAACGCTTCTTACACTGGCACGATGAGAATGGTTGGCAAAACTTTGAACAAGAGTGTACTCCTAACAACAAAGAAAGAAAGCACATGTAGTTAACTAGGCCTAGATTACAATATTTATTACACTTGAGATTGATTTTATTTTCACAAAAATCAATTACTGGAACTAAAATTCAATCTTAAGCGTTAGGACAGGTTTTCATGTAACCTGTTGACAGTCCTTTCCAAACATAAATTACATAGGCCTAGGCCTAGTAGCCTATCTGAGGTGAAGGTATGTATTGAATAGTTTAGATTGGAATCATTACCTCATTTTCATGCTGTACCACTTTATAGCCAAGAAGAAATTCTTCATAAGTTCCTACAATGATTTCCAAATGTTCAACACCCATTTCTTATAATCCGCATTAATCCGCACATGTACTAGGCCTAGTTTGATTAAAGTGAGGTTAAATTGAGTCGTTCGTTGCGGCGATTGTGGCGCAGACTGTTGATTAATTCAAGAACCTGTATTAAGTTCTTTGCTGGAATAAACTCTTTGGTGAAGGTTTAACAAGTTTCCACAAACAAGACAACAAAAAGCTTTTTGACTAGGCCTATCTTTTCAATGTTTTGACGCTTCAGTTTATTTTGTGCTTTGTAGGCCTATTTCAATATCGTGAATTTAAGGAAAAGTTTTAGTTAAAATGAGTGCTGGAATGCTGTACGGAGGTGATGAGATCGGTGCGTTAGTTTTTGATATTGGGCATTATTCATTACGCGTAGGTTATGCCCAAGAAGACACCCCCAAGGCTGAAATTCCCGCTGCTGTCGGCGTTTTGGTTGACGATTCTAACCAAACATCAACCCTAAATACTGATATGGGAGTTGACGAGAAGAAACCCGACCCGTCTAATATAACATCCAACACAGACACAAAGTATTACATTGATACCAATTATATAAATGTTCCAAGGAAGGGTATGGAGGTAGCCAATTACATGAAAGACGGAATGATCGAAGACTGGGATCTGTTCGAAAAAGTCTTGGATTACACTTATTCTAAGTGTTTACTTACACAATCAGAATTTCACCCGGTACTGATGTCAGAAGCTCCATGGAATGTACGCAGCAAGCGTGAACGCCTCACCGAACTGATGTTTGAAAAATACAATGTGCCAGCATTTTTCTTGGTTAAAAATGCAGTCCTAGCAGCGTTTGCCAATGGACGAGCAACTGGTATAGTTGTTGATAGTGGAGCTACTCACACATCTGCTGTTCCAGTCCAAGACGGTTTCGTGTTGACGCAAGCCATTGTCAAATCTCCTCTTGGTGGCGATTACATCAGCATGTTGTGCAAAAATTATTTACAGGTTTGTTTCTTATCCCAGATGAGATGCTGCAAGTTACGGTATATTTTTACTGTAACTGTTAAGATCGATTCACGACAGTTTCAACTATCGTTTTAGTTGTGGCCTTGGTCTCAGTTTTAAACCCGCTTGAACGAGTTTCGTTCACAATTGAATCGTTTAACTGCTTACAACTTCCATCAGACTAGGCCTAGGCCTAAACACATCAATGATGCTCCAACCCACAAATTATTTTTTCTGCCAGAATTGTTGTATTCATTGATTGCTTCATTTCCTGTCAAAAAAGAAACTGGTTTTCTCACTGTAGCTAATGCAAGTCTAGTATTATTTTGACACTTCTGATTGGTTCGTCGTGGTCATTGAGTGGCTAGTGTTGACAAACTCAGTGGCTCATATCTTGTCGTGGTCGTATCAAAATGGAATTAAGTTGAATCGTAGATCTACGACAAGCTCTAAACCAAAAATAAAATGGTTGTGAACATCCCTAGTATCTATTTCTTATAATCGATTTCGAAATCTAAGACGAGGACTAGCCTACAGCTAAAACTGTCAGTAAAACTGTTGTGAATCAACCTTTGCAGAGCAAGATCTCTTGTCCTAACAATTAGAATATTAAACATCTAGAGCCTATTTTGTTTTGTAGATTACTACCATTCTCATGGGCTGTTTGTATTGTAATGTTGAAGTCTAAATGATTACAAGTGTAAAGAATAAAAGGTAGCTTAATTTGTCGACTCACTTACTACACCTATTTTTTTTTGTGGTGTGGGGAATTGGTGTTTTGTTATTTTGGAGAAATGACAGTATTCAACCCATTGTCCACCCCCAAGCAAGGTCGGGACATCAACCTTGACCACTAACCCCAACCCAAAAACACTTTCTACACAAATATTGGAAATGGTACGTGAAACGGCTTGGTTAACGAATAAGGTATCTTGAGGTAGTTTGATTTTGAGAAGATAACCCACTTGAAATACACGCCACTACCAATCATTGGTACATTTTTGTTCGAACTGCTGAATCATATGGTGAGGCTAAACGATACCTAGCGTTATTCTTGAAGGCTATGAGATGCGTTCATTGAACCATTGGGCAATGATGCATATACGGTAATAAGTTTGTTACGTGCCACATGCTAGACAGACTGTTTTTCTTAATAGACCCATCAGTTAGAAACAAGTCTTGGATATCAATCATTCAAGCATACTCACGGAGTCACGGGCCTGAATGCACTTTGTAATATCAATGTCTAAAATCAAAACAATCTAACAAATATCGTGTTGAATCATTCCAATTTCTCTCATGGTTCTAGGATCAAGACGTTGATTTAACTCCGTCGTACTTGATTGGCAGTAAGGAAGTGTTGAAAGAGAGGGAAAAAGCTCGTTGGACTCGAAAACGTAACATACCAGAAGTAACAACATCATGGCATAACTACATGACGAAGAAGATGATTCAAGACTTCCAGTCGACAATTCTGCAAGTTTCAGAGACACCTTACGACGATAAAGTGGTTTCATCCGTTCCAACTGTGCAGTATGAATTTCCTAGTGGATATCATCAGGTATGTTTCATACGGTAACCATGCACGACGCAGAATGACTATCAAACCCGTATTTGAAGTTGGGTTTAAATCCTTGGTTTGTTAGATTTTTCTAGTTGGTACAAATTTATGTTCCAATCTAGTAGTTACTAATGTTTTCTTGGTAGGCTTAGAGCCAATAAAGTGATCCTTCTAGATCCTTAAAGTCTAAAGGCCCATTCACAATGCAACGCTAACACTAACATGTAACACCAGCATCAACGTGAGAAATGTTTGCCTTATGGGATGTCGTTGGTCCTTTCACAACCTCCACGCTAAGATCTTCTTAAATTGAGTGCGATTCATAAATGAAAATGGGTACCCATATTTATTTTTGCATAATTCTATTCATAACATCTTCATCTACAATAAAACTAGTTTTTTGATTGAATCTCATTACTTTTAGTATATTTTAATGATCTGTTGAATAATGAAAACACACAAAATTTGTAGGTTGCATATTGAATGATAGGGAAACATCCAGTATTTGAAGTGATATATCTCAAAATTTATCCCGGTTAACCTATCACATGTTTGGATATTATTATCGAGCACATCAAAACGAATTGACAGACAAAAACTCATGATTTTGTCATGACCATGAGGTAATAGCAGACCTGTTAGACCTGAAGTACTCACAGCTTTGGCCGAGCCTCCTTGACAGGAGCATCCGTCTGGATTGTGGCTTCACAGTTATGAGCGAGTTACAGCCGTACAAACTCAAATGACTAGATGAGCCTTTAAATGTGAATATTTAGTGATGTCAAAGGGAAAAAATGAATTCTAATAAGAGATAATCCACTTGATGGCTGGCAATATGATTAGTAAGAAAAATAACATTGATATTCAAGCTGGTAAACAGCTTCAATCTGAACTTGGAACTGTTCCAAGATTGGTTCGACCATTCCTTAGTCATGCCCTATAGTTTCATTCATTATTCAGGTTTAATTAATGAAATAATTTCCCATCAACTCATTTCAATTCTGGGATGGACCTATTGGTTCTGATAAAAGTTTGTCAAATTAGAATGACATCTCTTTCAATATGTGCCAATTCATTTGGGATATATAGTTGGCCTGAACATTTTGAAAATCTCCGACTTCCATTCGAAACTCGCTGTAGAAACTTATCACTCCTAATAAACTATGCGTTGCTTGTTTGTGTGCCAGGACTTTGGCAGTGAGCGTTTCCGCATCCCCGAAGCTCTGTTTGACCCGAGCATTGTGGCCATGCGAGGAGGCGTGGCGGGCAACACCATGCTTGGTGTCGGCCATATTGTCACCACCAGCGTGGGCATGTGCGACGTCGACGTGAGGCCAGCGCTGTACAGCAGCGTCATCGTTACTGGGGGCAACTCCTTCTTACAGGTGAGCTCATTGTGCACGTCTCGTACCGGGCAATATACAGTAGAACCTCTGTTATAAGTATCTCGTTTATACGTTTATTACATTTACAAGTTTTATTTTCTGATCCAACCTATATGCTACACGTGTTGAATAGTTTCATTAATAAGTTTTTCACGTTGATATATTTTTTTTAATCTGGTCCCCTGAAAAACGTATTAAAAGGTTCCACTGTAATCTGTATCCAAGGTCATCTACCAACGTAATTAGTTACAGAAATATCACCGTTACATTGGCATGGCTGTGGTGTTTGATAAGTCAATGATTATTTACAATTCTCAAAAGGCTTGAATATTTAAAGCTACTGTGAGTTTCTCTGTATTTACCAAATTTTTACAATTGTTCACTTGGTAGATGACTTTTGGGTACAAGTAGGCATATAGGCCTACTACCTTCAATAAAACGAATACAGCAAAATTTCAAAACAATAGACTATGTCCCTTTTTAATAAATACTCAATTATTTACGTATAGGCCTCTAGAATTCAGTTTAAATGAATCCCAACATCAACGTAAATGCTCCCTCGGAACTGTTTCCAGGGCTTTCCCGACCGCCTGAACCGCGACCTGGGGGTACGGATACCTGCGTCCATGCGACTGAAGATGATCAGCGCTAACGGCTGTGCCGAGCGCCGGTTCGGGGCGTGGATTGGCGGCTCCATCCTGGGGTCCATCGGAACTTTCCAGCAGATGTGGATCTCCAGTCAGGAGTACGAAGAGGGCGGCAAGCAGCAGGTAGACAGGAAATGCCCGTGACGAGCAACGAGTGTTTTTTTTTTTTGTAATTTTACATCATAATAACGTTCGAGCTTAGATCTGTAAGAATTTTAAGAGAAATATTAAATATACATCTGTAAGTTGATTGTGGTGTTTTATTTAGATGATGATAGCATGTCAAATGATGTTCTCAAATTTTTATAATTTTTTCTTCATTATTATCATTATTTTGTTTGAAAGAAAAACAATCAGGGTTTACTTTGAATAACGTGTAGGGGTACTTGAAAATATTTCATAAATGAAATACTTCAAAATTGAATCATTTATTCAAAGTGTTCAACGAATGAATGAGAGTATGCTGCATCATAGTATCATAGTATGTATGCTTCAACAAGTAGCACTGCTGACCTTGCTAAGAGCTCACGCACAAGTCATGACTTGCAGGAAGTTTATGGCTCTTGACGCAGCGTCATTCATGGCCGCGTCCTGCGTTGGCCCCAGGCCGGGTAAGATGTTCTCGGGTAGCGTCGACAGAGTCAGCATGACGGCCATGTTACCTATAACGGTGGATTCACAATGACAGCTTAGAGCTACGATTAGGGCGCAGAACTAACAGTTGATAGGTACGAATACCTATGCTATCATTCACGATACAGTGAATGTCCTTGAAATGTTGGCCAACTTTCAAGTTCAGAGCCAATTAGCTCTTGGCTGGCTAAACCAGTCAGATGACATGATTAAAATCACCCAATGCCCCCTGGATGGACTGTACTGGTGCTTGCGTAATCCATCCAGGGGGCTTTCCGCACTCACATTTCACTGCCAAAACGTTCAAACACCTCAAGTTGGTCGAGCATCTATGGGTAGGAAAGTGTGGTTTTTAAAAAGAAGTGCTTTGGAATCTAGTGCCGTTCAGATAATCAGTTGACTAGCCAATATTTTTGCTCCAATGTGAAAATTACAAGTGGGTCATTCCATTTCAAAATCGCCCATAGTTCAATAAATCTCTGTGCTCAACCAATTGAAATTGAAATGGAATCTTGGTTGTTTTAAATTTGGCGCCAAGTTTAAATCTGTCATCCAAAATACCTTAGGTCCTTGGGACAACCCATTTTAGAGATATGATGCTTCAAAATTTGGTAAAAATGGCAAATTTAGGTTCTGCAAGCCGTATTGAATTATAGCCTACTGCAAATTACTACAATATTAGAACCGTTTGAGACTTGGAGATATCCAAAACATCCAGAGATGAAATTATAAATCTTGGCATTACCTGTCATTGTGGGGCAGCCTTAATCAATGTGACATTGGTTGGAAAATAAATATCTTTGACTGCATAGGCTTACATATCTAATATAGATTGACAGCTACATTATTGGAAAGTAGGACTTGATTTAAAGAATATTATTTTGTAATGGACGATATGAGATGAATGATTGATGATGATGCAGGTTAAAAGAAACTAGTGATGTGAGAATAATGAGGTGGGTACAGGTTGGAGGAAATGTGACAATTTGAATTTTGACAGTTGACATTGAATAATCAAATTTATGATGGGCAATTATTTAATTTCACGACTAACAAAATTTGCCCAATCGATTATTTTGAATCAATCAAAGAAATAGTCTGCAATAATTGAATAAAATAAACATCATTCACAATTACGCCCGTGTCAGGAAAACTACGTAAGAGGCAACATGAGTGATGTAAGAGGCAAACATGTACGTGTGTTTCAGATTTAGTTTAAATCTAGATGAAACAAATGATATTTTCAACAGATTCAGTAATTTGGCAGCCAAAATATTTTTAAAAATTAACAATGGGCTTAAAATGACATTGAAGTAGGCCTATGTAAATCACTCGAAACCATTTATTCAATCGCAAAATAAAATACAGTGAAACCTCTATGCATTCTTTCTGCATCCATCGTTTTCCTGCTTGTATCATATATTTTGTCCAACCCCACTCCCATATGGCCAATTGATGTTGAATTTTCCTGCATGGATGGTTTATTTTTCCTGGTCCCTTGAAAAACGATAGATAAAGGTTTCACTGTTTGCGCTTTTGAGAGGCTCCATCTTCATTGACGTCCGTCACGGCCCACAAGATTGAGCAGCGAAACGTTCCTCCCTTATAATGAAGTTATGATGTATCATGACTTAGTATGAGATTTTATGCCAAACCAAACCATGTTCATATGGAAATAATGTACATATATATCTTTGATAATAACTTGAGTAATTACTCCAAATCAAATTAAAAATACTAAAAATCAATGGAATCGTTTCATTTTTCAATGAAACGATTCCATTGATTTTTAGTTGCTGGCTGACATAGGCCTATATAATAATCAAAATAGATGCATGTATTCTGCTTATGAAATTATAAAATTAATTATAATTATAGACGCCTACATGCGAAGCTGTGCTTCACGTCACAATCATCCCAACACAAAGCACAGCGCAAACTTTGGAACAAGTTTCAAAACGGAACAGTAATCAAATCACTAATAAATAATAGTTGATTGATTACCGACTGATATAGTCTGATTAATGTCCCACTGTCAGATTATCCATAATTAGCAGCATCCCTAATGATCACCCATTTATAAAATGAGATTGAAATACGGTAAGCTACAGGCAGAAGTTGAGGGAAATTTTATACCACAATTTGAAAGCAAACCGCAAAGCAAACTATTGAAAAATTGTTTTGAAT
Source organism: Brachyptera risi (assembly GCA_964007535.1). Lineage (NCBI taxonomy): Eukaryota > Metazoa > Arthropoda > Insecta > Plecoptera > Taeniopterygidae > Brachyptera > Brachyptera risi. The sequence continues at coordinate 34,459,037 of OZ023333.1, read as the reverse complement.
GCAGACAAGTTACGGCTTTAGTGTTGAAATGGAGCCGAGAGGCATGATGCAAAGGCCACTAGGTCTACAAAGTCAGTATTTGTAATGTTACCAGACTTCACAGTTTCTACTTCCACGACATCCATGTCTATACCGAGTTGCTCGCATAAAGCCTGCATCGTTTCCATTGGCCGCGAGAACGGAGCACTCAGTGCCTGGAACCAAGAGAACACAAGATAAGGAATAGCAAGGATATAATAGACACAAGATATGTACATAATATACTGAAAAAACAATTGTTTCAAAATCACATTTTATTAGCGGTAATTCCATTCCATTCTTTATGCTTATATTTTTGTTGTACAGAAAATAATTAAAGGAACTTTTGTTCACTCTAGCAGGGTTTCCAGTTCCGATTTTTTCTTGTCGTCCGACACGATATCGGTACGATTTTTGTTATGACTGTTTCCACTTGGCTTTGTCGTAATGTTCTCATGACGTCATAGCCATAGCCTTTATTACCTCAAACTCGCAGACTTCTTTGAATGTGAGGAATTGAGCTGTCAGATTACAGATTGACGCACTCTTCTTAAGACATGCAATTGAAGTTATACAAACACAGATTTTCCTGTACCACCTGAATAAATGATTCAACTCCAAATGGCATGACAATTCTGGATAAAACATTCAACAAAGTGATTCGGAAAGCGTTGTGATGTTCGAAATTGCAATTTCTATGGATAGATGAATCGATATTTTCGTGAGTCGATCTTTTTTACAGTCGTTTGATCACAATCTCAGTGTAACTTCCGGTAAAATCGTAATTTCGACCGACAAAAGTAGAAGTTGAGTCAATAATCACAACACCGTTGTACCACCATGTTGTTCAGGTGAATACTGGCTTGTGATTGGTCAGTTGGGAAAATCGTGTCGGACGACAAGAAGAAATCGGAACTGGAAACCCTGCTTAATGCTACATCAAGTCATAGTTTTAGAGTAAGTTGAAAAAAGGGCCGAGAATCTGCAAAACAAGCAAGAAATTTGCGGTGCAAAAGCGTTTTTGAGGTAATGGAAATGTAGCAGTTTTCAAATTGTCCTAATCAAGAATGGATCATTATGTCTCAATTTACAAAAATCAATCTCAGTTTCGTAATAATCAACCTTGAAATATCAGGATTGAATAACGCTATATTTTCAACATGGGCCTACAATAAATATGAAAGATCGACCAGCCTCCTCGAGTGCGAGACATAAAAATAATATTTGTACGTAATTTTCAAAATATAGGCCTACTTTGTGTTTCAACTTCCAAAGCTGATGTTATGAATAGAATACATACAACTGTAAGAGCGTAATGTACTAGAATAGCAGACAGCAATAGAAGGTAGAATTACCTGCAGATAGTTAATCTGTTCTTCCGTCCAGTCGTGTTTCAGCCCTTGCCCGATCTTAAGGCCTAGTGGGAAGCGCACGCCATCACCGCGGGCTTCATTGAACAGAACGATCGTTTCCTCGATCGCGGGAAACTCCTGAACACATTTTTGTTTTTCTTATTGAACATTTATCATTATGACAAAACACTTGTTATTAACAGAATTACAAATAACATCTAAAACTAAACATAGAAGATTCTTCAATTATCACATTGACACTCGAATTAAATAAGAACAATCAGTGGAAATAATGAAAAATAGTAAGTTGTAATAATGAGAATGAAATAACCATAAGTTGGTTATTTGATCTTTCAAAAAGTAACGATACCCACATAAGCCGAAGCTTGTGTGTGGGAAAGGAGAAAAAATAAATATGAATGAAACAACAAAGACCTCAAATGGGTAGGTTTTGATAGGAATAGGTGATATGAGAATGCAAATGTTGAGACCAAAATAGTGAAGTGAAACAAAAAGATTGAGTATTTATTTCAAATTAGTGATCAAACAAAGAAAATGAAAAATAAACAAACACACAAACATAACTAACATGACAGAAGAACCAAACTATGAAGAACTTTCAGTAATTTATTGCGGTTTTTGCTTTACAATTTACTGGAAAACACAAATGTACACACACAATTCAGCTAGCGTGACGCACCAAAAAACCACCTCCGACACGGGCGACAGATATACTTCCAAGACATGTCATGCAATGTTACGATAAGACTAAATTCACGGCTCAATCTCACTCCCTCCTACCCCTTCACCCTGTAGTGATGCCACCGACCGCTAATAAGTACTACAAGCACGCACGATTGAAATGTCATCAATCGTCATTGTAACCAACTGACTGTTCAGATATCTGTAAAATATGTTTTGTTCGCCCAAGGGATGCTGGTGGCGATTAGCACATTACCGATGAAACTATATTTACCAAAAGAACTAGGTGAAAAGAGCATGCTACTCGACTTTAGATCAGGTTTCACAGGTGCTGCTAATAATATTTTAATATTAAACTAAATAAATGATTCAATACTACTACAACTGTAGAGAATTCAAAGGGAAATTTGCTTTCCAAGTCAAATGCAGCTTTTTTTAATAACATCACACGCTTATGAGTAAGGTAAAGAATGACCCTCTTCAATTTGAAATTTAATTGACCTCAAAATACCCAAAGTGAATTGTAAAGGTAATTATTGAAATATTCAACATTGACGTTATTGGTCAACACTCTGTAGGGATAAGAATAGGCCTATTGTTTGAATTACAGCAAAATTTGAATATCCGAGTTTGAATGATTGCGAGTTGATGTAATATAGCTCGCTAGATTGGTGTTGAAAAGACTAATAGACCTGCACTCTACTTACCGGCAATGGTTTAGGCTTGTTTTTAAGTTCATCGGTTAATCGAAGTTGGTCCAACTTTTGTAGCATGTTCAATGCCGCCAGTTGCTTTGCTTGACGTTTTGTTCGCCCAACAGCTTACCACGACAAACACAAAACATGGTTGTTAGTTACAGAGTTATAGATAAATCCAACACAGGTGCCCCCATAGGCACAGTCAAATAACTGAAAAAACACAACACAGTTTTCAACCATCTGGGAAATTAGCTACACAAAAACAGGTAGTGTGAATTACAAAAAAATAAATAATGACACATAACTCTAGCTATCACTTTTCAAGAGACTAGGAGAACAATCCATGTGCGCTCATTATACAATGCATTATGGGACTTGTGGTGCTAAAAACAAAGTATACAAACAGGATGGATGCAGTCTAAACAATGCACCAAGGTTTTACTATTAAATAGTTATTATTGACAAATTGATACGGTAGCTTGCACAAAACTTTTGTTTAAAAAACAAATTATTGCTATATGCCTATATTATTCCAGCTATACTACAGTCAACACACAAAGTTCAAACGATCCAATTTTTCATCCACTGCCTTGATTGGGGAACAATGATTTTGTATCAAGTTTTAATGTTATTAAAAAATATATATACTAGTTAACAGTATCACTTGTACTGGTGATACAGTAGAACCTCTGTTATAAGTTTCTTGAATATATATTTATTACATTTGGGGCCTATAAGTTTTATTTTTTGATCCAACCTATATTCTCCACATGTTAAATAGTTTCATTAATAAGTTTTTGACGTTGATACACTTTTATAGTCTGTTCCCCTGAAAAATGTATAACGAGGTTCCACTGTATTACTTTTAGTATTACTTACGTTGCTAGAGCAATTATTACAAGGGTGCAGGGTAGTGACCAGAGCCACTATACATCTGCAACAAGCTGAACTGGTTTGATGATAAATACGTGAATTGTTCGTACCAAACTCTGTGATGCAGGAGACCTTACACGAGACCTCAAAGTGTTTGGCGTGCGGAGGTCCGTCTTCTCTGATCTGCTCGTATTCCGGCAACGGCATGTCGTGGAACGCACACAGCTCGAGCAGGTTACCAACCGCATTCTCTTTCATCACTTCGGCATACGGAGAAACTCTGCGTTTGAAAGCAACACAATTCGGTTGGCAACAACTTGCATAGTAACTCTCAGGGTCGTGTATCAACATGTAGCTAACTGCAGGGTGGTATCACCAGCCCAAAGTATGATCGTTTTTTTTTCTATATTGGGTTTTAACGACGCACTGTAATGTTGACTAAGATCTATTGGCGTCGAATGAATGATTAATGAGATAATGGGATGATGAGATGAAGGTTTTTTTAGGGTATGAGAAGGATAGCGAGAAGGAAGCGGTCGTGGCCTATATTGTGGGAACCATCCCGGCATTAACCTAGAGACTATAGTGGGAAACCACGAAAACAAAACTGTAAAGATGGACGGTAGCGGAGATTGAACCGGGTCACATAAAGCAAGTGCGTTAACCACTCAGCTACATACATGTGCCGGTGAAGTATGATCGTATGACAGTATTTTGTTATTGTTACTAATCTTATTGATGTATTCCGGACTTATTTGTAACTGAAATACTTTAATCTGCGGCGAAGAAGAATGAAGGTCGACTCGAAGTCTTGAAACCACCGGTGCTTACTTCAAACTGTTATTATTTCTTCTTGAGCCTTGATTGAGATAATTATTGTAGGCCCATATCAAAATTTTGACAGTAATAAAAAAACTCCTCATAGGCCTAGTATCACTGTAGATAGGATAATTAATTCCCATAGATAAAGCAACTAAATACGTTTTAGATCTCGAGTGTTGTATTACGTGATGAATCATCACTTACACTTCTAGGTCTTCGATGCTGATATCAAGATCTTCGTCCATTGGTTCAGGAGTAGTTTCTCCCGCAGGTCTCATTTTAGACAGAGCAGCTTTGGCAGCGTTCTGTTTAGCCTCCTTCTTAGATCTACCATGACCAACAGCTACAAAGCGAGGATCAATACTCCAATACCGGTACATTAAAATTTGAATTATATATAATTACGGTATATATCAATGAATCAGGAATAAAATGTGTTTCATTTAGATTTATAATTAGGCTTACCCTGATTTAGGCCCTCCACTATCATTCACCCACCAAGATTTACATCAGCTTTAATCAGTGACCTTTGCCAAAGAATTCTTACTTAATTGTGATATTGGTTAGTAGGTCTACCATTTGCAAATAATTAACCAATCCTCCAACTACTAATGTGAATCAAGAACTCAAATTCAGTGACGGCAAGCACAAGAAAAATGAAAAATCGGAACGCTCACTCTAGCAATTAAGCCTGGAGACAGACCACTATGCTACAGGCTTACCTGTGACAAGATTTCCAGCTGTCACTTCATACACAAATATCCCTTGGTTTGTGCCCACTCCACTTTGCTGCAGATTGTAGATTGGTTGCAAGCCTTTTCGAATAAGCATCTCATTGAGATGAGAGACCGGTGTCTTGCCTGTTGTACTCATCTAATAATAACACCAATAAATGCTTCCAAAAAATAGTTACAGTTTGGTAAATAATTATTTCACATGCTTGCGTAAATAATTTTCCCATGGTAAATTGTGTGAAATGAAGAAACACTATGATTATTGTTTGCTTAACGACCCCACCAATAGCTAGGATATTTGAGAGTACGAATGAGCACGTCATAATGAAAAGATGAAGTGATAAGTGAGATAACGTTTACAAAACTCCATCATCCAAGCCAAACGGTGACTTTATGGTTTCTAAGCGGGCGCCTCGATTGGAAAAAGAAATGTACCAGCATTAAGTATACTTAATGGTACTTAATTTATATATACTCATTTATATACTTAATGGTACCAGTGGTGGCCAGTGAACAATTGATTCAAGAAGATCTAATACTTCTTCAATAAAACTAAAATTTTAATTCAAACTTCCGTCCGTACGATTGCTCTTGGAACAATAAAGAGATTGGTTGGATATTTCCGGTACCATATTTAGTTATAAGACAAAAAAATAATTTTCATTGTTTTTAGGCCTGGGCCTTTTATAATAATGATATGCTTTGGTGCAGCACCACGGTTACAAACAAACACGAAAGTGCAAGAACTGAAGAACTAGTTTAGATAGTTCAGGACAAACAAACGGGCTAGTGACCTAACTAAATAAATTAACCCAAAACCCCATGCCTTCCGAGGTAGGCCTAGCCGCCTAGGCATTGAGTTGGCCTAGGCTTATTCGAACCCACACCAGATTTCAGTGACTAAACCAGAATCGAAAACATTTGCCTATAGGCCCTACTGTAAAATTATTGGTAAGCCTAGGAATTGAACAGTTTGATAGTGTTACACTACAAACTCATTGCCTAGGCCAGGTTCAGCGGTTCGACCATTAACCTCTATGCTTAATGGTTCGACCATCGAATTTGTAACATCAACTTCACGAAAATGAGGTTATGTAATAAAAGTACAGCCATCAGAGACTAGCCTATATTTACACTCGAGTGAATAGTGATTATCTGTGGATGTTCGAATTATTGTCACTTACTTTACGGATCTGGATGTATACAAGTGGGTATGTACAAAATGTAACGCAGCACACTGCAATCGCATCACAATTATTTGACAGCGAAAATGACAGGTACAACAATTACAAAGATAAGGAGTTCACTTTTGGATACTGCTATTCCCACTACCAGGTCGTGCCACTACCCACGATCGCATAGTGGAAATGGCCGCACGACGCGGATACTGCTATTGCCACTACCTACTATCCAATACGCACTATCAACTACAGGGTAGTGGGAATACCAGCATCCGAGCTGTGCAGCTAGTGAAACGTACGTTTCCCACAGAATTCCCTCCATCCAAAAGTTTTGGCATCGCCGTAGCGCAATTCTCTCTCTCTCTCTCTCTCTCTCTCTCTCTCTCTCTCTCTCTCTCCTCTCGAACACTCTCTCTGACACAAACACTCTCTCTCTCACAAACTCTCTCTCTTTCTTTCTCCCTCACTCTCTCTCTCACTCTAACTCTCTCTTTAACTCTTACTCTCGCACACTCTCTCTCTCTCTCTGTATCTCTCTCTCTCTCTCTCTCTCTCTCTCTCTCTCTCACAAACACTCTCTCTCACTCTCTCACTCTGACACATACACTCTCTCTCTCTATCTCTCTCTCTCTCTCTCTCTCTCTCTCTCTCTCTCTATCTCTCTCTCTCTCTCTCTCTCTCTCTCTCTCTCTCTCTCTCTCTCTCTCTCTCTCTCTCTCACTCTCTCTCTCTCTCTCTCTCCCTCTCTCTCTCTCTCTCTCACACTAACTCTTTCACTCCTGAAGCCGTCTGGGTCGAAAACGTGGTGTTGTTCAGGGCACCACAAGGATGATGTTGAGGGTCTGAAAGGTGAGATCATGCACTTTTCTCATTGAAAGGTAATCACGTAGTGTTGTTCAGGGCACCACAAGGGTGATGTTGGGGGTCCGAAGGGTGAAATTATGCTCTTTCCCCAATGAGGGTAATCACGTGGTGTTGTTCAGGGCACCACGAGGGTGATGTTGGGGGTCTGGAGGTTGAAATATGCTTTTTTCTCAATGACGGTTATCACGTGGTGTTGTTCAGGGCACCACAAGGGTGATGTTGGGGGTCCGAAGGGTGAAATTATGCTCTTTCCCCAATGAGGGTAATCACGTGGTGTTGTTCAGGGCGCCACAAGGATGATGTTGGGGGTCTGAAGGGTGAAATTATGCTCTTTTCTCAATGACGATAATCACGTGGTGTTGTTCAGGGCACCACAAGGATGATGTTGGGGGACTGAAGGGTGAAATTGGGCTCTTTTCTCAATGACGATAATCACGTGGTGTTGTTCAGGGCACCACGAGGATGATGTTGGGGGTCTGAAGGGTAAAATTTCTGCTCTTTTCTCAATGACGGTAATCATGTGGTGTTGTTCAGGTCACCACAAGGATGATGTTGAAAGTCTGAAGGGTGAAATTATGCTCTTTTCTCAATGACGGTAATCACGTGCGTTTGTTCAGGGCACCACAAGGGTGATGTTGGGGGTCTGAAGGGTGGAATTATGCTCTTTTCTCAATGACGATAATCACATGGTGTTGTTCAGGGCACCACAAGGATGATGTTGGGGGTCTGTAGGGTGAAATTATGCTCCTTTCTCAATGACAGTAATCACATGGTGTTGTTCAGGGCACCACAAGGATGATGTTGAGGGTCTGAAGAGTGAAATTATGCTCTTTTCTCAATGACGGTGATCACGTGGTGTTGTTCAGGGCACCACAAGGGTAATGTTGAGGGTCTGAAGGGTGGAATTATGCTCTTTTCTCAATGACGGTAATCACATGCGAATCTTCAGGGCACCACAAGGGTGATGTTGAGGGTCTGAAGCGTGGAATTATGCTCTTTTCTCAATGACGGTAATCACGTGCGTTTGTTCGGGGCACCACAGGGATGATATTAAGGGTCTGAAGGGTGGAATTATGCTCTTTTCTCAATGACGGTAATCACGTGCGTTTGTTCAGGGCACCACAAGGGTGATGTTGGGAGTCTGAAGGGTTGGAATTATGCTCTTTTCTCAATGACGGTAATCACGTGCGTTTGTTCAGGGCACCACGAGGATGATGTTGGGGGTCTGAAGGGTGAAATTATGCTCTTTTCTCAATGACGGTAATCACGTGGTGTTGTTCAGGGCACCACAAGGGTGATGTTGAGGGTCTGAAGGGTGAAATTATGCTCTTTTCTCAATGACGGTAATCACGTGGTGTTGTTCAGGGCACCACAAGGGTGATGTTGGGGGTCTGAAGGGTGGGATTATGCTCTATTCTCAATCACGGTTATCACGTGGTGTTGTTCAGGGCACCACAAGGGTGATGTTGAGTGGCCGAAGGGTGAAATTATGCTCTTTTCTCAATGACGGTAATCACGTGGTGTTGTTCAGGGCACCACAAGGGTGATGTTGGGGGTCTGAAGGGTGAAATTATGCTCTTTTCTCAATGACGGTAATCACGTGGTGTTGTTCAGGGCACCACAAGGGTGATGTTGAGTGGCCGAAGGGTGAAGTTATGCTATTTTCTCAATGACGGTGATCACGTGGTGTTGTTCAGGGCACCACAAGGGTGATGTTGAGTGGCCGAAGGGTGAAGTTATGCTATTTTCTCAATGACGGTGATCACGTGGTGTTGTTCAGGGCACCACAAGGGTGATGTTGAGTGACCGAAGGGTGAAAATATGCTCTTTACTCAATGACGGTAATCACAGGGTGTTGTTCAGGTCACCACAAGGATGATGTTGGGGGTCTGAAGGGTGAAATTATGCTCTTTTCTCAATGACGGTGATCACGTGGTGTTGTTCAGGGCACCACAAGGGTGATGTTGGTTGTCTGAAGGGTGAAATTATGCTCTTTTCTCAATGACGGTAATCACGTGGTGTTATTCAGGGCACCACAAGGGTGATGTTGGGGGTCTGAAGGGTTAAATTATGCTCTCTTCTTAAAGACGGTGATCACCTGGTGTTGTTCAGGGCACCACAAGGATGATGTTGGGGGTCCGAAGGGTGAAATCATGCTCTTTTCTCAATGACGGTAATCACGTGGTGTTGTTCAGGGCACCACAAGGGTGATGTTGAGTGGCCGAAGGGTGAAATTATGCTCTTTTCTCAATGACGGTAATCACGTGGTGTTGTTCAGGGCACCACATGGGTGATGTTGGGGGTCTGAAGGGTGAAATTATGCTCTTTTCTCAATGACGGTAATCACGTGGTGTTGTTCAGGGCACCACAAGGGTGATGTTGGGGGTCTGAAGGGTGAAATTATGCTCTTTTCTCAATGACGGTAATCACGTGGTGTTGTTCAGGGCACCACAAGGGTGATGTTGGGGGTCTGAAGGGTGGAATTATGCTCTTACCTCAATGACGGTAATCACGTGGTGTTGTTCAGGACACCACAAGGGTGATGTTGAGTGGCCGAAGGGTGAAGTTATGCTATTTTCTCAATGACGGTGATCACGTGGTGTTGTTCAGGACACCAGAAGGGTGATGTTGGGTGTCTGGAGGGTGAAATTATGCTCTTTTCTCAATGACGGTAATCACGTGGTGTTGTTCAGGGCAACAAGAGGGTGATGTTGAGGGTCTGAAGGGTGGAATTATGCTCTTTTCTCGATGACGGTAATCACGTGGTGTTGTTCAGGGAACCACAAGGGTGATGTTGAGGGTCTGAGGGTGAAATTAGGCTATTTTCTCAATGACGGTAATCACGTGGTGTTGTTCAGGGCACCACAAGGGTGATGTTGGGGGTCTGAAGGGTGAAATTAGGCTCTTTTCCCAATGACGGTAATCACGTGGTGTTGTTCAGGGCACCACAAGGGTGATGTTGGGGGTCTGAAGGGTGGAATTATGCTCTTTTCTCAATGACGGTAATCACGTGGTATTGTTCGAAGCACCACAAGGGTGATGTTGGGGGTGTGAAGGGTGAAGTTATGCTCTTTTCTCAATGACGGTCATCACGTGGTGTTGTTCAGGGCACCACAAGGGTGATGTTGTGAGTCTGAAGGGTGAAAGTATGCTTTTTTCTCAATGACGGTAATCACGTGGTGTTGTTCAGGGCACCACAAGGGTGATGTTGAGGGTCTGAAGGGTGAAATTATGCTCTTTTCTCAATGACGGTAATCACGTGGTGTTGTTCAGGGCACCACAAGGGTGATGTTGGGGGTCTGAAGGGTGAAACTATGCTATTTTCTCAATGACGGTAATCACGTGGTGTTGTTCAGGGAACCACAAGGGTGATGTTGAGTGGCCAAAGGGTGAAATTATGCTCTTTTCTCAATGACGGTAATCACGTGGTGTTGTTCAGGGCACCACAAGGGTGATGTTGAGGGTCTGAAGGGTGAAATTATGCTCTTTTCTCAATGACGGTGATCACTTGGTGTTGTTCAGGGCACCACAAGGATGATGTTGAGGGTCTGAAGGGTGAAATTATGCTCTTTTCTAAAGGACGGTAATCACGTGGTGTTGTTCAGGGCACCACAAGGGTGATGTTGAGGGTCTGAAGGGTGAAATTATGCTCTTTTCTCAATGACGGTTATCACATGGTGTTGTTCAGGGCACCACAAGGGTGATGTTGGGGGTCTGAAGGGTGAAATTATGCTCTTTTCTCAATGACGGTTATCACATGGTGTTGTTCAGGTTAACACAAGGGTGATGTTGAGGGTCTGAAGGGTGAAATTATGCTCTTTTCTCAATGACGGTAATCACGTGGTGTTGTTCAGGGCACCACAAGGGTGATGTTGGGGGTCTGAAGGCTGAAATTATGCTCTTTTCTCAATGACGGTTATCACATGGTGTTGTTCAGGCACCACAAGGGTGATGTTGGGGGTCTGAAGGGTGAAATTATGCTCTTTTCTCAATGACGGTAATCACGTGGTGTTATACAGGGCACCACAAGGGTGATGTTGAGTGGCCGAAGAGTGAAATTATGCTCTTTTCTCAAAGACGGTAATCACGTGGTGTTATTCAGGGCACCACAAGGGTGATGTTGAGGGTCTGGAGGGTGAAACTATGCTCTTTTCTCAATGACGGTAATCACGTGGTGTTGTTCAGGGCACCACAAGGGTGATGTTGAGTGGCCGAAGGGTGAAATTATGCTCTTTTCTTAATGACGGTAATCACGTGGTGTTGTTCAGGGCACCACAAGGGTGATGTTGGGGGTCTGAAGGGTGAAATTATGCTCTTTTCTCAATGACGGTAATCACGTGGTGTTGTTCAGGGCACCACAAGGGTGATGTTGGGGGTCTGAAGGGTGAAATTATGCTCTTTTCTCAATGACGGTAATCACGTGGTGTTGTTCAGGGCACCACAAGGGTGATGTTGAGGGTCTGAAGGGTGAGATTATGCTCTTTTCTCAATGACGGTAATCTCGTGGTGTTGTTCATGGCACCACAAGGGTGATGTTGGGGGTCTGAAGGGTGAAATTATGCTCTTTTCTCAATGACGGTCTTCACGTGGTGTTGTTCAGGGCACCACAAGGATAATGTTGGGGGTCTGAAGGGTGACAGTATGCTCTTTTCTCAATGAAGGTAATCACGTGGTGTTGTTCAGGGCACCACAAGGGTGATGTTGAGGGCCTGAAGGGTGAAATTATGCTCTTTTCTCAATGACGGTAATCACGTGGTGTTGTTCAGGGCACCACAAGGGTGATGTTGAGTGGCCGAAGGGTGAAATTATGCTCTTCTCTCAATGACGGTAATCACGTGGTGTTGTTCAGGGCACCACAAGGGTGATGTTGGGTGTCTGAAGGGTGAAATTATGCTCTTTTCTCAATGACGGTAATCACGTGGTGTTGTTCAGGGCACCACAAGGATGATGTTGAGGGTCTGAAGGGTGTAATTATGCTCTTTTCTCAATGACGGTAATCACGTGGTGTTGTTCAGGGCACCACAAAGGTAATGTTGAGTGGCCGAAGGGTGAAATTATGCTCTTTTCTCAATGACGGTAATCACATGCGTTATTTCAGGGCACCACAAGGGTGATGTTAGGGGTCTGAAGGGTGAAATTATGCTCTTTTCTCAATGACGGTAATCACGTGGTGTTGTTCAGGGCACCACAAGGGTGATGTTGAGGGTCTGAAGAGTGAAATTATGCTCTTTTCTCAATAACGGTAATCACGTGGTGTTGTTCTGGGCACCACAAGGGTGATGTTTAGTGGCCGAAGGGTGAACTTATGCTCTTTTCTCAATGACGGTAATCACGTGGTGTTCTTCAGGGCACCACAAGGGTGATGTTGAGTGGCCGAAGGGTGAAATTATGCTCTTTTCTCAATGACGGTAATCACGTGGTGTTGTTCAAGGCACCACAAGGGTGATGTTGGGGGTCTGAAGAGTGAAATTAGGCTCTTTTCTCAATGACGGTAATCACGTGGTGTTGTTCAGGGCACCACAAGGGTGATGTTGAGTGGCCGAAGGGTGAAATTATGCTCTTTTCTCAATGACGGTAATCACGTGGTGTTGTTCAGGGCACCACAAGGGTGATGTTGGGGGTCTGAAGGGTGAAATTATGCTTTTTTCTCAATGACGGTAATCACGTGGTGTTGTTCAGGGCACCACAAGGGTGATGTTGAGTGGCCGAAGAATGAAATTATGCTCTTTTCTCAATGACGGTAATCACGTGGTGTTGTTCAGGGCACCACAAGGGTGATGTTGAGTGGCCGAAGGGTGAAATTATGCTCTTTTCCCAATGACGGTAATCACGTGGTGTTGTTCAGGGCACCACAAGGGTGATGTTGGGGGTCTGAAGGGTGGAATTATGCTCTTTTCTCAATCACGGTTATCACGTGGTGTTGTTCAGGGCACCACAAGGGTGATGTTGAGTGGTCGAAGGGTGAAATTATGCTCTTTTCTCAATGACGGTAATCACGTGGTTTTGTTCAGGGCACCACAAGGGTGATGTTGGGGGTCTGAAGGGTGGAAGTATGCTCTTTTCTCAATGACGGTAATCACGTGTTGTTTTTCAGGGCACCACAAGGGTGATGTTGAGTGGCCGAAGGGTGAAGTTATGCTATTTTCTCAATGACGGTGATCACGTGGTGTTGTTCAGGGCACCACAAGGGTGATGTTGAGTGACCGAAGTGTGGAAATATGCTCTTTTCTCAATGACGGTAATCACAGGGTGTTGTTCAGGTCACCACAAGGATGATGTTGGGGGTCTGAAGGGTGAAATTATACTCTTTTCTCAATGACGGTGATCACGTGGTGTTGTTCAGGGCACCACAAGGGTGATGTTGGTTGTCTGAAGGGTGAAATTATGCTCTTTTCTCAATGACGGTAATCACGTGGTGTTGTTCAGGGCACCACAAGGGTGATGTTGGGGGTCCGAAGGGTTAAATTATGCTCTCTTCTTAAAGACGGTGATCACCTGGTGTTGTTCAGGGCACCACAAGGATGATGTTGAGGGTCCGAAGGGTGAAATTATGCTCTTTTCTCAATGACGGTAATCACGTGGTGTTGTTCAGGGCACCACAAGGGTGATGTTGAGTGGCCGAAGGGTGAAATTATGCTCTTTTCTCAATGACGGTAATCACGTGGTGTTGTTCAGGGCACCACATGGGTGATGTTGGGGGTCTGAAGGGTGAAATTATGCTCTTTTCTCAATGACGGTAATCACGTGGTGTTGTTCAGGGCACCACAAGGGTGATGTTGGGGGGCTGAAGGGTGAAATTATGCTCTTTTCTCAATGACGGTAATCACATGCGTTTCTTCAGGGCACCACAAGGGTGATGTTGAGGGTCTGAAGCGTGGAATTATGCTCTTTTCTCAATTACGGTAATCACGTGCGTTTGTTCGGGGCACCACAGGGATGATATTAAGGGTCTGAAGGGTGGATTTATGCTCTTTTCTCAATGACGGTAATCACGTGCGTTTGTTCAGGGCACCACAAGGGTGATGTTGGGAGTCTGAAGGGTTGGAATTATGCTCTTTTCTCAATGACGGTAATCACTTGCGTTTGTTCAGGGCACCACGAGGATGATGTTGGGGGTCTGAAGGGTGAAATTATGCTCTTTTCTCAATGACGGTAATCACGTGGTGTTGTTCAGGGCACCACAAGGGTGATGTTGAGGGTCTGAAGGGTGAAATTATGCTCTTTTCTCAATGACGGTAATCACGTGGTGTTGTTCAGGGCACCACAAGGGTGATGTTGGGGGTCTGAAGGGTGAAATTATGCTCTTTTCTCAATCACGGTTATCACGTGGTGTTGTTCAGGGCACCACAAGGGTGATGTTGAGTGGCCGGAGGGTGAAATTATGCTCTTTTCTCAATGACGGTAATCACGTGGTGTTGTTCAGGGCACCACAAGGGTGATGTTGGGGGTCTGAAGGGTGAAATTATGCTCTTTTCTCAATGACGGTAATCACGTGGTGTTGTTCAGGGCACCACAAAGGTAATGTTGAGTGGCCGAAGGGTGAAATTATGCTCTTTTCTCAATGACGGTAATCACATGCGTTATTTCAGGGCATCACAAGGGTGATGTTAGGGGTCTGAAGGGTGAAATTATGCTCTTTTCTCAATGACGGTAATCACGTGGTGTTGTTCAGGGCACCACAAGGGTGATGTTGAGGGTCTGAAGAGTGAAATTATGCTCTTTTCTCAATAACGGTAATCACGTGGTGTTGTTCTGGGCACCACAAGGGTGATGTTTAGTGGCCGAAGGGTGAACTTATGCTCTTTTCTCAATGACGGTAATCACGTGGTGTTCTTCAGGGCACCACAAGGGTGATGTTGAGTGGCCGAAGGGTGAAATTATGCTCTTTTCTCAATGACGGTAATCACGTGGTGTTGTTCAGGGCACCACAAGGGTGATGTTGGGGGTCTGAAGAGTGAAATTAGGCTCTTTTCTCAATGACGGTAATCACGTGGTGTTGTTCAGGGCACCACAAGGGTGATGTTGAGTGGCCGAAGGGTGAAATTATGCTCTTTTCTCAATGACGGTAATCACGTGGTGTTGTTCAGGGCACCACAAGGGTGATGTTGGGGGTCTGAAGGGTGAAATTATGCTTTTTTCTCAATGACGGTAATCACGTGGTGTTGTTCAGGGCACCACAAGGGTGATGTTGAGTGGCCGAAGAATGAAATTATGCTCTTTTCTCAATGACGGTAATCACGTGGTGTTGTTCAGGGCATCACAAGGGTGATGTTGAGTGGCCGAAGGGTGAAATTATGCTCTTTTCCCAATGACGGTAATCACGTGGTGTTGTTCAGGGCACCACAAGGGTGATGTTGGGGGTCTGAAGGGTGAAATTATGCTCTTTTCTCAATCACGGTTATCACGTGGTGTTGTTCAGGGCACCACAAGGGTGATGTTGAGTGGTCGAAGGGTGAAATTATGCTCTTTTCTCAATGACGGTAATCACGTGGTTTTGTTCAGGGCACCACAAGGGTGATGTTGGGGGTCTGAAGGGTGGAAGTATGCTCTTTTCTCAATGACGGTAATCACGTGGTGTTTTTCAGGGCACCACAAGGGTGATGTTGAGTGGCCGAAGGGTGAAGTTATGCTATTTTCTCAATGACGGTGATCACGTGGTGTTGTTCAGGGCACCACAAGGGTGATGTTGAGTGACCGAAGTGTGAAAATATGCTCTTTTCTCAATGACGGTAATCACAGGGTGTTGTTCAGGTCACCACAAGGATGATGTTGGGGGTCTGAAGGGTGAAATTATGCTCTTTTCTCAATGACGGTGATCACGTGGTGTTGTTCAGGGCACCACAAGGGTGATGTTGGTTGTCTGAAGGGTGAAATTAGGCTCTTTTCTCAATGACGGTAATCAAGTGGTGTTGTTCAGGGCACCACAAGGGTGATGTTGGTTGTCTGAAGGGTGAAATTATGCTCTTTTCTCAATGACGGTAATCACGTGGTGTTATTCAGGGCACCACAAGGGTGATGTTGGGGGTCTGAAGGGTTAAATTATGCTCTCTTCTTAAAGACGGTGATCACCTGGTGTTGTTCAGGGCACCACAAGGATGATGTTGGGGGTCCGAAGGGTGAAATTAGGCTCTTTTCTCAATGACGGTAATCACGTGGTGTTGTTCAGGGCACCACAAGGGTGATGTTGAGTGGCCGAAGGGTGAAATTATGCTCTTTTCTCAATGACGGTAATCACGTGGTGTTGTTCAGGGCACCACATGGGTGATGTTGAGGGTCTGAAGGGTGAAATTATGCTCTTTTCTCAATGACGGTAATCACGTGGTGTTGTTCAGGGCACCACAAGGGTGATGTTGGGGGTGTGAAGGGTGAAGTTATGCTCTATTCTCAATGACGGTAATCACGTGGTGTTGTTCAGGACACCACAAGGGTGATTTTGAGTGGCCGAAGGGTGAAGTTATTCTATTTTCTCAATGACGGTGATCACGTGGTGTTGTTCAGGACACCAGAAGGGTGATGTTGGGTGTCTGAAGGGTGAAATTATGCTCTTTTCTCAATGACCGTAATCACGTGGTGTTGTTCAGGGCAACAAGAGGGTGATGTTGAGGGTCTGAAGGGTGGAATTATGCTCTTTTCTCGATGACGGTAATCACGTGGTGTTGTTCAGGGCACCACAAGGGTGATGTTGAGGGTCTGAGGGTGAAATTATGCTCTTTTCTCAATGACGGTAATCACGTGGTGTTGTTCAGGGCACCACAAGGGTGATGTTGGGGGTCTGAAGGGTGGAATTATGCTCTTTTCTCAATGACGGTAATCACGTGGTATTGTTCGAAGCACCACAAGGGTGATGTTGGGGTGTGAAGGGTGAAGTTATGCTCTTTTCTCAATGACGGTCATCACGTGGTGTTGTTCAGGGCACCACAAGGGTGATGTTGTGAGTCTGAAGGGTGAAAGTATGCTCTTTTCTCAATGACGATAATCACGTGGTGTTGTTCAGGGCACCACAAGGGTGATGTTGAGGGTCTGAAGGGTGAAATTATGCTCTTTTCTCAATGACGGTAATCACGTGGTGTTGTTCAGGGCACCACAAGGGTGATGTTGGGGGTCTGAAGGGTGAAACTATGCTATTTTCTCAATGACGGTAATCACGTGGTGTTGTTCAGGAAACCACAAGGGTGATGTTGAGTGGCCAAAGGGTGAAATTATGCTCTTTTCTCAATGACGGTAATCACGTGGTGTTGTTCAGGGCACCACAAGGGTGATGTTGAGGGTCTGAAGGGTGAAATTATGCTCTTTTCTTAATGACGGTAATCACTTGGTGTTGTTCAGGGCACCACAAGGATGATGTTGAGGGTCTGAAGGGTGAAATTATGCTCTTTTCTAAAGGACGGTATTCACGTGGTGTTGTTCAGGGCACCACAAGGGTGATGTTGAGGGTCTGAAGGGTGAAATTGGGCTCTTTTCTCAATGACGGTTATAACATGGTGTTGTTCAGGGCACCACAAGGGTGATGTTGGGGGTCTGGAGGGTGAAATTATGCTCTTTTCTCAATGACGGTTATCACATGGTGTTGTTCAGGTTAACACAAGGTTGATGTTGAGGGTCTGAAGGGTGAAATTATGCTCTTTTCTCAATGACGGTAATCACGTGTTGTTGTTCAGGGCACCACAAGGGTGATGTTGAGGGTCTGAAGTGTGAAATTATGCTCTTTTCTCAATGACGGTAATCACGTGGTGTTGTTCAGGGCACCACAAGGGTGATGTTGGGGGTCTGAAGGCTGAAATTATGCTCTTTTCTCAATGACGGTTATCACATGGTGTTGTTCAGGGCACCACAAGGGTGATGTTGGGGGTCTGAAGGGTGAAATTATGCTCTTTTCTCAATGACGGTAATCACGTGGTGTTGTTCAGGGCACCACAAGGGTGATGTTGAGTGGCCGAAGAGTGAAATTATGCTCTTTTCTCAAAGACGGTAATCACGTGGTGTTATTCAGGGCACCACAAGGGTGATGTTGAGGGTCTGAAGGGTGATACTATGCTCTTTTCTCAATGACGGTAATCACGTGGTGTTGTTCAGGGCACCACAAGGGTGATGTTAGTGGCCGAAGGGTGAAATTATGCTCATTTCTTAATGACGGTAATCACGTGGTGTTGTTCAGGGCACCACAAGGGTGATGTTGGGGGTCTGAAGGGTGAAATTATGCTCTTTTCTTAATGACGGTAATCACGTGGTGTTGTTCAGGGCACCACAAGGGTGATGTTGGGGGTCTGAAGGGTGAAATTATGCTCTTTTCTCAATGACGGTAATCACGTGGTGTTGTTCAGGGCACCACAAGGGTGATGTTGAGGGTCTGAAGGGTGAGATTATGCTCTTTTCTCAATGACGGTAATCTCGTGGTGTTGTTCATGGCACCACAAGGGTGATGTTGGGGGTCTGAAGGGTGAAATTAGGCTCTTTTCTCAATGACGGTCTTCACGTGGTGTTGTTCAGGGCACCACAAGGATAATGTTGGGGGTCTGAAGGAGGAAAGTATGCTCTTTTCTCAATGAAGGTAATCACGTGGTGTTGTTCAGGGCACCACAAGGGTGATGTTGAGGGCCTGAAGGGTGAAATTATGCTCTTTTCTCAATGACGGTAATCACGTGGTGTTGTTCAGGGCACCACAAGGGTGATGTTGAGTGGCCGAAGGGTGAAATTATGCTCTTCTCTCAATGACGGTTATCACGTGGTGTTGTTCAGGGCACCACAAGGGTGATGTTGGGTGTCTGAAGGGTGAAATTATGCTCTTTTCTCAATGACGGTAATCACGTGGTGTTGTTCAGGGCACCACAAGGGTAATGTTGAGTGGCCGAAGGGTGAAATTATGCTCTTTTCTCAATGACGGTAATCACATGCGTCATTTCAGGGCACCACAAGGGTGATGTTAGGGGTCTGAAGGGTGAAATTATGCTCTTTTCTCAATGACGGTAATCACGTGGTGTTGTTCAGGGCACCACAAGGGTGATGTTGAGGGTCTGAAGAGTGAAATTATGCTCTTTTCTCAATAACGGTAATCACGTGGTGTTGTTCTGGGCACCACAAGGGTGATGTTTAGTGGCCGAAGGGTGAACTTATGCTCTTTTCTCAATGACGGTAATCACGTGGTGTTCTTCAGGGCACCACAAGGGTGATGTTGAGTGGCCGAAGGGTGGAATTATGCTCTTTTCTCAATGACGGTAATCACGTGGTGTTGTTCAGGGCACCACAAGGGTGATGTTGGGGGTCTGAAGAGTGAAATTAGGCTCTTTTCTCAATGACGGTAATCACGTGGTGTTGTTCAGGGCACCACAAGGGTGATGTTGAGTGGCCGAAGGGTGAAATTATGCTCTTTTCTCAATGACGGTAATCACGTGGTGTTGTTCAGGGCACCACAAGGGTGATGTTGGGGGTCTGAAGGGTGAAATTATGCTTTTTTCTCAATGACGGTAATCACGTGGTGTTGTTCAGGGCACCACAAGGGTGATGTTGAGTGGCCGAAGAATGAAATTATGCTCTTTTCTCAATGACGGTAATCACGTGGTGTTGTTCAGGGCACCACAAGGGTGATGTTGAGTGGCCGAAGGGTGAAATTATGCTCTTTTCCCAATGACGGTAATCACGTGGTGTTGTTCAGGGCACCACAAGGGTGATGTTGGGGGTCTGAAGGGTGAAATTATGCTCTTTTCTCAATCACGGTTATCACGTGGTGTTGTTCAGGGCACCACAAGGGTGATGTTGAGTGGTCGAAGGGTGAAATTATGCTTTTTTCTCAATGACGGTAATCACGTGGTTTTGTTCAGGGCACCACAAGGGTGATATTGGGGGTCTGAAGGGTGGAATTATGCTCTTCTCTCAATGACGGTAATCACGTGGTGTTGTTCAGGGCACCACAAGGGTGATGTTGAGTGGCCGAAGGGTGAAGTTATGCTATTTTCTCAATGACGGTGATCACGTGGTGTTGTTCAGGGCACCACAAGGGTGACGTTGAGTGACCGAAGTGTGAAAATATGCTCTTTTCTCAATGACGGTAATCACAGGGTGTTGTTCAGGTCACCACAAGGATGATGTTGGGGGTCTGAAGGGTGAAATTATGCTCTTTTCTCAATGACGGTGATCACGTGGTGTTGTTCAGGGCACCACAAGGGTGATGTTGGTTGTCTGAAGGGTGAAATTATGCTCTTTTCTCAATGACGGTAATCACGTGGTGTTGTTCAGGGCACCACAAGGGTGATGTTGGGGGTCTGAAGGGTTAAATTATGCTCTCTTCTTAAAGACGGTGATCACCTGGTGTTGTTCAGGGCACCACAAGGATGATGTTGAGGGTCCGAAGGGTGAAATTATGCTCTTTTCTCAATGAGTGTAATCACGTGGTGTTGTTCAGGGCACCACAAGGGTGATGTTGAGTGGCCGAAGGGTGAAATTATGCTCTTTTCTCAATGACGGTAATCACGTGGTGTTGTTCAGGGCACCACATGGGTGATGTTGGGGGTCTGAAGGGTGAAATTATGCTCTTTTCTCAATGACGGTAATCACGTGGTGTTGTTCAGGGCACCACAAGGGTGATGTTGGGGGTCTGAAGGGTGAAATTATGCTCTTTACTCAATGACGGTAATCACGTGGTGTTGTTCAGGGCACCACAAGGGTGATGTTGGGGGTCTGAAGGGTGGAATTATGCTCTTACCTCAATGACGGTAATCACGTGGTGTTGTTCAGGGCACCACAAGGGTGATGTTGAGTGGCCGAAGGGTGAAGTTATGCTATTTTCTCAATGACGGTGATCACGTGGTGTTGTTCAGGGCACCAGAAGGGTGATGTTGGGTGTCTGAAGGGTGAAATTATGCTCTTTTCTCAATGACGGTAATCACGTGGTGTCATTCAGGGCACCAAGAGGGTGATGTTGAGGGGCTGAAGGGTGAAATTATGCTCTTTTCTCAATGACGGTAATCAAGTGGTGTTGTTCATGGCACCACAAGGGTGATGTTGAGTGGCCGAAGGGTGAAATTATGCTCTTTTCTCAATGACGGTAATCACGTGGTATTGTTCGAAGCACCACAAGGGTGATGTTGGGGGTGTGAAGGGTGAAGTTATGCTCTATTCTCAATGACGGTAATCACGTGGTGTTGTTCAGGGCACCACAAGGATGATGTTGAGTGTCCGAAGGATGGAATTATGCTCTTTTCTCAATGACGGTAATTACGTGGTGTTGTTCAGGGCACCACAAGGGTGATGTTGGGGGTCTGAAGGGTGAAATTATGCTCTTTTCTCCCATGACGGTAATCACGTGGTGTTGTTCAGGGCACCACAAGGGTGATGTTGAGGGTCTGAAGGGTGAAAGTATGCTCTTTTCTCAATGACGGTAATCACGTGGTGTTGTTCCGGTCATCACAAGGGTGATGTTGAGGGTCTGAAGGGAGAAATTATGCTCTTTTCTTGATGACGGTAATCTTGTGGTGTTGTTCAGGGCACCACAAGGGTGATGTTGAGAGGCCGAAGGGTAAAATTATGCTCCTTTCTCAATGACGGTAATCACGTGGTGTTGTTCAGGGCACCACAAGGGTGATGTTGGGGGTCTGAAGGGTGAAATTATGCTCTTTTCTCAATGACGGTAATCACGTGGTGTTGTTCAGGGCACCACAAGGGTGATGTTGGGGGTCTGAAGGGTGGAATTATGATCTTTTCCTAATGACTATGTTCACGTGGTGTTGTTCAAAGCACCACAAGGCTGATGTTGGGGTTCCGGAGGGTGAAATTATGCTCTTTTCTCAATGACGGTAATCACAGGGTGTTGTTCAGGTCACCACAAGGATGATGTTGGGGGTCTGAAGGGTGAAATTATGCTCTTTTCTCAATGACGGTGATCACGTGGTGTTGTTCAGGGCACCACAAGGGTGATGTTGGTTGTCCGAAGGGTGAAAATATGCTCTTTTCTCAATGACGGTAATCACGTGGTGTTGTTCAGGGCACCACAAGGGTGATGTTGGGGGTCTGAAGGGTTAAATTATGCTCTCTTCTTAAAGACGGTGATCACCTGGTGTTGTTCAGGGCACCACAAGGATGATGTTGAGGGTCCGAAGGGTGAAATTATGCTCCTTTCTCAATGACGGTAATCACGTGGTGTTGTTCAGGGCACCACAAGGGTGATGTTGAGTGGCCGAAGGGTAAAATTATACTCTTTTCTCAATGACGGTAATCACGTGGTGTTGTTCAGGGCACCACATGGGTGATGTTGGGGGTCTGAAGGGTGAAATTATGCTCTTTTCTCAATGACGGTAATCACGTGGTGTTGTTCAGGGCACCACAAGGGTGATGTTGGGGGTCTGAAGGGTGAAATTATGCTCTTTTCTCAATGACGGTAATCACGTGGTGTTGTTCAGGGAACCACAAGGATGATGTTGGGGGTCTGAAGGATGGAATTATGCTCTTACCTCAATGACGGTAATCACGTGGTGTTGTTCAGGGCACCACAAGGGTGATGTTGAGTGGCCGAAGGGTGAAGTTATGCTATTTTCTCAATGACGGTGATCACGTGGTGTTGTTCAGGGCACCACAAGGGTGATGTTGGGTGTCTGAAGGGCGAAATTATGCTCCTTTCTCAATGACGGTAATCACGTGGTGTTATTCAGGGCACCAAGAGGGTGATGTTGAGGGTCTGAAGGGTGGAATTATGCTCTTTTCTCAATGACGGTAATCACGTGGTGTTGTTCAGGGCACCACAAGGGTGATGTTGAGTGGCCGGAGGGTGAAGTTATGCTATTTTCTCAATGACGGTGATCACGTGGTGTTGTTCAGGGCACCACAAGGGTGATGTTGGGGGTCTGAAGGGTGAAATTATGCTCTTTTCTCAATGACGGTAATCACGTGGTGTTGTTCAGGGCACCACAAGGGTGATGTTGAGTGGCCGAAGGGTGAAGTTATGCTATTTTCTTAATGACGGTGATCACGTGTCGTTGTTCAGGGCACAACAAGGGTGATGTTGAGTGACCGAAGGGTGAAAATATGCTCTTTACTCAATGACGGTAATCACAGGGTGTTGTTCAGGTCACCACAAGGATGATGTTGGGGGTCTGAAGGGTGAAATTATGCTCTTTTCTCAATGACGGTGATCACGTGGTGTTGTTCAGGGCACCACAAGGGTGATGTTGGTTGTCTGAAGGGTGAAATTATGCTCTTTTCTCAATGACGGTAATCACGTGGTGTTATTCAGGGCACCACAAGGGTGATGTTGGGGGTCTGAAGGGTTAAATTATGCTCTCTTCTTAAAGACGGTGATCACCTGGTGTTGTTCAGGGCACTACAAGGATGATGTTGGGGGTCCGAAGGGTGAAATTATGCTCTTTTCTCAATGACGGTAATCACGTGGTGTTGTTCAGGGCACCACAAGGGTGATGTTGATTGGCCGAAGGGTGAAATTATGCCCTTTTCTCAATGACGGTAATCACGTGGTGTTGTTCAGGGCACCACATGGGTGATGTTGGGGGTCTGAAGGGTGAAATTATGCTCTTTTCTCAATGACGGTAATCACGTGGTGTTGTTCAGGGCACCACAAGGGTGATTTTGGGGGTCTGAAGGGTGGAATTATGCTCTTTTCTCAATGACGGTAATCACGTGGTGTTGTTCAGGGCACCACAAGGGTGATGTTTGGGGTCTGAAGGGTGGAATTATGCTCTTACCTCAATGACGGTAATCACGTGGTGTTGTTCAGGACACCACAAGGGTGATGTTGAGTGGCCGAAGGGTGAAGTTATGCTATTTTCTCAATGACGGTGATCACGTGGTGTTGTTCAGGACACCAGAAGGGTGATGTTGGGTGTCTGAAGGGTGAAATTATGCTCTTTTCTCAATGACGGTAATCACGTGGTGTTGTTCAGGGCAACAAGAGGGTGATGTTGAGGGTCTGAAGGGTGGAATTATGCTCTTTTCTCGATGACGGTAATCACGTGGTGTTGTTCAGGGCACCACAAGGGTGATGTTGAGGGTCTGAGGGTGAAATTAGGCTATTTTCTCAATGACGGTAATCACGTGGTGTTGTTCAGGGCACCACAAGGGTGATGTTGGGGGTCTGAAGGGTGAAATTATGCTCTTTTCCCAATGACGGTAATCACGTGGTGTTAATCAGGGCACCACAAGGGTGATGTTGGGGGTCTGAAGGGTGGAATTATGCTCTTTTCTCAATGACGGTAATCACGTGGTATTGTTCGCAGCACCACAAGGGTGATGTTGGGGGTGTGAAGGGTGAAGTTATGCTCTTTTCTCAATGACGGTCATCACGTGGTGTTGTTCAGGGCACCACAAGGGTGATGTTGTGAGTCTGAAGGGTGAAAGTATGCTCTTTTCTCAATGACGGTAATCACGTGGTTTTGTTCAGGGCACCACAAGGGTGATGTTGAGGGTCTGAAGGGTGAAATTATGCTCTTTTCTCAATGACGGTAATCACGTGGTGTTGTTCAGGGCACCACAAGGGTGATGTTGGGGGTCTGAAGGGTGAAACTATGCTATTTTCTCAATGACGGTAATCACGTGGTGTTGTTCAGGGAACCACAAGGGTGATGTTGAGTGGCCAAAGGGTGAAATTATGCTCTTTTCTCAATGACGGTAATCACGTGGTGTTGTTTAGGGCACCACAAGGGTGATGTTGAGGGTCTGAAGGGTGAAATTATGCTCTTTTCTCAATGACGGTAATCACTTGGTGTTGTTCAGGGCACCACAAGGATGATGTTGAGGGTCTGAAGGGTGAAATTATGCTCTTTTCTGAAGGACGGTAATCACGTGGTGTTGTTCAGGGCACCACAAGGGTGATTTTGAGGGTCTGAAGGGTGAAATTATGCTCTTTTCTCAATGACGGTAATCACGTGGTGTTGTTCAGGGCACCACAAGGGTGATGTTGGGGGTCTGAAGGGTGAAACTATGCTATTTTCTCAATGACGGTAATCACGTGGTGTTGTTCAGGGAACCACAAGGGTGATGTTGAGTGGCCAAAGGGTGAAATTATGCTCTTTTCTCAATGACGGTAATCACGTGGTGTTGTTCAGGGCACCACAAGGGTGATGTTGAGGGTCTGAAGGGTGAAATTATGCTCTTTTCTCAATGACGGTAATCAATTGGTGTTGTTCAGGGCACCACAAGGATGATGTTGAGGGTCTGAAGGGTGAAATTATGCTCTTTTCTGAAGGACGGTAATCACGTGGTGTTGTTCAGGGCACCACAAGGGTGATGTTGAGGGTCTGAAGGGTGAAATTATGCTCTTTTCTCAATGACGGTTATCACATGGTGTTGTTCAGGGCACCACAAGGGTGATGTTGGGGGTCTGAAGGGTGAAATTATGCTCTTTTCTCAATGACGGTTATCACATGGTGTTGTTCAGGTTAACACAAGGGTGATGTTGAGGGTCTGAAGGGTGAAATTATGCTCTTTTCTCAATGACGGTAATCACGTGTTGTTGTTCAGGGCACCACAAGGGTGATGTTGAGGGTCTGAAGGGTGAAATTATGCTCTTATCTCAATGACGGTAATCACGTGGTGTTGTTCAGGGCACCACAAGGGTGATGTTGGGGGTCTGAAGGCTGAAATTATGCTCTTTTCTCGATGACGGTTATCACATGGTGTTGTTCAGGGCACCACAAGGGTGATGTTGGGGGTCTTAAGGGTGAGATTATGCTCTTTTCTCAATGACGGTAATCACGTGGTGTTGTTCAGGGCTTCACAAGGGTGATGTTGAGTGGCCGAAGAGTGAAATTATGCTCTTTTCTCAAAGACGGTAATCACGTGGTGTTATTCAGGGCACCACAAGGGTGATGTTGAGGGTCTGAAGGGTGAAACTATGCTCTTTTCTCAATGACGGTAATCACGTGGTGTTGTTCAGGGCACCACAAGGGTGATGTTGAGTGACCGAAGGGTGAAATTATGCTCTTTTCTTAATGACGGTAATCACGTGGTGTTGTTCAGGGCACCACAAGGGTGATGTTGGGGGTCTGAAGGGTGAAATTATGATCTTTTCTCAATGACGGTAATCACGTGGTGTTGTTCAGGGCACCACAAGGGTGATGTTGGGGGTCTGAAGGGTGAAATTATGCTCTTTTCTCAATGACAATAATCACGTGGTGTTGTTCAGGGCACGACAAGGGTGATGTCGAGGGTCTGAAGGGTGAGATTATGCTCTTTTCTCAATGACGGTAATCACGTGGTGTTGTTCAGGGCACCACAAGGGTGATGTTGAGTGGCCGAAGGGTGAAATTATGCTCTTCTCTCAATGACGGTAATCACGTGGTGTTGTTCAGGGCACCACAAGGGTGATGTTGGGTGTCTGAAGGGTGAAATTATGCTCTTTTCTCAATGACGGTAATCACGTGGTGTTGTTCAGGGCACCACAAGGATGATGTTGAGGGTCTGAAGGGTGTAATTATGCTCTTTTCTCAATGACGGTAATCACGTGGTGTTGTTCAGGGCACCACAAGGGTAATGTTGAGTGGCCGAAGGGTGAAATTATGCTCTTTTCTCAATGACGGTAATCACATGCGTTATTTCAGGGCACCACAAGGGTGATGTTAGGGGTCTGAAGGGTGAAATTATGCTCTTTTCTCAATGACGGTAATCACGTGGTGTTGTTCAGGGCACCACAAGGGTGATGTTGAGGGTCTGAAGAGTGAAATTATGCTCTTTTCTCAATAACGGTAATCACGTGGTGTTGTTCTGGGCACCACAAGGGTGATGTTTAGTGGCCGAAGGGTGAACTTATGCTCTTTTCTCAATGACGGTAATCACGTGGTGTTCTTCAGGGCACCACAAGGGTGATGTTGAGTGGCCGAAGGGTGAAATTATGCTCTTTTCTCAATGACGGTAATCACGTGGTGTTGTTCAGGGCACCACAAGGGTGATGTTGGGGGTCTGAAGAGTGAAATTAGGCTCTTTTCTCAATGACGGTAATCACGTGGTGTTGTTCAGGGCACCACAAGGGTGATGTTGAGTGGCCGAAGGGTTTAATTATGCTCTTTTCTCAATGACGGTAATCACGTGGTGTTGTTCAGGGCACCACAAGGGTGATGTTGGGGGTCTGAAGGGTGAAATTATGCTTTTTTCTCAATGACGGTAATCACGTGGTGTTGTTCAGGGCACCACAAGGGTGATGTTGAGTGGCCGAAGAATGAAATTATGCTCTTTTCTCAATGACGGTAATCACGTGGTGTTGTTCAGGGCACCACAAGGGTGATGTTGAGTGGCCGAAGGGTGAAATTATGCTCTTTTCCCAATGACGGTAATCACGTGGTGTTGTTCAGGGCACCACAAGGGTGATGTTGGGGGTCTGAAGGGTGAAATTATGCTCTTTTCTCAATCACGGTTATCACGTGGTGTTGTTCAGGGCACCACAAGAGTGATGTTGAGTGGTCGAAGGGTGAAATTATGCTCTTTTCTCAATGACGGTAATCACGTGGTTTTGTTCAGGGCACCACAAGGGTGATGTTGGGGGTCTGAAGGGTGGAATTATGCTCTTTTCTCAATGACGGTAATCACGTGGTGTTGTTCAGGGCACCACAAGGGTGATGTTGAGTGGCCGAAGGGTGAAGTTATGCTATTTTCTCAATGACGGTGATCACGTGGTGTTGTTCAGGGCACCACAAGGGTGATGTTGAGTGACCGAAGTGTGGAAATATGCTCTTTTCTCAATGACGGTAATCACAGGGTGTTGTTCAGGTCACCACAAGGATGATGTTGGGGGTCTGAAGGGTGAAATTATGCTCTTTTCTCAATGACGGTGATCACGTGGTGTTGTTCAGGGCACCACAAGGGTGATGTTGGTTGTCTGAAGGGTGAAATTATGCTCTTTTCTCAATGACGGTAATCACGTGGTGTTGTTCAGGGCACCACAAGGGTGATGTTGGGGGTCTGAAGGGTTAAATTATGCTCTCTTCTTAAAGACGGTGATCACCTGGTGTTGTTCAGGGCACCACAAGGATGATGTTGAGGGTCCGAAGGGTGAAATTATGCTCTTTCCTCAATGACGCTAATCACGTGGTGTTGTTCAGGGAACCACAAGGGTGATGTTGAGTGGCCGAAGGGTGAAATTATGCTCTTTTCTCAATGACGGTAATCACGTGGTGCTGTTCAGGGCACCACATGGGTGATGTTGGGGGTCTGAAGGGTGAAATTATGCTCTTTTCTCAATGACGGTAATCACGTGGTGTTGTTCGGGGCACCACAAGGGTGATGTTGGGGGTCTGAAGGGTGAAATTATGCTCTTTTCTCAATGACGGTAATCACGTGGTGTTGTTCAGGGCACCACAAGGGTGATGTTGGGGGTCTGAAGGGTGGAATCATGCTCTTACCTCAATGACGGTAATCACGTGGTGTTGTTCAGGGCGCCACAAGGGTGATGTTGAGTGGCCGAAGGGTGAAGTTATGCTATTTTATCAATGACGGTGATCACGTGGTGTTGTTCAGGGCACCAGAAGGGTGATGTTGGGTGTCTGAAGGGTGAAATTATGCTCTTTTCTCAATGACGGTAATCACGTGGTGTTATTCAGGGCACCAAGAGGGTGATGTTGAGGGTCTGAAGGGTGAAATTATGCTCTTTTCTCAATGACGGTAATCAAGTGGTGTTGTTCATGGCAACACAAGGGTGATGTTGAGTGGCCGAAGGGTGAAATTATGCTCTTTTCTCAATGACGGTAATCACGTGGTATTGTTCGAAGCACCACAAGGGTGATGTTGGGGGTGTGAAGGGTGAAGTTATGCTCTATTCTCAATGACGGTAATCACGTGGTGTTGTTCAGGGCACCACAAGGGTGATGTTGGGAGTCTGAAGGGTGAAATTATGCTCTTTTCTCAATGACGGTAATCACGTGGTGTTGTTCATTGCACCACAAGGGTGATGTTGAGGGTCTGAAGGGTGAAATTATGCTCTTTTCTCAATGACGGTAATCACGTGGCGTTGTTCAGGGCACCACAAGGGTGATGTTGGGGGTCTGAAGGGTGAAATTATGCTCTTTTCTCAATGACGGTAATCACGTGGTGTTGTTTAGGGCACCACGAGGGTGATGTTGAGTGTCCGAAGGGTGGAATTATGCTCTTTTCTCAAAGACGGTAATCACGTGGTGTTGTTCAGGGCACCACAAGGGTGATGTTGAGGGTCTGAAGAATGAAATTATGCTCTTTTCTCAATAACGGTAATCACGTGGTGTTGTTCTGGGCACCACAAGGGTGATGTTTAGTGGCCGAAGGGTGAACTTATGCTCTTTTCTCAATGACGGTAATCACGTGGTGTTGTTCAGGGCACCACAAGGATGATGTTGAGTGTCCAAAGGATGGAATTATGCTCTTTTCTCAATGACGGTAATTACGTGGTGTTGTTCAGGGCACCACAAGGGTGATGTTGGGGGTCTGAAGGGTGAAATTATGCTCTTTTCTCAATGACGGTAATCACGTAGTGTTGTTCAGGGCACCACAAGGGTGATGTTGGGGGTCTGAAGGGTTAAATTATGCTCTCTTCTTAAAGACGGTGATCACCTGGTGTTGTTCAGGGCACCACAAGGATGATGTTGAGGGTCCGAAGGGTGAAATTATGCTCCTTTCTCAATGACGGTAATCACGTTGTGTTGTTCAGGGCACCACAAGGGTGATGTTGAGTGGCCGAAGGGTGAAATTATACTCTTTTCTCAATGACGGTAATCACGTGGTGTTGTTCAGGGCACCACATGGGTGATGTTGGGGGTCTGAAGGGTGAAATTATGCTCTTTTCTCAATGACGGTAATCACGTGGTGTTGTTTAGGGCACCACAAGGGTGATGTTGGGGGTCTGAAGGGTGAAATTATGCTCTTTTCTCAATGACGGTAATCACGTGGTGTTGTTCGGGGCACCACAAGGGTGATGTTGGGGGTCTGAAGGATGGAATTATGCTCTTACCTCAATGACGGTAATCACGTGGTGTTGTTCAGGGCACCACAAGGGTGATGTTGAGTGGCCGAAGGGTGAAGTTATGCTATTTTCTCAATGACGGTGATCACGTGGTGTTGTTCAGGGCACCACAAGGGTGATGTTGGGTGTCTGAAGGGCGAAATTATGCTCTTTTCTCAATGACGGTAATCACGTGGTGTTATTCAGGGCACCAAGAGGGTGATGTTGAGGGTCTGAAGGGTGGAATTATGCTCTTTTCTCAATGACGGTAATCACGTGGTGTTGTTCAGGGCACCACAAGGGTGATGTTGAGGGTCTGAAGGGTGAAATCATGCTATTTTCTCAATGACGGTGATCACGTGGTGTTGTTCAGGGCACCACAAGGGTGATGTTGGGGGTATGAAGGGTGAAATTATGCTCTTTTCCCAATGACGGTAATCACGTGGTGTTGTTCAGGGCACCACAAGGGTGATGTTGGGGGTCTGAAGGGTGAAATTATGCTCTTTTCTCAATGACGGTAATCACCAGGTGTTGTTCAGGGCACCACAAGGGTGATGTTGAGTCACCGAAGGGTGAAATTATGCTCTTTTCTCAATGACGGTAATCATGTGGTGTTGTTCAGGGCACCACAAGCATGATGTTGAGGGTCTGAAGGGTGAAATTATGCTCTTTTCTCAATGACGGTAATCAAGTGGTGTTGTTCATGGCACCACAAGGGTGATGTTGAGTGGCCGAAGGGTGAAATTATGCTCTTTTCTCAATGACGGTAATCACGTGGTATTGTTCAAAGCACCACAAGGGTGATGTTGGGGGTGTGAAGGGTGAAGTTATGCTCTTTTCTCAATGACGGTAATCACGTGGTGTTGTTCAGGGCACCACAAGGGTGATGTTGGGAGTCTGAAGGGTGAAATTATGCTCTTTTCTCTTTGACGATAATCAAGTGGTGTTGTTCAGGGCACCACAAGGGTGATGTTGGGGGTCTGAAGGGTGAAATTATGCTCTTTTCCCAATGACGGTAATCAAGTGGTGTTGTTCATGGCACCACAAGGGTGATGTTGAGTGGCCGAAGGGTGAAATTATGCTCTTTACTCAATGACGGTAATCACGTGGTGTTGTTCAGGGCACCACAAGGGTGATGTTGAGGGTCTGAAGGGTGAAATTATGCTCTTATCTCAATGACGGTAATCACGTGGTGTTGTTCAGGGCACCACAAGGGTGATGTTGGGGGTCTGAATGGTGAAATTATGCTCTTTTCTCAATGACGGTAATCACGTGGTGTTGTTTAGGGCACCACAAGGGTGATGTTGAGTGTCCGAGGGGGGGAATTATGCTCTTTTCTCAATGACGGTAATCACGTGGTGTTGCTCAGGGCACCACAAGGGTGATGTTGAGGGTCTGAAGGGTGAAAGTATGCTCCATTCTCAATGACGGTAATCACGTGGTGTTGTTCAGGGCAACACAAGGGTGATGTTGGGGGTCTGAAGGGTGAAATTATGCTCTTTTCTCAATGACGGTAATCACGTGGTGTTGTTCAGGGCACCACAAGGGTGATGTTGGGGGTCTGAAGGGTGAAATTATGCTATTTTCTCAATGACGGTAATCACGTGGTGTTGTTCAGGGCACCACAAGGGTGATGTTGGGGGTCTAAAGGGTGAAATTATGCTCTTTTCTCAATGACGGTAATCACGTGGTGTTGTTCAGGGCACCACAAGGGTGATGTTGAGGGTCTGAAGAGTGAAATTATGCTCTTTTCTCAATAACGGTAATCACGTGGTGTTGTTCTGGGCACCACAAGGGTGATGTTTAGTGGCCGAAGGGTGAACTTATGCTCTTTTCTCAATGACGGTAATCACGTGGTGTTGTTCAGGGCACCACAAGGGTGATGTTGAGTGGCCGAAGAGTGAAATTTTGCTCTTTTTTCAATGACGGTAATCACGTGGTGTTGTTCAGGGCACCACAAGGGTGATGTTGGGGGTCTGAAGGGTGAAATTATGCTTTTTTCTCAATGACGGTAATCACGTGGTGTTGTTCAGGGCACCACAAGGGTGATGTTGAGTGGCCGAAGAATGAATTTATGCTCTTTTCTCAATGAAGGTATTCACGTGGTGTTGTTCAGGGCACCACAAGGGTGATGTTGAGTGGCCGAAGGGTGAAATTATGCTCTTTTCCCAATGACGGTAATCACGTGGTGTTGTTCAGGGCACCACAAGGGTGATGTTGGGGGTCTGAAGGGTGAAATTATGCTCTTTTCTCAATCACGGTTATCACGTGGTGTTGTTCAGGGCACCACAAGGGTGATGTTGAGTGGTCGAAGGGTGAAATTATGCTCTTTTCTCAATGACGGTAATCACGTGGTGTTGTTCAGGGCACCACAAGGGTGATGTTGGGGGTCTGAAGGGTGGAATTATGCTCTTTTCTCAATGACGGTAATCACGTGGTGTTGTTCAGGGCACCACAAGGGTGATGTTGAGTGGCCGAAGGGTGAAGTTATGCTATTTTCTCAATGAGGGTGATCACGTGGTGTTGTTCAGGGCACCACAAGGGTGATGTTGAGTGACCGAAGGGTGAAAATATGCTCTTTTCTCAATGACGGTAATCACAGGGTGTTGTTCAGGTCACCACAAGGATGATGTTGGGGGTCTGAAGGGTGAAATTATGCTCTTTTCTCAATGACGGTGATCACGTGGTGTTGTTCAGGGCACCACGAGGGTGATGTTGGTTGTCTGAAGGGTGAAATTATGCTCTTTTCTCAATGACGGTAATCACGTGGTGTTGTTCAGGGCACCACAAGGGTGATGTTGGGGGTCTGAAGGGTTAAATTATGCTCTCTTCTTGAAGACGGTGATCGCCTGGTGTTGTTCAGGGCACCACAAGGATGATGTTGAGGGTCCGAAGGGTGAAATTATGCTCTTTTCTCAATGACGGTAATCACGTGGTGTTGTTCAGGGCGCCACAAGGGTGATGTTGAGTGGCCGAAGGGTGAAATTATGCTCTTTTCTCAATGACGGTAATCACGTGGTGTTGTTCAGGGCACCACATGGGTGATGTTGGGGGTCTGAAGGGTGAAATTATGCTCTTTTCTCAATGACGGTAATCACGTGGTGTTGTTCAGGGCACCACAAGGGTGATGTTGGGGGTCTGAAGGGTGAAATTATGCTCTTTTCTCAATGACGGTAATCACGTGGTGTTGTTCAGGGCACCACAAGGGTGATGTTGGGGGTCTGAAGGGTGGAATTATGCTCTTACCTCAATGACGGTAATCACGTGGTGTTGTTCAGGGCACCACAAGGGTGATGTTGAGTTGCCGAAGGGTGAAGTTATGCCATTTTCTCAATGACGGTGATCACGTGGTGTTGTTCAGGGCACCAGAAGGGTGATGTTGGGTGTCTGAAGGGTGAAATTATGCTCTTTTCTCAATGACGGTAATCACGTGGTGTTATTCAGGGCACCAAGAGGGTGATGTTGAGGGTCTGAAGGGTGGAATTATGCTCTTTTATCAATGACGGTAATCACGTGGTGTTGTTCAGGGCACCAGAAGGGTGATGTTGAGGGTCTGAGGGTGAAATTATGCTATTTTCTCAATGACGGTAATCACGTGGTGTTGTTCAGGGCACCACAAGGGTGATGTTGGGGGTCTGAAGGGTTAAATTATGCTCTTTTCCCAATGACGGTTATCACGTGGTTTTGTTCAGGGCACCACAAGGGTGATGTTGGGGGTCTGAAGGGTGAAATTATGCTCTTTTCTCAATGACGGTAATCACGTGGTGTTGTTCAGGGCACCACAAGGGTGATGTTGAGTGACCGAAGGGTGAAATTATGCTCTTTTCTCAATGACGGTAATCATGTGGTGTTGTTCAGGGCACCACAAGGGTGATGTTGAGGGTCTGAAGGGTGAAATTATGCTCTTTTCTCAATGACGGTAATCAGGTGGTGTTGTTCAGGGCACCACAAGGGTGATGTTGAGGGTCTGAAGAGTGAAATTATGCTCTTTTCTCAATAACGGTAATCACGTGGTGTTGTTCTGGGCACCACAAGGGTGATGTTTAGTGGCCGAAGGGTGAACTTATGCTCTTTTCTCGATGACGGTAATCACGTGGTGTTGTTCAGGGCACCACAAGGGTGATGTTGGGGGTCTGAAGGGTGAAATTATGCTCTTTTCTCAATGACGGTAATCACGTGGTGTTGTTCAGGGCACCACAAGGGTGATGTTGAGGGTCTGAAGAGTGAAATTATGCTCTTTTCTCAATAACGGTAATCACGTGGTGTTGTTCTGGGCACCACAAGGGTGATGTTTAGTGGCCGAAGGGTGAACTTATGCTCTTTTCTCAATGACGGTAATCACGTGGTGTTCTTCAGGGCACCACAAGGGTGATGTTGAGTGGCCGAAGGGTGAAATCAGGCTCTTTTCTCAATGACGGTAATCACGTGGTGTTGTTCAGGGCACCACAAGGGTGATGTTGGGGGTCTGAAGAGTGAAATTAGGCTCTTTTCTCAATGACGGTAATCACGTGGTGTTGTTCAGGGCACCACAAGGGTGATGTTGGGGGTCTGAAGGGTGAAATTATGCTCTTTTCTCAATGACGGTAATCACGTGGTGTTGTTCAGGGCACCACAAGGGTGATGTTGAGGGTCTGAAGAGTGAAATTCTGCTCTTTTCTCAATGAAGGTAATCACGTGATGTTGGTCAGGGCACTACAAGGGTGATGTTGAGTGGCCGAAGGGTGAAATTATGCTCTTTTCTCAATGACGGTAATCACGTGGTGTTGTTCAGGGCACCACAAGGGTGATGTTGAGTGGCCGAAGGGTGAAATTTTGCTCTTTTCTCAATGACGGTAATCACGTGGTGTTGTTCAGGGCACCACAAGGGTGATGTTGAGTGGCCGAAGAGTGAAATTATGCTCTTTTCTCAATGACGGTAATCACGTGGTGTTGTTCAGGGCACCACAAGGGTGATGTTGGGGGTCTGAAGGGTGAAATTATGCTTTTTTCTCAATGACGGTAATCACGTGGTGTTGTTCAGGGCACCACAAGGATGATGTTGAGGGTCTGAAGGGTGAAATTATGCTCTTTTCTCAATGACGGTAATCAAGTGGTGTTGTTCATGGCACCACAAGGGTGATGTTGAGTGGCCGAAGGGTGAAATTATGCTCTTTTCTCAATGACGGTAATCACGTGGTATTGTTCAAAGCACCACAAGGGTGATGTAGGGGGTGTGAAGAGTGAAGTTATGCTCTTTTCTCAATGACGGTAATCACGTGGTGTTGTTCAGGGCACCACAAGGGTGATGTTGGGAGTCTGAAGGGTGAAATTATGCTCTTTTCTCATTGACGATAATCACGTGGTGTTGTTCAGGGCACCACAAGGGTGATGTTGGGGGTCTGAAGGGTGAAATTATGCTCTTTTCTCAATGACGGTGATCAAGTGGTGTTGTTCATGGCACCACAAGGGTGATGTTGAGTGGCCGAAGGGTGAAATTATGCTCTTTACTCAATGACGGTAATCACGTGGTGTTGTTCAGGGCACCACAAGGGTGATGTTGAGGGTCTGAAGGGTGTAATTATGCTCTTATCTCAATGACGGTAATCACGTGGTGTTGTTCAGGGCACCACAAGGGTGATGTTGGGGGTCTGAAGGGTGAAATTATGCTCTTTTCTCAATGACGGTAATCACGTGGTGTTGTTTAGGGCACCACAAGGGTGATGTTGAGTGTCCGAAGGGTGGAATTATGCTCTTTTCTCAATGACGGTAATCACGTGGTGTTGCTCAGGGCACCACAAGGGTGATGTTGAGGGTCTGAAGGGTGAAAGTATGCTCCATTCTCGATGATGGTAATCACGTGGTGTTGTTCAGGGCACCACAAGGGTGATGTTGGGGGTCTGAAGGGTGAAATTATGCTCTTTTCTCAATGACGGTAATCACGTGGTGTTGTTCAGGGCACCACAAGGGTGATGTTGGGGGTCTGAAGGGTGAAATTATGCTATTTTCTCAATGACGGTAATCACGTGGTGTTGTTCAGGGCACCACAAGGGTGATGTTGGGGGTCTGAAGGGTGAAATCATGCTCTTTTCTCAATGACGGTAATCACGTGGTGTTGTTCAGGGCACCACAAGGGTGATGTTGAGGGTCTGGAGAGTGAAATTATGCTCTTTTCTCAATAACGGTAATCACGTGGTGTTGTTCTGGGCACCACAAGGGTGATGTTTAGTGGCCGAAGGGTGAACTTATGCTCTTTTCTCAATGACGGTAATCACGTGGTGTTGTTCAGGGCACCACAAGGGTGATGTTGGGGGTCTGAAGGGTGAAATTATGCTCTTTTCTCAATGACGGTAATCACGTGGTGTTGTTCAGGGCACCACAAGGGTGATGTTGAGGGTCTGGAGAGTGAAATTATGCTCTTTTCTCAATAACGGTAATCACGTGGTGTTGTTCTGGGCACCACAAGGGTGATGTTTAGTGGCCGAAGGGTGAACTTATGCTCTTTTCTCAATGACGGTAATCACGTGGTGTTCTTCAGGGCACCACAAGGGTGATGTTGAGTGGCCGAAGGGTGAAATTATGCTCTTTTCTCAATGACGGTAATCACGTGGTGTTGTTCAGGGCACCACAAGGGTGATGTTGGGGGTCTGAAGAGTGAAATTAGGCTCTTTTCTCAATGACGGTAGTCACGTGGTGTTCTTCAGGGCACCACAAGGGTGATGTTGGGGGTCTGAAGGGTGAAATTATGCTCTTTTCTCAATGACGGTAATCACGTGGTGTTGTTCAGGGCACCACAAGGGTGATGTTGAGGGTCTGAAGAGTGAAATTCTGCCCTTTTCTCAATGACGGCAATCACGTGATGTTGTTCAGGGCACTACAAGGGTGATGTTGAGTGGCCGAAGGGTTAAATTATGCTCTTTTCTCAATGACGGTAATCACGTGGTGTTGTTCAGGGCACCACAAGGGTGATGTTGAGTGGCCGAAGGGTGAAATTTTGCTCTTTTCTCAATGACGGTAATCACGTGGTGTTGTTCAGGGCACCACATGGGTGATGTTGGGGGTCTGAAGGGTGAAATTATGCTCTTTTCTCAATGACGGTAATCACGTGGTGTTGTTCAGGGCACCACAAGGGTGATGTTGGGGGTCTGAAGGGTGAAATTATGCTCTTTTCTCAATGACGGTAATCACGTGGTGTTGTTCAGGGCACCACAAGGGTGATGTTGGGGGTCTGAAGGGTGGAATTATGCTCTTACCTCAATGACGGTAATCACGTGGTGTTGTTCAGGGCACCACAAGGGTGATGTTGAGTGGCCGAAGGGTGAAGTTATGCTATTTTCTCAATGACGGTGATCACGTGGTGTTGTTCAGGGCACCAGAAGGGTGATGTTGGGTGTCTGAAGGGTGAAATTATGCTCTTTTCTCAATGACGGTAATCACGTGGTGTTATTCAGGGCACCAAGAGGGTGATGTTGAGGGTCTGAAGGGTGGAATTATGCTCTTATCTCAATGACGGTAATCACGTGGTGTTGTTCAGGGCACCACAAGGGTGATGTTGAGGGTCTGAGGGTGAAATTATGCTATTTTCTCAATGACGGTAATCACGTGGTGTTGTTCAGGGCACCAAAAGGGTGATGTTGGGGGTCTGAAGGGTTAAATTATGCTCTTTTCCCAATGACGGTAATCACGTGGTTTTGTTCGGGGCACCACAAGGGTGATGTTGGGGGTCTGAAGGGTGAAATTATGCTCTTCTCTCAATGACGGTAATCACGTGGTGTTGTTCAGGGCACCACAAGGGTGATGTTGAGTGACCGAAGGGTGAAATTATGCTCTTTTCTCAATGACGGTAATCATGTGGTGTTGTTCAGGGCACCACAAGGGTGATGTTGAGGGTCTGAAGGGTGAAATTATGCTCTTTTCTCAATGACGGTAATCACGTGGTGTTGTTCAGGGCACCACAAGGGTGATGTTGAGGGTCTGAAGAGTGAAATTATGCTCCTTTCTCAATAACGGTAATCACGTGGTGTTGTTCTGGGCACCACAAGGGTGATGTTTAGTGGCCGAAGGGTGAACTTATGCTCTTTTCTCAATGACGGTAATCACGTGGTGTTGTTCAGGGCACCACAAGGGTGATGTTGGGGGTCTGAAGGGTGAAATTATGCTCTTTTCTCAATGACGGTAATCACGTGGTGTTGTTCAGGGCACCACAAGGGTGATGTTGAGGGTCTGAAGAATGAAATTATGCTCTTTTCTCAATAACGGTAATCACGTGGTGTTGTTCTGGGCACCACAAGGGTGATGTTTAGTGGCCAAAGGGTGAACTTATGCTCTTTTCTCAATGACGGTAATCACGTGGTGTTCTTCAGGGCACCACAAGGGTGATGTTGAGTGGCCGAAGGGTGAAATTAGGCTCTTTTCTCAATGAAGGTAATCACGTGGTGTTGTTCAGGGCACCACAAGGGTGATGTTGGGGGTCTGAAGAGTGAAATTAGGCTCTTTTCTCAATGACGGTAATTACGTGGTGTTGTTCAGGGCACCACAAGGGTGATGTTGGGGGTCTGAAGGGTGAAATTATGCTCTTTTCTCAATGACGGTAATCACGTGGTGTTGTTCAGGGCACCACAAGGGTGATGTTGAGGGTCTGAAGAGTGAAATTCTGCTCTTTTCTCAATGACGGTAATCACGTGATGTTGTTCAGGGCACTACAAGGGTGATGTTGAGTGGCCGAAGGGTGAAATTATGCTCTTTTCTCAATGACGGTAATCACGTGGTGTTGTTCAGGGCACCACAAGGGTGATGTTGAGTGGCCGAAGGGTGAAATTTTGCTCTTTTCTCAATGACGGTAATCACGTGGTGTTGTTCAGGGCACCACAAGGGTGATGTTGAGTGCCCGAAGGGTGAAATTATGCTTTTTTCTCAATGACGGTAATCACGTGGTGTTGTTCAGGGCACCACAAGGGTGATGTTGGGGGTCTGAAGGGTGAAATTATGCTTTTTTCTCAATGACGGTAATCACGTGGTGTTGTTCAGGGCACCACAAGGGTGATGTTGGGAGTCTGAAGGGTGAAATTATGCTCTTTTCTCATTGACGAAAATCACGTGGTGTTGTTCAGGGCACCACAAGGGTGATGTTGGGGGTCTGAAGGGTGAAATTATGCTCTTTTCTCAATGACGGTAATCAAGTGGTGTTGTTCATGGCACCACAAGGGTGATGTTGAGAGGCCGAAGGGTGAAATTATGCTCTTTACTCAATGACGGTAATCACGTGGTTTTGTTCAGGGCACCACAAGGGTGATGTTGAGGGTCTGAAGGGTGAAATTATGCTCTTATCTCAATGACGGTAATCACGTGGTGTTGTTCAGGGCACCACAAGGGTGATGTTGGGGGTCTGAAGGGTGAAATTATGCTCTTTTCTCAATGACGGTAATCACGTGGTGTTGTTTAGGGCACCACAAGGGTGATGTTGAGTGTCCGAAGGGTGGAATTATGCTCTTATCTCAATGACGGTAATCACGTGGTGTTGCTCAGGGCACCACAAGGGTGATGTTGAGGGTCTGAAGGGTGAAAGTATGCTCCATTCTCAATGACGGTAATCACGTGGTGTTGTTCAGGGCACCACAAGGGTGATGTTGGGGGTCTGAAGGGTGAAATTATGCTCTTTTCTCAATGACGGTAATCACGTGGTGTTGTTCAGGGCACCACAAGGGTGATGTTGGGGGTCTGAAGAGTGAACTTATGCTCTTTTCTTAATGACGGTAATCACGTGGTGTTGTTCAGGGCACCACAAGGGTGATGTTGGGGGTCTGAAGGGTGAAATTATGCTCTTTTCTCAATGACGGTAATCACGTGGAGTTGTTCAGGGCACCACAAGGGTGATGTTGAGGGTCTGGAGAGTGAAATTATGCTCTTTTCTCAATAACGGTAATCACGTGGTGTTGTTCTGGGCACCACAAGGGTGATGTTTAGTGGCCGAAGGGTGAACTTATGCTCTTTTCTCAATGACGGTAATCACGTGGTGTTCTTCAGGGCACCACAAGGGTGATGTTGAGTGGCAGAAGGGTGAAATTATGCTCTTTTCTCAATGACGGTAATCACGTGGTGTTGTTCAGGGCACCACAAGGGTGATGTTGGGGGTCTGAAGAGTGAAATTAGGCTCTTTTCTCAATGAGGGTAATCACGTAGTGTTTTTCAGGGCACCACAAGGGTGATGTTGGGGGTCTGAAGGGTGAAATTATGCTCTTTTCTCAATGACGGTAATCACGTGGTGTTGTTCAGGGCACCACAAGGGTGATGTTGAGGGTCTGAAGAGTGAAATTCTGCTCTTTTCTCAATGACGGCAATCACGTGATGTTGTTCAGGGCACTACAAGGGTGATGTTGAGTGGCCGAAGGGTGAAATTATGCTCTTTTCTCAATGACGGTAATCACGTGGTGTTGTTCAGGGCACCACAAGGGTGATGTTGAGTGGCCGAAGGGTGAAATTATGCTCTTTTCTCAATCACGGTTATCACGTGGTGTTGTTCAGGGCACCACAAGGGTGATGTTGAGTGGCCGAAGGGTGAAATTATGCTCTCTTCTTAAAGACGGTGATCGCCTGGTGTTGTTCAGGGCACCACAAGGATGATGTTGAGGGTCCGAAGGGTGAAATTATGCTCTTTTCTCAATGACGGTAATCACGTGGTGTTGTTCAGGGCACCACAAGAGTGATGTTGAGTGGCCGAAGGGTGAAATTATGCTCTTTTCTCAATGACGGTAATCACGTGGTGT
Organism: Brachyptera risi; assembly: GCA_964007535.1. Lineage (NCBI taxonomy): Eukaryota > Metazoa > Arthropoda > Insecta > Plecoptera > Taeniopterygidae > Brachyptera > Brachyptera risi. The sequence goes on along the minus strand of OZ023333.1, from coordinate 34,418,154 downwards.
TGTTCAGGGCACCACATGGGTGATGTTGGGGGTCTGAAGGGTGAAATTATGCTCTTTTCTCAATGACGGTAATCACGTGGTGTTGTTCAGGGCACCACAAGGGTGATGTTGGGGGTCTGAAGGGTGAAATTATGCTCTTTTGTCAATGACGGTAATCACGTGGTGTTGTTCAGGGCACCACAAGGGTGATGTTGGGGGTCTGAAGGGTGGAATTATGCTCTTACCTCAATGACGGTAATCACGTGGTGTTGTTCAGGGCACCACAAGGGTGATGATGAGTGGCCGAAGGGTGAAGTTATGCTATTTTCTCAATGACGGTGATCACGTGGTGTTGTTCAGGGCACCAGGAGGGTGATGTTGGGGGTCTGAAGGGTGAAATTATGCTCTTTTCTCAATGACGGTAATCACGTGGTGTTGTTCAGGGCACCACAAGGGTGATGTTGAGTGACCGAAGGGTGAAATTATGCTCTTTTCTCAATGACGGTAATCATGTGGTGTTGTTCAGGGCACCACAAGGGTGATGTTGAGGGTCTGAAGGGTGAAATTATGCTCTTTTCTCAATGACGGTAATCAAGTGGTGTTGTTCATGGCACCACAAGGGTGATGTTGAGTGGCCGAAGGGTGAAATTATGCTCTTTTCTTAATGACGTAAATCACGTGGTATTGATCGAAGCACCACAAGGGTGATGTTGGGGGTGTGAAGGGTGAAGTTATGCTCTTTTCTCAATGACGGTAATCACGTGGTGTTGTTCAGGGCACCACAAGGGTGATGTTGGGAGTCTGAAGGGTGAAATTATGCCCTTTTCTCAATGACGGTAATCACGTGGTGTTGTTCAGGGCACCACAAGGGTGATGTTGAGGGTCTGAAGGGTGAAATTATGCTCTTTTCTCAATGACGGTAATCACGTGGCGTTGTTCAGGGCACCACAAGGGTGATGTTGGGGGTCTGAAGGGTGAAATTATGCTCTTTTCTCAATGACGGTAATCACGTGGTGTTGTTTAGGGCACCACAAGGGTGATGTTGAGTGTCCGAAGGGTGGAATTATGCTCTTTTCTCGAAGACGGTAATCACGTGGTGTTGTTCAGGGCACCACAAGGGTGATGTTGAGGGTCTGAAGGGTGAAAGTATGCTCTTTTCTCAATGACGGTAATCACGTGGTGTTGTTCAGGGCACCACAAGGGTGATGTTGGGGGTCTGAAGGGTGTAATTATGCTTTTTTCTCAATAACGGTAATCACGTGGTGTTGTTCATGGCACCACAAGGATGATGTTGAGTGTCCGGAGGATGGAATTATGCTCTTTTCTCAATGACGGTAATTACGTGGTGTTGTTCAGGGCACCACAAGGGTGATGTTGGGGGTCTGAAGGGTGAAATAATGCTCTTTTCTTAATGACTATGTTCACGTGGTGTTGTTCAAAGCACCACAAGGCTGATGTTGGGGGTCCGGAGGGTGAAATTATGCTCTTTTCTCAATGACGGTAATCACAGGGTGTTGTTCAGGTCACCACAAGGATGATGTTGGGGGTCTGAAGGGTGAAATTATGCTCTTTTCTCAATGACGGTGATCACGTGGTGTTGTTCAGGGCACCACAAGGGTGATGTTGGTTGTCTGAAGGGTGAAATTATGCTCTTTTCTCAATGACGGTAATCACGTGGTGTTGTTCAGGGCACCACAAGGGTGATGTTGGGGGTCTGAAGGGTTAAATTATGCTCTCTTCTTAAAGACGGTGATCACCTGGTGTTGTTCAGGGCACCACAAGGATGATGTTGAGGGTCCGAAGGGTGAAATTATGCTCCTTTCTCAATGACGGTAATCACGTGGTGTTGTTCAGGGCACCACAAGGGTGATGTTGAGTGGCCGAAGGGTGAAATTATGCTCTTTTCTCAATGACGGTAATCACGTGGTGTTGTTTAGGGCACCACATGGGTGATGTTGGGGGTCTGAAGGGTGAAATTATGCTCTTTTCTCAATGACGGTAATCACGTGGTGTTGTTCAGGGCACCACAAGGGTGATGTTGGGGGTCTGAAGGGTAAAATTATGCTCTTTTCTCAATGACGGTAATCACGTGATGTTGTTCAGGGCACCACAAGGGTGATGTTGGGGGTCTGAAGGGTGGAATTATGCTCTTACCTCAATGACGGTAATCACGTGGTGTTGTTCAGGGCACCACAAGGGTGATGTTGAGTGGCCGAAGGGTGAAGTTATGCTATTTTCTCAATGACGGTGATCACGTGGTGTTGTTCAGGGCACCACAAGGGTGATGTTGGGTGTCTGAAGGGTGAAATTATGCTCTTTTCTCAATGACGGTAATCACGTGGTGTTATTCAGGGCATGAAGAGGGTGATGTTGAGGGTCTGAAGGGTGGAATTATGCTCTTTTCTCAATGACGGTAATCACGTGGTGTTGTTCAGGGCACCACAAGGGTGATGTTGAGGGTCTGAAGGGTGGAATTATGCTATTTTCTCAATGACGGTAATCACGTGGTGTTGTTCAGGGCACCACAAGGGTGATGTTGGGGGTATGAAGGGTGAAATTATGCTCTTTTCCCAATGACGGTAATCACGTGGTGTTCTTCAGGGCACCACAAGGGTGATGTTGGGGGTCTGAAGGGTGAAATTATGCTCTTTTCTCAATGACGGTAATCACCTGGTGTTGTTCAGGGCACCACAAGGGTGATGTTGAGTGACCGAAGGGTGAAATTATGCTCTTTTCTCAATGACGGTAATCATGTGGTGTTGTTCAGGGCACCACAAGGATGATGTTGAGGGTCTGAAGGGTGTAATTATGCTCTTTTCTCAATGACGGTAATCAAGTGGTGTTGTTCATGGCACCACAAGGGTGATGTTGAGTGGCCGAAGGGTGAAATTATGCTCTTTTCTCAATGACGGTAATCACGTGGTATTGTTCAAAGCACCACAAGGGTGATGTTGGGGGTGTGAAGGGTGAAGTTATGCTCTTTTCTCAATGACGAAAATCACGTGGTGTTGTTCAGGGCACCACAAGGGTGATGTTGGGAGTCTGAAGGGTGAAATTATGCTCTTTTCTCATTGACGATAATCACGTGGTGTTGTTCAGGGCACCACAAGGGTGATGTTGGGGGTCTGAAGGGTGAAATTATGCTCTTTTCTCAATGACGGTAATCACGTGGTGTTGTTCAGGTCACCACAAGGATGATGTTGGGGGTCTGAAGGTTGAAATTATGCTCTTTTCTCAATGACGGTGATCACGTGGTGTTGTTCAGGGCACCACAAGGGCGATGTTGGTTGTCTGAAGAGTGAAATTATGCTCTTTTCTCAATGACGGTAATCACGTGGTGTTATTCAGGGCACCACAAGGGTGATGTTGGGGGTCTGAAGGGTTAAATTATGCTCTCTTCTTAAAGACGGTGATCACCTGGTGTTGTTCAGGGCACCACAAGGATGATGTTGAGGGTCCGAAGGGTGAAATTATGCTCTTTTCTCAATGACGGTAATCAAGTGGTGTTGTTCAGGGCACCACAAGGGTGATGTTGAGTGGCCGAAGGGTGAAATTATGCTCTTTTCTCAATGACGGTAATCACGTGGTGTTGTTCAAGGCACCACATGGGTGATGTTGGGGGTCTGAAGGGTGAAATTATGCTCTTTTCTCAATGACGGTAATCACGTGGTGTTGTTCAGGGCACCACAAGGGTGATGTTGGGGGTCTGAAGGGTGAAATTATGCTCTTTTCTCAATGACGGTAATCACGTGGTTTTGTTCAGGGCACCACAAGGGTGATGTTGGGGGTCTGAAGGGTGGAATTATGCTCTCACCTCAATGACGGTAATCACGTGGTGTTGTTCAGGACACCACAAGGGTGATGTTGAGTGGCCGAAGGGTGAAGTTATGCTATTTTCTCAATGACGGTGATCACGTGGTGTTGTTCAGGACACCAGAAGGGTGATGTTGGGTGTCTGAAGGGTGAAATTATGCTCTTTTCTCAATGACGGTAATCACGTGGTGTTGTTCAGGGCAACAAGAGGGTGATGTTGAGGGTCTGAAGGGTGGAATTATGCTCTTTTCTCGATGACGGTAATCACGTGGTGTTGTTCAGGGCACCACAAGGGTGATGTTGAGGGTCTGAGGGTGAAATTAGGCTATTTTCTCAATGACGGTAATCACGTGGTGTTGTTCAGGGCACGACAAGGGTGATGTTGGGGGTCTGAAGGGTGAAATTATGCTCTTTTCCCAATGACGGTAATCACGTGGTGTTGTTCAGGGCACCACAAGGGTGATGTTGGGGGTCTGAAGGGTGGAATTATGCTCTTTTCTCAATGACGGTAATCACGTGGTATTGTTCGAAGCACCACAAGGGTGATGTTGGGGGTGTGAAGGGTGAAGTTATGCTCTTTTCTCAATGACGGTCATCACGTGGTGTTGTTCAGGGCACCACAAGGGTGATGTTGGGAGTCTGAAGGGTGAAAGTATGCTCTTTTCTCAATGACGGTAATCACGTGGTGTTGTTCAGGGCACCACAAGGGTGATGTTGAGGGTCTGAAGGGTGAAATTATACTCTTTCCTCAATGACTGTAATCACGTGGTGTTGTTCAGGGCACCACAAGGGTGATGTTGGGGGTCTGAAGGGTGAAACTATGCTATTTTCTCAATGACGGTAATCACGTGGTGTTGTTCAGGGCACCACAAGGGTGATGTTGAGTGGCCAAAGGGTGAAATTATGCTCTTTTCTCAATGACGGTAATCACGTGGTGTTGTTCAGGGCACCACAAGGGTGATGTTGAGGGTCTGAGGGTGAAATTATGCTCTTTTCTCAATGACGGTGATCACTTGGTGTTGTTCAGGGCACCACAAGGATGATGTTGAGGGTCTGAAGGGTGAAATTATGCTCTTTTCTAAAGGACAGTAATCACGTGGTGTTGTTCAGGGCACCACAAGGGTGATGTTGAGGGTCTGAAGGGTGAAATTATGCTCTTTTATCAATGACGGTTATCACATGGTGTTGTTCAGGGCACCACAAAGGTGATGTTGGGTGTCTGAAGGGTAAAATTATGCTCTTTTCTCAATGACGGTTATCACATGGTGTTGTTCAGGGCAACACAAGGGTGATGTTGAGGGTCTGAAGGGTGAAATTATGCTCTTTTCTCAATGACGGTTATCACGTGTTGTTGTTCAGGGCACCACAAGGGTGATGTTGAGGGTCTGAAGGGTGAAATTATGCTCTTTCCTCAATGACGGTAATCACGTGGTGTTGTTCAGGGCACCACAAGGGTGATGTTGGGGGTCTGAAGGCTGAAATTATGCTCTTTTCTCAATGACGGTTATCACATGGTGTTGTTCAGGGCACCACAAGGGTGATGTTGGGGGTCTGAAGGGTGAAATTATGCTCTTTTCTCAATGACGGTAATCACGTGGTGTTGTTCAGGGCACCACAAGGGTGATGTTGAGTGGCCGAAGAGTGAAATTATGCTCTTTTCTCAAAGACGGTAATCACGTGGTGTTATTCAGGGCACCACAAGGGTGATGTTGAGGGTCTGAGGGGTGAAACTATGCTCTTTTCTCAATGACGGTAATCACGTGGTGTTGTTCAGGGCACCACAAGGGTGATTTTGAGTGGCCGAAGGGTGAAATTATGCTCTTTTCTTAATGACGGTAATCACGTGGTGTTGTTCAGGGCACCACAAGGGTGATGTTGGGGGTCTGAAGGGTGAAATTATGCTTTTTTCTCAATGACGGTAATCACGTGGTGTTGTTCAGGGCACCACAAGGGTGATGTTGGGGGTCTGAAGGGTGAAATTAGGCTCTTTTCTCAATGACGGTAATCACGTGGTGTTGTTCAGGGCACCACAAGGGTGATGTTGAGGGTCTGAAGGGTGAGATTATGCTCTTTTCTCAATGACGGTAATCACGTGGTGTTGTTCAGGGCACCACAAGGGTGATGTTGAGGGCCTGAAGGGTGAAATTATGCTCTTTTCTCAATGACGGTAATCACGTGGTGTTGTTCAGGGCACCACAAGGGTGATGTTGAGTGGCCGAAGGGTGAAATTATGCTCTTCTCTCAATGACGGTAATCACGTGGTGTTGTTCAGGGCACCACAAGGGTGATGTTGGGTGTCTGAAGGGTGAAATTATGCTCTTTTCTCAATGACGGTGATCACGTGGTGTTGTTCAGGGCACCACAAGGATGATGTTGAGGGTCTGAAGGGTGTAATTATGCTCTTTTCTCAATGACGGTAATCACGTGGTGTTGTTCAGGGCACCACAAGGGTAATGTTGAGTGGCCGAAGGGTGAAATTATGCTCTTTTCTCAATGACGGTAATCACATGCGTTATTTCAGGGCACCACAAGGGTGATGTTAGGGGTCTGAAGGGTGAAATTATGCTCTTTTCTCAATGACGGTAATCACGTGGTGTTGTTCAGGGCACCACAAGGGTGATGTTGGGGGTCTGAAGGGTGAAATTATGCTCTTTTCTCAATGACGGTAATCACGTGGTGTTGTTCAGGGCACCACAAGGGTGATGTTGAGGGTCTGAATGGTGAAATTATGCTCTTTTCTCAATGACGGTAATCACGTGGTGTTGTTCAGGGCACCACAAGGGTGATGTTGAGGGTCTGAAGAGTGAAATTATGCTCTTTTCTCAATAACGGTAATCACGTGGTGTTGTTCTGGGCTCCACAAGGGTGATGTTTAGTGGCCGAAGGGTGAACTTATGCTCTTTTATCAATGACGGTAATCACGTGGTGTTCTTCAGGGCACCACAAGGGTGATGTTGAGTGGCCGAAGGGTGAAATTAGGCTCTTTTCTCAATGACGGTAATCACGTGGTGTTGTTCAGGGCACCACAAGGGTGATGTTGGGGGTCTGAAGGGTGAAACTATGCTATTTTCTCAATGACGGTAATCACGTGGTGTTGTTCAGGGCACCACAAGGGTGATGTTGAGGGTCTGAGGGTGAAATTAGGCTATTTTCTCAATGACGGTAATCACGTGGTGTTGTTCAGGGCACCACAAGGGTGATGTTGGGGGTCTGAAGGGTGAAATTATGCTCTTTTCCCAATGACGGTAATCACGTGGTGTTGTTCAGGGCACCACAAGGGTGATATTGAGGGTCTGAGGGTGAAATTAGGCTATTTTCTCAATGACGGTAATCACGTGGTGTTGTTCAGGGCACCACAAGGGTGATGTTGGGGGTCTGAAGGGTGAAATTATGCTCTTTTCCCAATGACGGTAATCACGTGGTGTTGTTCAGGGCACCACAAGGGTGATGTTGGGGGTCTGAAGGGTGGAATTATGCTCTTTTCTCAATGACGGTAATCACGTGGTATTGTTCGAAGCACCACAAGGGTGATGTTGGGGGTGTGAAGGGTGAAGTTATGCTCTTTTCTCAATGACGGTCATCACGTGGTGTTGTTCAGGGCACCACAAGGGTGATGTTGTGAGTCTGAAGGGTGAAAGTATGCTCTTTTCTCAATGACGGTAATCACGTGGTGTTGTTCAGGGCACCACAAGGGTGATGTTGAGGGTCTGAAGGGTGAAATTATACTCTTTCCTCAATGACTGTAATCACGTGGTGTTGTTCAGGGCACCACAAGGGTGATGTTAGGGGTCTGAAGGGTGAAACTATGCTATTTTCTCAATGACGGTAATCACGTGGTGTTGTTCAGGGCACCACAAGGGTGATGTTGAGTGGCCAAAGGGTGAAATTATGCTCTTTTCTCAATGACGGTAATCACGTGGTGTTGTTCAGGGCACCACAAGGGTGATGTTGAGGGTCTGAGGGTGAAATTATGCTCTTTTCTCAATGACGGTAATCACTTGGTGTTTTTCAGGGCACCACAAGGATGATGTTGAGGGTCTGAAGGGTGAAATTATGCTCTTTTCTAAAGGACAGTAATCACGTGGTGTGGTTCAGGGCACCACAAGGGTGATGTTGAGGGTCTGAAGGGTGAAATTATGCTCTTTTCTCAATGACGGTTATCACATGGTGTTGTTCAGTGCACCACAAAGGTGATGTTGGGTGTCTGAAGGGTAAAATTATGCTCTTTTCTCAATGACGGTTATCACATGGTGTTGTTCAGGGCAACACAAGGGTGATGTTGAGGGTCTGAAGGGTGAAATTATGCTCTTTTCTCAATGACGGTTATCACGTGTTGTTGTTCAGGGCACCACAAGGGTGATGTTGAGGGTCTGAAGGGTGAAATTATGCTCTTTTCTCAATGACGGTAATCACGTGGTGTTGTTCAGGGCACCACAAGGGTGATGTTGGGGGTCTGAAGGCTGAAATTATGCTCTTTTCTCAATGACGGTTATCACATGGTGTTGTTCAGGGCAACACAAGGGTGATGTTGGGGGTCTGAAGGGTGAAATTATGCTCTTTTCTCAATGACGGTAATCACGTGGTGTTGTTCAGGGCACCACAAGGGTGATGTTGAGTGGCCGAAGAGTGAAATTATGCTCTTTTCTCAAAGACGGTAATCACGTGGTGTTATTCAGGGCACCACAAGGGTGATGTTGAGGGTCTGAAGGGTGAAACTATGCTCTTTTCTCAATGACGGTAATCACGTGGTGTTGTTCAGGGCACCACAAGGGTGATGTTGAGTGGCCGAAGGGTGAAATTATGCTCTTTTCTTAATGACGGTAATCACGTGGTGTTGTTCAGGGCACCACAAGGGTGATGTTGGGGGTCTGAAGGGTGAAATTATGCTCTTTTCGCAATGACGGTAATCACGTGGTGTTGTTCAGGGCACCACAAGGGTGATGTTGGGCGTCTGAAGGTTGAAATTAGGCTCTTTACTCAATGACGGTGATCACGTGGTGTTGTTCAGGGCACCACAAGGGTGATGTTGAGGGTCTGAAGGGTGAGATTATGCTCTTTTCTCAATGACGGTAATCACGTGGTGTTGTTCAGGGCACCACAAGGGTGATGTTGAGGGCCTGAAGGGTGAAATTATGCTCTTTTCTCAATGACGGTAATCACGTGGTGTTGTTCAGGGCACCACAAGGGTGATGTTGAGTGGCCGAAGGGTGAAATTATGCTCTTCTCTCAATGACGGTAATCACGTGGTGTTGTTCAGGGCACCACAAGGGTGATGTTGGGTGTCTGAAGGGTGAAATTATGCTCTTTTCTCAATGACGGTAATCACGTGGTGTTGTTCAGGGCACCACAAGGATGATGTTGAGGGTCTGAAGGGTGTAATTATGCTCTTTTCTCAATGACGGTAATCACGTGGTGTTGTTCAGGGCACCACAAGGGTAATGTTGAGTGGCCGAAGGGTGAAATTATGCTCTTTTCTCAATGACGGTAATCACATGCGTTATTTCAGGGCACCACAAGGGTGATGTTAGGGGTCTGAAGGGTGAAATTATGCTCTTTTCTCAATGACGGTAATCACTTGGTGTTGTTCAGGGCACCACAAGGGTGATGTTGGGGGTCTGAAGGGTGAAATTATGCTCTTTTCTCAATGACGGTAATCACGTGGTGTTGTTCAGGGCACCACAAGGGTGATGTTGAGGGTCTGAATGGTGAAATTATGCTCTTTTCTCAATGACGGTAATCACGTGGTGTTGTTCAGGGCACCACAAGGGTGATGTTGAGGGTCTGAAGAGTGAAATTATGCTCTTTTCTCAATAACGGTAATCACGTGGTGTTGTTCTGGGCTCCACAAGGGTGATGTTTAGTGGCCGAAGGGTGAACTTATGCTCTTTTATCAATGACGGTAATCACGTGGTGTTCTTCAGGGCACCACAAGGGTGATGTTGAGTGGCCGAAGGGTGAAATTATGCTCTTTTCTCAATGACGGTAATCACGTGGTGTTGTTCAGGGCACCACAAGGGTGATGTTGGGGGTCTGAAGAGTGAAATTAGGCTCTTTTCTTAATGACGGTAATCACGTGGTGTTGTTCAGGGCACCACAAGGGTGATGTTGAGTGGCCGAAGGGTGGAATTATGCTCTTTTCTCAATGACGGTAATCACGTGGTGTTGTTCAGGGCACCACATGGGTGATGTTGGGGGTCTGAAGGGTGAAATTATGCTCTTTTCTCAATGACGGTAATCACGTGGTGTTGTTCAGGGCACCACAAGGGTGATGTTGGGGGTCTGAAGGGTGAAATTATGCTTTTTTCTCAATGACGGTAATCACGTGGTGTTGTTCAGGGCACCACAAGGGTGATGTTGGGGGTCTGAAGGGTGGAATTATGCTCTTACCTCAATGACGGTAATCACGTGGTGTTGTTCAGGGCACCACAAGGGTGATGTTGAGTGGCCGAAGGGTGAAGTTATGCTATTTTCTCAATGACGGTGATCACGTGGTGTTGTTCAGGGCACCAGAAGGGTGATGTTGGGTGTCTGAAGGGTGAAATTATGCTCTTTTCTCAATGACGGTAATCACGTGGTGTTATTCTGGGTACCAAGAGGGTGATGTTGAGGGTCTGAAGGGTGAAATTATGCTCTTTTCTCAATGACGGTAATCAAGTGGTGTTGTTCATGGCACCACAAGGGTGATGTTGAGTGGCCGAAGGGTAAAATTATGCTCTTTTCTCAATGACGGTAATCACGTGGTGTTGTTCAGGGCACCACAAGGGTGATGTTGGGGGTCTGAAGGGTGAAATTATGCTCTTTTCTCAATGACGGTAATCACGTGGTGTGGTTCAGGGCACCACAAGGGTGATGTTGGGGGTCTGAGGGGTGAAATTATGCTCTTTTCCTAATGACTATGTTCACGTGGTGTTGTTCAAAGCAACACAAGGCTGATGTTGGGGGTCCGGAGGGTGAAAATATGCTCTTTTCTCAATGACGGTAATCACAGGGTGTTGTTCAGGTCACCACAAGGATGATGTTGGGGGTCTGAAGGGTGAAATTATGCTCTTTTCTCAATGACGGTGATCACGTGGTGTTGTTCAGGGCACCACAAGGGTGATGTTGGTTGTCCGAAGGGTGAAAATATGCTCTTTTCTCAATGACGGTAATCACGTGGTGTTGTTCAGGGCACCACAAGGGTGATGTTGGGGGTCTGAAGGGTTGAATTATGCTCTCTTCTTAAAGACGGTGATCACCTGGTGTTGTTCAGGGCACCACAAGGATGATGTTGAGGGTCCGAAGGGTGAAATTATGCTCCTTTCTCAATGACGGTAATCACGTGGTGTTGTTCAGGGCACCACAAGGGTGATGTTGAGTGGCCGAAGGGTGAAATTATACTCTTTTCTCAATGACGGTAATCACGTGGTGTACTTCAAGGCACCACATGGGTGATGTTGGGGGTCTGAAGGGTGAAATTATGCTCTTTTCTCAATGACGGTAATCACGTGGTGTTGTTCAGGGCACCACAAGGGTGATGTTGGGGGTCTGAAGGGTGAAATTATGCTCTTTTCTCAATGACGGTAATCACGTGGTGTTGTTCAGGGCACCACAAGGGTGATGTTGGGGGTCTGAAGGGTGGAATTATGCTCTTACCTCAATGACGGTAATCACGTGGTGTTGTTCAGGGCACCACAAGGGTGATGTTGAGTGGCCGAAGGGTGAAGTTATGCTATTTTCTCAATGACGGTGATCACGTGGTGTTGTTCAGGGCACCACAAGGGTGATGTTGGGTGTCTGAAGGGCGAAATTATGCTCTTTTCTCAATGACGGTAATCACGTGGTGTTATTCAGGGCACCGAGAGGGTGATGTTGAGGGTCTGAAGGGTGAAATTATGCTCTTTTCTCAATGACGGTAATCACGTGGTGTTGTTCAGGGCACCACAAGGGTGATGTTGAGGGTCTGAAGGGTGAAATTATGCTATTTTCTCAATGACGGTGATCACGTGGTGTTGTTCAGGGCACCACAAGGGTGATGTTGGGGGTATGAAGGGTGAAATTATGCTCTTTTCCCAATGACGGTAATCACGTGGTGTTGTTCAGGGCACCACAAGGGTGATGTTGGGGGTCTGAAGGGTGAAATTATGCTCTTTTCTCAATGACGGTAATCACCTGGTGTTGTTCAGGGCACCACAAGGGTGATGTTGAGTGACCGAAGGGTGAAATTATGATCTTTTCTCAATGACGGTAATCATGTGGTGTTGTTCAGGGCACCACAAGGATGATGTTGAGGGTCTGAAGGGTGAAATTATGCTCTTTTCTCAATGACGGTAATCAAGTGGTGTTGTTCATGGCACCACAAGGGTGATGTTGAGTGGCCGAAGGGTGAAATTATGCTCTTTTCTCAATGACGGTAATCACGTGGTATTGTTCAAAGCACCACAAGGGTGATGTTGGGGGTGTGAAGGGTGAAGTTTTGCTCTTTTCTCAATGACGGTAATCACGTGGTGTTGTTCAGGGCACCACAAGGGTGATGTTGGGAGTCTGAAGGGTGAAATTATGCTCTTTTCTCATCGACGATAATCACGTCGTGTTGTTCAGGGCACCACAAGGGTGATGTTGGGGGTCTGAAGGGTGAAATTATGCTCTTTTCTCAATGACGGTAATCAAGTGGTGTTGTTCAGGGCACCACAAGGGTGATGTTGGGGGTCTGAAGAGTGAAATTAGGCTTCTTTCTCAATGACGGTAATCACGTGGTGTTGTTCAGGGCACCACAAGGGTGATGTTGAGTGGCCGAAGGGTGAAATTATGCTCTTTTCTCAATGACGGTAATCACGTGGTGTTGTTCAGGGCACCACAAGGGTGATGTTGGGGGTCTGAAGGGTGAAATTATGCTTTTTTCTCAATGACGGTAATCACGTGGTGTTGTTCAGGGCACCACAAGGGTGATGTTGAGTGGCCGAAGAATGAAATTATGCTCTTTTCTCAATGACGGTAATCACGTGGTATTGTTCAGGGCACCACAAGGGTGATGTTGAGTGGCCGAAGGGTGAAATTATGCTCTTTTCCCAATGACGGTAATCACGTGGTGTTGTTCAGGGCACCACAAGGGTGATGTTGGGGGTCTGAAGGGTGAAATTATGCTCTTTTCTCAATGACGGTAATCACGTGGTGTTGTTCAGGGCACCACAAGGGTGATGTTGGGAGTCTGAAGGGTGAAATTATGCTCTTTTCTCATTGACGATAATCACGTCGTGTTGTTCAGGGCACCACAAGGGTGATGTTGGGGGTCTGAAGGGTGAAATTATGCTCTTTTCTCAATGACGGTAATCAAGTGGTGTTGTTCAGGGCACCACAAGGGTGATGTTGGAGGTCTGAAGAGTGAAATTAGGCTCTTTCCTCAATGACGGTAATCACGTGGTGTTGTTCAGGGCACCACAAGGGTGATGTTGAGTGGCCGAAGGGTGAAATTATGCTCTTTTCCCAATGACGGTAATCACGTGGTGTCGTTCAGGGCACCACAAGGGTGATGTTGGGGGTCTGAAGGGTGAAATTATGCTCTTTTTTCAATCACGGTTATCACGTGGTGTTGTTCAGGGCACCACAAGGGTGATGTTGAGTGGCCGAAGGGTGAAATTATGCTCTTTTCTCAATGACGGTAATCACGCTGTTTTGTTCAGGGCACCACAAGGGTGATGTTGGGGGTCTGAAGGGTGGAATTATGCTCTTTTCTCAATGACGGTAATCACGTGGTGTTGTTCAGGGCACCACAAGGGTGATGTTGAGTGGCCGAAGGGTGAAGTTATGCTATTTTCTCAATGACTGTGATCACGTGGTGTTGTTCAGGGCACCACAAGGGTGATGTTGAGTGACCGAAGTGTGAAAATATGCTCTTTTCTCAATGACGGTAATCACAGGGTGTTGTTCAGGTCACCACAAGGATGATGTTGGGGGTCTGAAGGGTGAAATTATGCTCTTTTCTCAATGACGGTGATCACGTGGTGTTGTTCAGGGCACCACAAGGGTGATGTTGGTTGTCTGAAGGGTGAAATTATGCTCTTTTCTCAATGACGGTAATCACGTGGTGTTGTTCAGGGCACCACAAGGGTGATGTTGGGGGTCTGAAGGGTTAAATTATGCTCTCTTCTTGAAGACGTTGATCACCTGGTGTTGTTCAGGGCACCACAAGGATGATGTTGAGGGTCCGAAGGGTGAAATTATGCTCTTTTCTCAATGACGGTAATCACGTGGTGTTGTTCAGGGCACCACAAGGGTGATGTTGAGTGGCCGAAAGGTGAAATTATGCTCTTTTCTCAATGACGGTAATCACGTGGTGTTGTTCAGGGCACCACATGGGTGATGTTGGGGGTCTGAAGGGTGAAATTATGCTCTTTTCTCAATGACGGTAATCACGTGGTGTTGTTCAGGGCACCACAAGGGTGATGTTGGGGGTCTGAAGGGTGAAATTATGCTCTTTTCTCAATGACGGTAATCACGTGGTGTTGTTCAGGGCACCACAAGGGTGATGTTGGGGGTGTGAAGGGTGGAATTATGCTCTTACCTCAATGACGGTAATCACGTGGTGTTGTTCAGGGCACCACAAGGGTGATGTTGAGTGGCCGAAGGGTGGAATTATGCTCTTTTCTCAATGACGGTAATCAAGTGGTGTTGTTCATGGCACCACAAGGGTGATGTTGAGTGGCCGAAGGGTGAAATTATGCTCTTTTCTCAATGACGGTAATCACGTGGTATTGTTCGAAGCACCACAAGGGTGATGTTGGGGGTGTGAAGGGTGAAGTTCTGCTCTATTCTCAATGACGGTAATCACGTGGTGTTGTTCAGGGCACCACAAGGGTGATGTTGGGAGTCTGAAGGGTGAAATTATGCTCTTTTCTCAATGACGGTAATCACGTGGTGTTGTTCAGGGCACCACAAGGGTGATGTTGAGGGTCTGAAGGGTGAAATTATGCTCTTTTCTCAATGACGGTAATCACGTGGCGTTGTTCAGGGCACCACAAGGGTGATGTTGGGGGTCTGAAGGGTGAAATTATGCTCTTTTCTCAATGACGGTAATCACGTGGTGTTGTTTAGGGCACCACAAGGGTGATGTTGAGTGTCCGAAGGGTGGAATTATGCTCTTTTCTCAAAGACGGTAATCACGTGGTGTTGTTCAGGGCACCACAAGGGTGATGTTGATGGTCTGAAGGGTGAAAGTATGCTCTTTTCTCAATGACGGTAATCACGTGGTGTTGTTCAGGGCACCACGAAGGTGATGTTGGGGGTCTGAAGGGTGAAATTATGCTCTTTTCTCAATGACGGTAATCACGTGGTGTTGTTCAGGGCACCACAAGGATGATGTTGAGTGTCCGAAGGATGGAATTATGCTCTTTTCTCAATGACGGTAATTACGTGGTGTTGTTCAGGGCACCACAAGGGTGATGTTGAGTGGCCGAAGGGTGAAATTATGCTCTTTACTCAATGACGGTAATCACGTGGTGTTGTTCAGGGCACCACAAGGGTGATGTTGGGGGTCTGAAGGGTGAAATTATGCTCTTTTCTCAATGACGGTAATCACGTGGTGTTGTTCAGGGCACCACAAGGGTGATGTTGGGGGTCTGAAGGGTGGAATTATGCTCTTACCTCAATGACGGTAATCACGTGGTGTTGTTCAGGGCACCACAAGGGTGATGTTGAGTGGCCGAGGGGTGAAGTTATGCTATTTTCTCAATGACGGTGATCACGTGGTGTTGTTCAGGGCACCACAAGGGTGATGTTGGGTGTCTGAAAGGCGAAATTATGCTCTTTTCTCAATGACGGTAATCACGTGGTGTTATTCAGGGCACCAAGAGGGTGATGTTGAGGGTCTGAAGGGTGGAATTATGCTCTTTTCTCAATGACGGTAATCCCTTGGTGTTGTTCAGGGCACCACAAGGGTGATGTTGAGGGTCTGAAGGGTGAAATTATGCTATTTTCTCAATGACGGTGATCAAGTGGTGTTGTTCAGGGCACCACAAGGGTGATGTTGGGGGTATGAAGGGTGAAATTATGCTCTTTTCCCAATGACGGTAATCACGTGGTGTTGTTCAGGGCACCACAAGGGTGATGTTGGGGGTCTGAAGGGTGAAATTATGCTCTTTTCTCAATGACGGTAATCACCTGGTGTTGTTCAGGGCACCACAAGGGTGATGTTGAGTGACCGAAGAAGGAAATTATGCTCTTTTCTCAATGACGGTAATCATGTGGTGTTGTTCAGGGCACCACAAGGATGATGTTGAGGGTCTGAAGGGTGAAATTATGCTCTTTTCTCAATGACGGTAATCAAGTGGTGTTGTTCATGGCACCACAAGGGTGATGTTGAGTGGCCGAAGGGTGAAATTAGACTCTTTGCTCAATGACGGTAATCACGTGGTATTGTTCAAAGCACCACAAGGGTGATGTTGGGGGTGTGAAGGGTGAAGTTATGCTCTTAACTCAATGACGGTAATCACGTGGTGTTGTTCAGGGCACCACAAGGGTGATGTTGAGTGGCCGAAGGGTGAAATTATGCTCTTCTCTCAATGACGGTAATCACGTGGTGTTGTTCAGGGCACCACAAGGGTGATGTTGGGTGTCTGAAGGGTGAAATTATGCTCTTTTCTCAATGACGGTAATCACGTGGTGTTGTTCAGGGCACCACAAGGATGATGTTGAGGGTCTGAAGGGTGTAATTATGCTCTTTTCTCAATGACGGTAATCACGTGGTGTTGTTCAGGGCACCACAAGGGTAATGTTGAGTGGCCGAAGGGTGAAATTATGCTCTTTTCTCAATGACGGTAATCACATGCGTTATTTCAGGGCACCACAAGGGTGATGTTAGGGGTCTGAAGGGTGAAATTATGCTCTTTTCTCAATGACGGTAATCACGTGGTGTTGTTCAGGGCACCACAAGGGTGATGTTGGGGGGCTGAAGGGTGAAATTATGCTCTTCTCTCAATGACGGTAATCACGTGGTGTTGTTCAGGGCACCACAAGGGTGATGTTGAGGGTCTGAATGGTGAAATTATGCTCTTTTCTCAATGACGGTAATCACGTGGTGTTGTTCAGGGCACCACAAGGGTGATGTTGAGGGTCTGAAGAGTGAAATTATGCTCTTTTCTCAATAACGGTAATCACGTGGTGTTGTTCTGGGCTCCACAAGGGTGATGTTTAGTGGCCGAAGGGTGAACTTATGCTCTTTTATCAATGACGGTAATCACGTGGTGTTCTTCAGGGCACCACAAGGGTGATGTTGAGTGGCCGAAGGGTGAAATTATGCTCTTTTCTCAATGACGGTAATCACGTGGTGTTGTTCAGGGCACCACAAGGGTGATGTTGGGGGTCTGAAGAGTGAAATTAGGCTCTTTTCTTAATGACGGTAATCACGTGGTGTTGTTCAGGGCACCACAAGGGTGATGTTGAGTGGCCGAAGGGTGAAATTATGCTCTTTTCTCAATGACGGTAATCACGTGGTGTTGTTCAGGGCACCACATGGGTGATGTTGGGGGTCTGAAGGGTGAAATTATGCTCTTTTCTCAATGACGGTAATCACGTGGTGTTGTTCAGGGCACCACAAGGGTGATGTTGGGGGTCTGAAGGGTGAAATTATGCTTTTTTCTCAATGACGGTAATCACGTGGTGTTGTTCAGGGCACCACAAGGGTGATGTTGGGGGTCTGAAGGGTGGAATTATGCTCTTACCTCAATGACGGTAATCACGTGGTGTTGTTCAGGGCACCACAAGGGTGATGTTGAGTGGCCGAAGGGTGAAGTTATGCTATTTTCTCAATGACGGTGATCACGTGGTGTTGTTCAGGGCACCAGAAGGGTGATGTTGGGTGTCTGAAGGGTGAAATTATGCTCTTTTCTCAATGACGGTAATCACGTGGTGTTATTCTGGGTACCAAGAGGGTGATGTTGAGGGTCTGAAGGGTGAAATTATGCTCTTTTCTCAATGACGGTAATCAAGTGGTGTTGTTCATGGCACCACAAGGGTGATGTTGAGTGGCCGAAGGGTAAAATTATGCTCTTTTCTCAATGACGGTAATCACGTGGTGTTGTTCAGGGCACCACAAGGGTGATGTTGGGGGTCTGAAGGGTGAAATTATGCTCTTTTCTCAATGACGGTAATCACGTGGTGTTGTTCAGGGCACCACAAGGGTGATGTTGGGGGTCTGAAGGGTGAAATTATGCTCTTTTCTTAATGACTATGTTCACGTGGTGTTGTTCAAAGCACCACAAGGCTGATGTTGGGGGTCCGGAGGGTGAAATTATGCTCTTTTCTCAATGACGGTAATCACAGGGTGTTGTTCAGGTCACCACAAGGATGATGTTGGGGGTCTGAAGGGTGAAATTATGCTCTTTTCTCAATGACGGTGATCACGTGGTGTTGTTCAGGGCACCACAAGGGTGATGTTGGTTGTCCGAAGGGTGAAAATATGCTCTTTTCTCAATGACGGTAATCACGTGGTGTTGTTCAGGGCACCACAAGGGTGATGTTGGGGGTCTGAAGGGTTGAATTATGCTCTCTTCTTAAAGACGGTGATCACCTGGTGTTGTTCAGGGCACCACAAGGATGATGTTGAGGGTCCGAAGGGTGAAATTATGCTCCTTTCTCAATGACGGTAATCACGTGGTGTTGTTCAGGGCACCACAAGGGTGATGTTGAGTGGCCGAAGGGTGAAATTATACTCTTTTCTCAATGACGGTAATCACGTGGTGTACTTCAAGGCACCACATGGGTGATGTTGGGGGTCTGAAGGGTGAAATTATGCTCTTTTCTCAATGACGGTAATCACGTGGTGTTGTTCAGGGCACCACAAGGGTGATGTTGGGGGTCTGAAGGGTGAAATTATGCTCTTTTCTCAATGACGGTAATCACGTGGTGTTGTTCAGGGCACCACAAGGGTGATGTTGGGGGTCTGAAGGGTGGAATTATGCTCTTACCTCAATGACGGTAATCACGTGGTGTTGTTCAGGGCACCACAAGGGTGATGTTGAGTGGCCGAAGGGTGAAGTTATGCTATTTTCTCAATGACGGTGATCACGTGGTGTTGTTCAGGGCACCACAAGGGTGATGTTGGGGGTCTGAAGGGTGAAATTATGCTCTTTTCTCAATGACGGTAATCACGTGGTGTTGTTCAGGGCACCACAAGGGTGATGTTGGGGGTCTGAAGGGTGGAATTATGCTCTTACCTCAATGACGGTAATCACGTGGTGTTGTTCAGGGCACCACAAGGGTGATGTTGAGTGGCCGAGGGGTGAAGTTATGCTATTTTCTCAATGACGGTGATCACGTGGTGTTGTTCAGGGCACCACAAGGGTGATGTTGGGTGTCTGAAAGGCGAAATTATGCTCTTTTCTCAATGACGGTAATCACGTGGTGTTATTCAGGGCACCAAGAGGGTGATGTTGAGGGTCTGAAGGGTGGAATTATGCTCTTTTCTCAATGACGGTAATCACGTGGTGTTGTTCAGGGCACCACAAGGGTGATGTTGAGGGTCTGAAGGGTGAAATTATGCTATTTTCTCAATGACGGTGATCAAGTGGTGTTGTTCAGGGCACCACAAGGGTGATGTTGGGGGTATGAAGGGTGAAATTATGCTCTTTTCCCAATGACGGTAATCACGTGGTGTTGTTCAGGGCACCACAAGGGTGATGTTGGGGGTCTGAAGGGTGGAATTATGCTCTTTTCTCAATGACGGTAATCACCTGGTGTTGTTCAGGGCACCACAAGGGTGATGTTGAGTGACCGAAGAAGGAAATTATGCTCTTTTCTCAATGACGGTAATCATGTGGTGTTGTTCAGGGCACCACAAGGATGATGTTGAGGGTCTGAAGGGTGAAATTATGCTCTTTTCTCAATGACGGTAATCAAGTGGTGTTGTTCATGGCACCACAAGGGTGATGTTGAGTGGCCGAAGGGTGAAATTAGACTCTTTGCTCAATGACGGTAATCACGTGGTATTGTTCAAAGCACCACAAGGGTGATGTTGGGGGTGTGAAGGGTGAAGTTATGCTCTTAACTCAATGACGGTAATCACGTGGTGTTGTTCAGGGCACCACAAGGGTGATGTTGAGTGGCCGAAGGGTGAAATTATGCTCTTCTCTCAATGACGGTAATCACGTGGTGTTGTTCAGGGCACCACAAGGGTGATGTTGGGTGTCTGAAGGGTGAAATTATGCTCTTTTCTCAATGACGGTAATCACGTGGTGTTGTTCAGGGCACCACAAGGATGATGTTGAGGGTCTGAAGGGTGTAATTATGCTCTTTTCTCAATGACGGTAATCACGTGGTGTTGTTCAGGGCACCACAAGGGTAATGTTGAGTGGCCGAAGGGTGAAATTATGCTCTTTTCTCAATGACGGTAATCACATGCGTTATTTCAGGGCACCACAAGGGTGATGTTAGGGGTCTGAAGGGTGAAATTATGCTCTTTTCTCAATGACGGTAATCACGTGGTGTTGTTCAGGGCACCACAAGGGTGATGTTGGGGGTCTGAAGGGTGAAATTATGCTCTTCTCTCAATGACGGTAATCACGTGGTGTTGTTCAGGGCACCACAAGGGTGATGTTGAGGGTCTGAATGGTGAAATTATGCTCTTTTCTCAATGACGGTAATCACGTGGTGTTGTTCAGGGCACCACAAGGGTGATGTTGAGGGTCTGAAGAGTGAAATTATGCTCTTTTCTCAATAACGGTAATCACGTGGTGTTGTTCTGGGCTCCACAAGGGTGATGTTTAGTGGCCGAAGGGTGAACTTATGCTCTTTTATCAATGACGGTAATCACGTGGTGTTCTTCAGGGCACCACAAGGGTGATGTTGAGTGGCCGAAGGGTGAAATTATGCTCTTTTCTCAATGACGGTAATCACGTGGTGTTGTTCAGGGCACCACAAGGGTGATGTTGGGGGTCTGAAGAGTGAAATTAGGCTCTTTTCTTAATGACGGTAATCACGTGGTGTTGTTCAGGGCACCACAAGGGTGATGTTGAGTGGCCGAAGGGTGAAATTATGCTCTTTTCTCAATGACGCTAATCACGTGGTGTTGTTCAGGGCACCACATGGGTGATGTTGGGGGTCTGAAGGGTGAAATTATGCTCTTTTCTAAATGACGGTAATCACGTGGTGTTGTTCAGGGCACCACAAGGGTGATGTTGGGGGTCTGAAGGGTGAAATTATGCTTTTTTCTCAATGACGGTAATCACGTGGTGTTGTTCAGGGCACCACAAGGGTGATGTTGGGGGTCTGAAGGGTGGAATTATGCTCTTACCTCAATGACGGTAATCACGTGGTGTTGTTCAGGGCACCACAAGGGTGATGTTGAGTGGCCGAAGGGTGAAGTTATGCTATTTTCTCAATGACGGTGATCACGTGGTGTTGTTCAGGGCACCAGAAGGGTGATGTTGGGTGTCTGAAGGGTGAAATTATGCTCTTTTCTCAATGACGGTAATCACGTGGTGTTATTCTGGGTACCAAGAGGGTGATGTTGAGGGTCTGAAGGGTGAAATTATGCTCTTTTCTCAATGACGGTAATCAAGTGGTGTTGTTCATGGCACCACAAGGGTGATGTTGAGTGGCCGAAGGGTAAAATTATGCTCTTTTCTCAATGACGGTAATCACGTGGTGTTGTTCAGGGCACCACAAGGGTGATGTTGGGGGTCTGAAGGGTGAAATTATGCTCTTTTCTCAATGACGGTAATCACGTGGTGTTGTTCAGGGCACCACAAGGGTGATGTTGGGGGTCTGAAGGGTGAAATTATGCTCTTTTCTTAATGACTATGTTCACGTGGTGTTGTTCAAAGCACCACAAGGCTGATGTTGGGGGTCCGGAGGGTGAAATTATGCTCTTTTCTCAATGACGGTAATCACAGGGTGTTGTTCAGGTCACCACAAGGATGATGTTGGGGGTCTGAAGGGTGAAATTATGCTCTTTTCTCAATGACGGTGATCACGTGGTGTTGTTCAGGGCACCACAAGGGTGATGTTGGTTGTCCGAAGGGTGAAAATATGCTCTTTTCTCAATGACGGTAATCACGTGGTGTTGTTCAGGGCACCACAAGGGTGATGTTGGGGGTCTGAAGGGTTGAATTATGCTCTCTTCTTAAAGACGGTGATCACCTGGTGTTGTTCAGGGCACCACAAGGATGATGTTGAGGGTCCGAAGGGTGAAATTATGCTCCTTTCTCAATGACGGTAATCACGTGGTGTTGTTCAGGGCACCACAAGGGTGATGTTGAGTGGCCGAAGGGTGAAATTATACTCTTTTCTCAATGACGGTAATCACGTGGTGTACTTCAAGGCACCACATGGGTGATGTTGGGGGTCTGAAGGGTGAAATTATGCTCTTTTCTCAATGACGGTAATCACGTGGTGTTGTTCAGGGCACCACAAGGGTGATGTTGGGGGTCTGAAGGGTGAAATTATGCTCTTTTCTCAATGACGGTAATCACGTGGTGTTGTTCAGGGCACCACAAGGGTGATGTTGGGGGTCTGAAGGGTGGAATTATGCTCTTACCTCAATGACGGTAATCACGTGGTGTTGTTCAGGGCACCACAAGGGTGATGTTGAGTGGCCGAAGGGTGAAGTTATGCTATTTTCTCAATGACGGTGATCACGTGGTGTTGTTCAGGGCACCACAAGGGTGATGTTGGGGGTCTGAAGGGTGAAATTATGCTCTTTTCTCAATGACGGTAATCACGTGGTGTTGTTCAGGGCACCACAAGGGTGATGTTGGGGGTCTGAAGGGTGGAATTATGCTCTTACCTCAATGACGGTAATCACGTGGTGTTGTTCAGGGCACCACAAGGGTGATGTTGAGTGGCCGAGGGGTGAAGTTATGCTATTTTCTCAATGACGGTGATCACGTGGTGTTGTTCAGGGCACCACAAGGGTGATGTTGGGTGTCTGAAAGGCGAAATTATGCTCTTTTCTCAATGACGGTAATCACGTGGTGTTATTCAGGGCACCAAGAGGGTGATGTTGAGGGTCTGAAGGGTGGAATTATGCTCTTTTCTCAATGACGGTAATCACGTGGTGTTGTTCAGGGCACCACAAGGGTGATGTTGAGGGTCTGAAGGGTGAAATTATGCTATTTTCTCAATGACGGTGATCAAGTGGTGTTGTTCAGGGCACCACAAGGGTGATGTTGGGGGTATGAAGGGTGAAATTATGCTCTTTTCCCAATGACGGTAATCACGTGGTGTTGTTCAGGGCACCACAAGGGTGATGTTGGGGGTCTGAAGGGTGGAATTATGCTCTTTTCTCAATGACGGTAATCACCTGGTGTTGTTCAGGGCACCACAAGGGTGATGTTGAGTGACCGAAGAAGGAAATTATGCTCTTTTCTCAATGACGGTAATCATGTGGTGTTGTTCAGGGCACCACAAGGATGATGTTGAGGGTCTGAAGGGTGAAATTATGCTCTTTTCTCAATGACGGTAATCAAGTGGTGTTGTTCATGGCACCACAAGGGTGATGTTGAGTGGCCGAAGGGTGAAATTAGACTCTTTGCTCAATGACGGTAATCACGTGGTATTGTTCAAAGCACCACAAGGGTGATGTTGGGGGTGTGAAGGGTGAAGTTATGCTCTTAACTCAATGACGGTAATCACGTGGTGTTGTTCAGGGCACCACAAGGGTGATGTTGAGTGGCCGAAGGGTGAAATTATGCTCTTCTCTCAATGACGGTAATCACGTGGTGTTGTTCAGGGCACCACAAGGGTGATGTTGGGTGTCTGAAGGGTGAAATTATGCTCTTTTCTCAATGACGGTAATCACGTGGTGTTGTTCAGGGCACCACAAGGATGATGTTGAGGGTCTGAAGGGTGTAATTATGCTCTTTTCTCAATGACGGTAATCACGTGGTGTTGTTCAGGGCACCACAAGGGTAATGTTGAGTGGCCGAAGGGTGAAATTATGCTCTTTTCTCAATGACGGTAATCACATGCGTTATTTCAGGGCACCACAAGGGTGATGTTAGGGGTCTGAAGGGTGAAATTATGCTCTTTTCTCAATGACTGTAATCACGTGGTGTTGTTCAGGGCACCACAAGGGTGATGTTGGGGGTCTGAAGGGTGAAATTATGCTCTTCTCTCAATGACGGTAATCACGTGGTGTTGTTCAGGGCACCACAAGGGTGATGTTGAGGGTCTGAATGGTGAAATTATGCTCTTTTCTCAATGACGGTAATCACGTGGTGTTGTTCAGGGCACCACAAGGGTGATGTTGAGGGTCTGAAGAGTGAAATTATGCTCTTTTCTCAATAACGGTAATCACGTGGTGTTGTTCTGGGCTCCACAAGGGTGATGTTTAGTGGCCGAAGGGTGAACTTATGCTCTTTTATCAATGACGGTAATCACGTGGTGTTCTTCAGGGCACCACAAGGGTGAT
Source organism: Brachyptera risi (assembly GCA_964007535.1). Classification (NCBI taxonomy): domain Eukaryota; kingdom Metazoa; phylum Arthropoda; class Insecta; order Plecoptera; family Taeniopterygidae; genus Brachyptera; species Brachyptera risi. Next base: position 34,393,982 of record OZ023333.1, on the reverse strand, counting down.
GTTGAGTGGCCGAAGGGTGAAATTATGCTCTTTTCTCAATGACGGTAATCACGTGGTGTTGTTCAGGGCACCACAAGGGTGATGTTGGGGGTCTGAAGAGTGAAATTAGGCTCTTTTCTTAATGACGGTAATCACGTGGTGTTGTTCAGGGCACCACAAGGGTGATGTTGAGTGGCCGAAGGGTGAAATTATGCTCTTTTCTCAATGACGCTAATCACGTGGTGTTGTTCAGGGCACCACATGGGTGATGTTGGGGGTCTGAAGGGTGAAATTATGCTCTTTTCTAAATGACGGTAATCACGTGGTGTTGTTCAGGGCACCACAAGGGTGATGTTGGGGGTCTGAAGGGTGAAATTATGCTTTTTTCTCAATGACGGTAATCACGTGGTGTTGTTCAGGGCACCACAAGGGTGATGTTGGGGGTCTGAAGGGTGGAATTATGCTCTTACCTCAATGACGGTAATCACGTGGTGTTGTTCAGGGCACCACAAGGGTGATGTTGAGTGGCCGAAGGGTGAAGTTATGCTATTTTCTCAATGACGGTGATCACGTGGTGTTGTTCAGGGCACCAGAAGGGTGATGTTGGGTGTCTGAAGGGTGAAATTATGCTCTTTTCTCAATGACGGTAATCACGTGGTGTTATTCTGGGTACCAAGAGGGTGATGTTGAGGGTCTGAAGGGTGAAATTATGCTCTTTTCTCAATGACGGTAATCAAGTGGTGTTGTTCATGGCACCACAAGGGTGATGTTGAGTGGCCGAAGGGTAAAATTATGCTCTTTTCTCAATGACGGTAATCACGTGGTGTTGTTCAGGGCACCACAAGGGTGATGTTGGGGGTCTGAAGGGTGAAATTATGCTCTTTTCTCAATGACGGTAATCACGTGGTGTTGTTCAGGGCACCACAAGGGTGATGTTGGGGGTCTGAAGGGTGAAATTATGCTCTTTTCTTAATGACTATGTTCACGTGGTGTTGTTCAAAGCACCACAAGGCTGATGTTGGGGGTCCGGAGGGTGAAATTATGCTCTTTTCTCAATGACGGTAATCACAGGGTGTTGTTCAGGTCACCACAAGGATGATGTTGGGGGTCTGAAGGGTGAAATTATGCTCTTTTCTCAATGACGGTGATCACGTGGTGTTGTTCAGGGCACCACAAGGGTGATGTTGGTTGTCCGAAGGGTGAAAATATGCTCTTTTCTCAATGACGGTAATCACGTGGTGTTGTTCAGGGCACCACAAGGGTGATGTTGGGGGTCTGAAGGGTTGAATTATGCTCTCTTCTTAAAGACGGTGATCACCTGGTGTTGTTCAGGGCACCACAAGGATGATGTTGAGGGTCCGAAGGGTGAAATTATGCTCCTTTCTCAATGACGGTAATCACGTGGTGTTGTTCAGGGCACCACAAGGGTGATGTTGAGTGGCCGAAGGGTGAAATTATACTCTTTTCTCAATGACGGTAATCACGTGGTGTACTTCAAGGCACCACATGGGTGATGTTGGGGGTCTGAAGGGTGAAATTATGCTCTTTTCTCAATGACGGTAATCACGTGGTGTTGTTCAGGGCACCACAAGGGTGATGTTGGGGGTCTGAAGGGTGAAATTATGCTCTTTTCTCAATGACGGTAATCACGTGGTGTTGTTCAGGGCACCACAAGGGTGATGTTGGGGGTCTGAAGGGTGGAATTAGGCTCTTACCTCAATGACGGTAATCACGTGGTGTTGTTCAGGGCACCACAAGGGTGATGTTGAGTGGCCGAAGGGTGAAGTTATGCTATTTTCTCAATGACGGTGATCACGTGGTGTTGTTCAGGGCACCACAAGGGTGATGTTGGGTGTCTGAAGGGCGAAATTATGCTCTTTTCTCAATGACGGTAATCACGTGGTGTTATTCAGGGCACCAAGAGGGTGATGTTGAGGGTCTGAAGGGTGGAATTATGCTCTTTTCTCAATGACGGTAATCACGTGGTGTTGTTCAGGGCACCACAAGGGTGATGTTGAGGGTCTGAAGGGTGAAATTATGCTATTTTCTCAATGACGGTGATCACGTGGTGTTGTTCAGGGCACCACAAGGGTGATGTTGGGGGTATGAAGGGTGAAATTATGCTCTTTTCCCAATGACGGTAATCACGTGGTGTTGTTCAGGGCACCACAAGGGTGATGTTGGGGGTCTGAAGGGTGAAATTATGCTCTTTTCTCAATGACGGTAATCACCTGGTGTTGTTCAGGGCACCACAAGGGTGATGTTGAGTGACCGAAGGGTGAAATTATGCTCTTTTCTCAATGACGGTAATCATGTGGTGTTGTTCAGGGCACCACAAGGATGATGTTGAGGGTCTGAAGGGTGAAATTATGCTCTTTTCTCAATGACGGTAATCAAGTGGTGTTGTTCATGGCACCACAAGGGTGATGTTGAGTGGCCGAAGGGTGAAATTATGCTCTTTTCTCAATGACGGTAATCACGTGGTATTGTTCAAAGCACCACAAGGGTGATGTTGGGGGTGTGAAGGGTGAAGTTTTGCTCTTTTCTCAATGACGGTAATCACGTGGTGTTGTTCAGGGCACCACAAGGGTGATGTTGGGAGTCTGAAGGGTGAAATTATGCTCTTTTCTCATTGACGATAATCACGTCGTGTTGTTCAGGGCACCACAAGGGTGATGTTGGGGGTCTGAAGGGTGAAATTATGCTCTTTTCTCAATGACGGTAATCAAGTGGTGTTGTTCAGGGCACCACAAGGGTGATGTTGGGGGTCTGAAGAGTGAAATTAGGCTCTTTTCTCAATGACGGTAATCACGTGGTGTTGTTCAGGGCACCACAAGGGTGATGTTGAGTGGCCGAAGGGTGAAATTATGCTCTTTTCTCAATGACGGTAATCACGTGGTGTTGTTCAGGGCACCACAAGGGTGATGTTGGGGGTCTGAAGGGTGAAATTATGCTTTTTTCTCAATGACGGTAATCACGTGGTGTTGTTCAGGGCACCACAAGGGTGATGTTGAGTGGCCGAAGAATGAAATTATGCTCTTTTCTCAATGACGGTAATCACGTGGTGTTGTTCAGGGCACCACAAGGGTGATGTTGAGTGGCCGAAGGGTGGAATTATGCTCTTTTCTCAATGACGGTAATCACGTGGTGTTGCTCAGGGCACCACAAGGGTGATGTTGGGGGTCTGAAGGGTGAAATTATGCTCTTTTCTCAATGACGGTAATCACGTGGTGTTGTTCAGGGCACCACAAGGGTGATGTTGGGAGTCTGAAGGGTGAAATTATGCTCTTTTCTCATTGACGATAATCACGTCGTGTTGTTCAGGGCACCACAAGGGTGATGTTGGGGGTCTGAAGGGTGAAATTATGCTCTTTTCTCAATGACGGTAATCAAGTGGTGTTGTTCAGGGCACCACAAGGGTGATGTTGGAGGTCTGAAGAGTGAAATTAGGCTCTTTCCTCAATGACGGTAATCACGTGGTGTTGTTCAGGGCACCACAAGGGTGATGTTGAGTGGCCGAAGGGTGAAATTATGCTCTTTTCCCAATGACGGTAATCACGTGGTGTTGTTCAGGGCACCACAAGGGTGATGTTGGGGGTCTGAAGGGTGAAATTATGCTCTTTTTTCAATCACGGTTATCACGTGGTGTTGTTCAGGGCACCACAAGGGTGATGTTGAGTGGCCGAAGGGTGAAATTATGCTCTTTTCTCAATGACGGTAATCACGCTGTTTTGTTCAGGGCAACACAAGGGTGATGTTGGGGGTCTGAAGGGTGGAATTATGCTCTTTTCTCAATGACGGTAATCACGTGGTGTTGTTCAGGGCACCACAAGGGTGATGTTGAGTGGCCGAAGGGTGAAGTTATGCTATTTTCTCAATGACGGTGATCACGTGGTGTTGTTCAGGGCACCACAAGGGTGATGTTGAGTGACCGAAGTGTGAAAATATGCTCTTTTCTCAATGACGGTAATCACAGGGTGTTGTTCAGGTCACCACAAGGATGATGTTGGGGGTCTGAAGGGTGAAATTATGCTCTTTTCTCAATGACGGTGATCACGTGGTGTTGTTCAGGGCACCACAAGGGTGATGTTGGTTGTCTGAAGGGTGAAATTATGCTCTTTTCTCAATGACGGTAATCACGTGGTGTTGTTCAGGGCACCACAAGGGTGATGTTGGGGGTCTGAAGGGTTAAATTATGCTCTCTTCTTGAAGACGTTGATCACCTGGTGTTGTTCAGGGCACCACAAGGATGATGTTGAGGGTCCGAAGGGTGAAATTATGCTCTTTTCTCAATGACGGTAATCACGTGGTGTTGTTCAGGGCACCACAAGGGTGATGTTGAGTGGCCGAAGGGTGAAATTATGCTCTTTTCTCAATGACGGTAATCACGTGGTGTTGTTCAGGGCACCACATGGGTGATGTTGGGGGTCTGAAGGGTGAAATTATGCTCTTCTCTCAATGACGGTAATCACGTGACGTGTTACAGGGCACCACAAGGGTGATGTTGAGGGTCTGAAGGGTGAAATTATGCTCTTTTCTCTATGACGGTAATCACGTGACGTGTTACAGGGCACCACAAGGATGATGTTGAGGGTCTGAAGGGTGAAATTATGCTCTTATCTCAATGACGGTAATCACGTGACGTGTTACAGGGCACCACAAGGGTGATGTTGAGGGTCTGAAGGGTGAAATTATGCTCTTTTCTCAATGACGGTAATGACGTGACGTGTTACAGGGCACCACAAGGATGATGTTGAGGGTCTGAAGGGTGAAATTATGCTCTTATCTCAATGACGGTAATCACGTGACGTGTTACAGGGCACCACAAGGATGATGTTGGGGGTCTGAAGGGTGAAATTATGCTCTTTTCTCAGTGACGGTAATGACGTGACGTGTTACAGGGCACCACAAGGGTGATGTTGAGGGTCTGAAGGGTGAAATTATGCTCTTTTCTCTATGACGGTAATCACGTGACGTGTTACAGGGCACCACAAGGATGATGTTGGGGGTCTGAAGGGTGAAATTATGCTCTTTTCTCTATGACGGTAATCACGTGACGTGTTACAGGGCACCACAAGGGTGATGTTGAGGGTCTGAAGGGTGAAATTATGCTCTTTTCTCAATGACGGTAATGACGTGACGTGTTACAGGGCACCACAAGGATGATGTTGAGGGTCTGAAGGGTGAAATTATGCTCTTATCTCAATGACGGTAATCACGTGACGTGTTACAGGGCACCACAAGGGTGATGTTGAGGGTCTGAAGGGTGAAATTATGCTCTTTTCTCTATGACGGTAATCACGTGACGTGTTACAGGGCACCACAAGGGTGATGTTGAGGGTCTGAAGGGTGAAATTATGCTCTTTTCTCAATGACGGTAATGACGTGACGTGTTACAGGGCACCACAAGGATGATGTTGAGGGTCTGAAGGGTGAAATTATGCTCTTATCTCAATGACGGTAATCACGTGACGTGTTACAGGGCACCACAAGGATGATGTTGGGGGTCTGAAGGGTGAAATTATGCTCTTATCTCAATGACGGTAATCACGTGATGTGTTACAGGGCACCACAAGGATGATGTTGAGGGTCTGAAGGGTGAAATTATGCTCTTATCTCAATGAGGGTAATGACGTGACGTGTTACAGGGCACCACAAGGATGATGTTGAGGGTCTGAAGGGTGAAATTATGCTCTTATCTCAATGACGGTAATCACGTGACGTGTTACAGGGCACCACAAGGGTGATGTTGAGGGTCTGAAGGGTGAAATTATGCTCTTTTCTCTATGACGGTAATCACGTGACGTGTTACAGGGCACCACAAGGATGATGTTGAGGGTCTGAAGGGTGAAATTATGCTCTTATCTCAATGACGGTAATCACGTGACGTGTTACAGGGCACCACAAGGATGATGTTGGGGGTCTGAAGGGTGAAATTATGCTCTTTTCTCAGTGACGGTAATGACGTGACGTGTTACAGGGCACCACAAGGGTGATGTTGGGGGTCTGAAGGGTGAAATTATGCTCTTATCTCAATGACGGTAATCACGTGTCGTGTTACAGGGCACCACAAGGATGATGTTGAGGGTCTGAAGGGTGAAATTATGCTCTTTTCTCAGTGACGGTAATGACGTGACGTGTTACAGGGCATCACAAGGGTGATGTTGAGGGTCTGAAGGGTGAAATTATGCTCTTATCTCAATGACGGTAATGACGTGACGTGTTACAGGTCACCACAAGGATGATGTTGAGGGTCTGAAGGGTGAAATTATGCTCTTATCTCAATGACGGTAATGACGTGACGTGTTACAGGGCACCACAAGGATGATGTTGAGGGTCTGAAGGGTGAAATTATGCTCTTATCTCAATGACGGTAATGACGTGACGTGTTACAGGGCACCACAAGGATGATGTTGAGGGTCTGAAGGGTGAAATTATGCTCTTATCTCAATGAGGGTAATGACGTGACGTGTTACAGGGCACCACAAGGATGATGTTGGGGGTCTGAAGGGTGAAATTATGCTCTTTTCTCAGTGACGGTAATGACGTGACGTGTTACAGGGCACCACAAGGATGATGTTGAGGGTCTGAAGGGTGAAATTATGCTCTTATCTCAATGACGGTAATCACGTGATGTGTTACAGGGCACCACAAGGATGATGTTGAGGGTCTGAAGGGTGAAATTATGCTCTTATCTCAATGAGGGTAATGACGTGACGTGTTACAGGGCACCACAAGGATGATGTTGGGGGTCTGAAGGGTGAAATTATGCTCTTTTCTCAGTGACGGTAATGACGTGACGTGTTACAGGGCACCACAAGGGTGATGTTGAGGGTCTGGAGGGTGAAATTATGCTCTTATCTCAATGACGGTAATCACGTGTCGTGTTACAGGGCACCACAAGGATGATGTTGAGGGTCTGAAGGGTGAAATTATGCTCTTTTCTCAGTGACGGTAATGACGTGACGTGTTACAGGGCATCACAAGGGTGATGTTGGGGGTCTGAAGGGTGAAATTATGCTCTTATCTCAATGACGGTAATGACGTGACGTGTTACAGGGCACCACAAGGGTGATGTTGAGGGTCTGAAGGGTGAAATTATGCTCTTTTCTCAATGACGGTAATCACGTGACGTGTTACAGGGCACCACAAGGGTGATGTTGGGGGTCTGAAGGGTGAAATTATGCTCTTATCTCAATGACGGTAATGACGTGACGTGTTACAGGGCACCACAAGGGTGATGTTGAGGGTCTGAAGGGTGAAATTATGCTCTTATCTCAATGACGGTAATGACGTGACGTGTTACAGGGCACCACAAGGATGATGTTGAGGGTCTGAAGGATGAAATTATACTCTTATCTCAATGACGGTAATGACGTGACGTGTTACAGGGCACCACAAGGATGATGTTGAGGGTCTGAAGGGTGAAATTATGCTCTTATCTCAATGACGGTAATGACGTGACGTGTTACAGGGCACCACAAGGGTGATGTTGAGGGTCTGAAGGGTGAAATTATGCTCTTTTCTCAATGACGGTAATCACGTGACGTGTTACAGGGCATCACAAGGGTGATGTTGAGGGTCTGAAGGGTGAAATTATGCTCTTATCTCAATGACGGTAATGACGTGACGTGTTACAGGGCACCACAAGGATGATGTTGAGGGTCTGAAGGGTGAAATTATGCTCTTATCTCAATGACGGTAATGACGTGACGTGTTACAGGGCACCACAAGGATGATGTTGAGGGTCTGAAGGGTGAAATTATGCTCTTATCTCAATGACGGTAATGACGTGACGTGTTACAGGGCACCACAAGGATGATGTTGAGGGTCTGAAGGGTGAAATTATGCTCTTATGTCAATGACGGTAATGACGTGACGTGTTACAGGGCACCACAAGGATGATGTTGAGGGTCTGAAGGGTGAAATTATGCTCTTATGTCAATGACGGTAATGACGTGACGTGTTACAGGGCACCACAAGGATGATGTTGAGGGTCTGAAGGGTGAAATTATGCTCTTATGTCAATGACGGTAATCAAGTGGTGTTGTTCAGGGCACCACAAGGATGATGTTGAGGGTCTGAAGGGTGAAATTATGCTCTTATGTCAATGACGGTAATGACGTGACGTGTTACAGGGCACCACAAGGATGATGTTGAGGGTCTGAAGGGTGAAATTATGCTCTTATGTCAATGACGGTAATCAAGTGGTGTTGTTCAGGGCACCACAAGGGTGATGTTGAGGGTCTGAGAGGTGAAATTATGCTCTTATGTCAATGACGGTAATGACGTGACGTGTTACAGGGCACCACAAGGATGATGTTGAGGGTCTGAAGGGTGAAATTATGCTCTTTTCTCAATGACGGTAATCACGTGACGTGTTACAGGGCACCACAAGGGTGATGTTGAGGGTCTGAAGGGTGAAATTATGCTCTTTTCTCAATGACGATAATCACGTGACGTGTTACAGGGCACCACAAGGATGATGTTGAGGGTCTGAAGGGTGAAATTATGCTCTTATCTCAATGACGGTAATCACGTGACGTGTTACAGGGCACCACAAGGATGATGTTGGGGGTCTGAAGGGTGAAATTATGCTCTTATCTCAATGACGGTAATGACGTGACGTGTTACAGGGCACCACAAGGATGATGTTGAGGGTCTGAAGGGTGAAATTATGCTCTTATGTCAATGACGGTAATGACGTGACGTGTTACAGGGCACCACAAGGATGATGTTGAGGGTCTGAAGGGTGAAATTATGCTCTTATGTCAATGACGGTAATGACGTGACGTGTTACAGGGCACCACAAGGATGATGTTGAGGGTCTGAAGGGTGAAATTATGCTCTTATCTCAATGACGGTAATGACGTGACGTGTTACAGGGCACCACAAGGATGATGTTGAGGGTCTGAAGGGTGAAATTATGCTCTTATGTCAATGACGGTAATGACGTGACGTGTTACAGGGCACCACAAGGATGATGTTGAGGGTCTGAAGGGTGAAATTATGCTCTTATCTCAATGACGGTAATGACGTGACGTGTTACAGGGCACCACAAGGATGATGTTGAGGGTCTGAAGGGTGAAATTATGCTCTTATCTCAATGACGGTAATGACGTGACGTGTTACAGGGCACCACAAGGATGATGTTGAGGGTCTGAAGGGTGAAATTATGCTCTTTTCTCAATGACGGTAATGACGTGACGTGTTACAGGGCACCACAAGGATGATGTTGAGGGTCTGAAGGGTGAAATTATGCTCTTATCTCAATGACGGTAATGACGTGACGTGTTACAGGGCACCACAAGGATGATGTTGAGGGTCTGAAGGGTGAAATTATGCTCTTATGTCAATGACGGTAATGACGTGACGTGTTACAGGGCACCACAAGGATGATGTTGAGGGTCTGAAGGGTGAAATTATGCTCTTATGTCAATGACGGTAATGACGTGACGTGTTACAGGGCACCACAAGGATGATGTTGAGGGTCTGAAGGGTGAAATTATGCTCTTATGTCAATGACGGTAATGACGTGACGTGTTACAGGGCACCACAAGGATGATGTTGAGGGTCTGAAGGGTGAAATTATGCTCTTATGTCAATGACGGTAATCAAGTGGTGTTGTTCAGGGCACCACAAGGATGATGTTGAGGGTCTGAAGGGTGAAATTATGCTCTTATGTCAATGACGGTAATGACGTGACGTGTTACAGGGCACCACAAGGATGATGTTGAGGGTCTGAAGGGTGAAATTATGCTCTTATGTCAATGACGGTAATGACGTGACGTGTTACAGGGCACCACAAGGATGATGTTGAGGGTCTGAAGGGTGAAATTATGCTCTTATGTCAATGACGGTAATCAAGTGGTGTTGTTCAGGGCACCACAAGGATGATGTTGAGGGTCTGAAGGGTGAAATTATGCTCTTATCTCAATGACGGTAATGACGTGACGTGTTACAGGGCACCACAAGGATGATGTTGAGGGTCTGAAGGGTGAAATTATGCTCTTATGTCAATGACGGTAATGACGTGACGTGTTACAGGGCACCACAAGGATGATGTTGAGGGTCTGAAGGGTGAAATTATGCTCTTATGTCAATGACGGTAATGACGTGACGTGTTACAGGGCACCACAAGGATGATGTTGAGGGTCTGAAGGGTGAAATTATGCTCTTATGTCAATGACGGTAATGACGTGACGTGTTACAGGGCACCACAAGGATGATGTTGAGGGTCTGAAGGGTGAAATTATGCTCTTATGTCAATGACGGTAATCAAGTGGTGTTGTTCAGGGCACCACAAGGATGATGTTGAGGGTCTGAAGGGTGAAATTATGCTCTTATGTCAATGACGGTAATCAAGTGGTGTTGTTCAGGGCACCACAAGGATGATGTTGAGGGTCTGAAGGGTGAAATTATGCTCTTATGTCAATGACGGTAATGACGTGACGTGTTACAGGGCACCACAAGGATGATGTTGAGGGTCTGAAGGGTGAAATTATGCTCTTATCTCAATGACGGTAATCACGTGTCGTGTTACAGGGCACCACAAGGATGATGTTGGGGGTCTGAAGGGTGAAATTATGCTCTTATGTCAATGACGGTAATCAAGTGCTGTGGTTCAGGGCACCACAAGGATGATGTTGAGGGTCTGAAGGGTGAAATTATGCTCTTATGTCAATGACGGTAATGACGTGACGTGTTACAGGGCACCACAAGGATGATGTTGAGGGTCTGAAGGGTGAAATTATGCTCTTATCTCAATGACGGTAATCACGTGACGTGTTACAGGGCACCACAAGGATGATGTTGAGGGTCTGAAGGGTGAAATTATGCTCTTATCTCAATGACGGTAATCACGTGGTGTTGTTCAGGGCACCACAAGGATGATGTTGAGGGTCTGAAGGGTGAAATTATGCTCTTATCTCAATGACGGTAATCACGTGGTGTTGTTCAGGGCACCACAAGGATGATGTTGAGGGTCTGAAGGGTGAAATTATGCTCTTATCTCAATGACGGTAATCACGTGTCGTGTTACAGGGCACCACAAGGATGATGTTGAGGGTCTGAAGGGTGAAATTATGCTCTTATCTCAATGACGGTAATGACGTGACGTGTTACAGGGCACCACAAGGATGATGTTGAGGGTCTGAAGGGTGAAATTATGCTCTTATCTCAATGACGGTAATGACGTGACGTGTTACAGGGCACCACAAGGATGATGTTGAGGGTCTGAAGGGTGAAATTATGCTCTTATGTCAATGACGGTAATGACGTGACGTGTTACAGGGCACCACAAGGATGATGTTGAGGGTCTGAAGGGTGAAATTATGCTCTTATGTCAATGACGGTAATCAAGTGGTGTTGTTCAGGGCACCACAAGGATGATGTTGAGGGTCTGAAGGGTGAAATTATGCTCTTATGTCAATGACGGTAATCAAGTGGTGTTGTTCAGGGCACCACAAGGATGATGTTGGGGGTCTGAAGGGTGAAATTATGCTCTTTTCTCAATGACGGTAATGACGTGACGTGTTACAGGGCACCACAAGGATGATGTTGAGGGTCTGAGAGGTGAAATTATGCTCTTATCTCAATGACGGTAATCACGTGACGTGTTACAGGGCACCACAAGGGTGATGTTGGGGGTCTGAAGGGTGAAATTATGCTCTTTTCTCAATGACGGTAATGACGTGACGTGTTACAGGGCACCACAAGGATGATGTTGAGGGTCTGAGAGGTGAAATTATGCTCTTATCTCAATGACGGTAATGACGTGACGTGTTACAGGGCACCACAAGGGTGATGTTGAGGGTCTGAAGGGTGAAATTATGCTCTTATCTCAATGACGGTAATGACGTGACGTGTTACAGGGCACCACAAGGATGATGTTGAGGGTCTGAAGGGTGAAATTATGCTCTTATCTCAATGACGGTAATAACGTGGTGTTGTTCAGGGCACCACAAGGATGATGTTGGGGGTCTGAGAGGTGAAATTATGCTCTTTTCTCAATGACGGTAATCACGTGACGTGTTACAGGGCACCACAAGGATGATGTTGAGGGTCTGAGAGGTGAAATTGTGCTCTTCTCTCAATGACGGTAATCACGTGGTGTTGTTCAGGGCACCACAAGGATGATGTTGAGGGTCTGAGAGGTGAAATTGTGCTCTTCTCTCAATGACGGTAATCAAGTGGTGTTGTTCAGGGCACCACAAGGATGATGTTGGGGGTCTGAAGGATGAAATTATGCTCTTATCTCAATGACGGTAATCACGTGTCGTGTTACAGGGCACCACAAGGGTGATGTTGAGGGTCTGAGAGGTGAAATTATGCTCTTATCTCAATGACGGTAATCACGTGACGTGTTACAGGGCACCACAAGGGTGATGTTGAGGGTCTGAAGGGTGAAATTATGCTCTTATCTCAATGACGGTAATCACGTGACGTGTTACAGGGCACCACAAGGATGATGTTGAGGGTCTGAAGGGTGAAATTATGCTCTTATCTCAATGACGGTAATGACGTGACGTGTTACAGGGCACCACAAGGATGATGTTGAGGGTCTGAAGGGTGAAATTATGCTCTTATCTCAATGACGGTAATGACGTGACGTGTTACAGGGCACCACAAGGGTGATGTTGAGGGTCTGAAGGGTGAAATTATGCTCTTATCTCAATGACGGTAATGACGTGACGTGTTACAGGGCACCACAAGGATGATGTTGAGGGTCTGAAGGGTGAAATTATGCTCTTATCTCAATGACGGTAATCACGTGTCGTGTTACAGGGCACCACAAGGGTGATGTTGAGGGTCTGAAGGGTGAAATTATGCTCTTATCTCAATGACGGTAATGACGTGTCGTGTTACAGGGTACCACAAGGATGATGTTGGGGGTCTGAAGGGTGAAATTATGCTCTTATCTCAATGACGGTAATCACGTGGTGTTGTTCAGGGCACCACAAGGGTGATGTTGAGGGTCTGAAGGGTGAAATTATGCTCTTATCTCAATGACGGTAATGACGTGACGTGTTACAGGGCACCACAAGGGTGATGTTGAGGGTCTGAGAGGTGAAATTGTGCTCTTCTCTCAATGACGGTAATCACTTGACGTGTTACAGGGCACCACAAGGGTGATGTTGGGGGTCTGAAGGGTGAAATTATGCTCTTATCTCGATGACGGTAATCACGTGGTGTGTTACAGGGCACCACAAGGGTGATGTTGAGGGTCTGAGAGGTGAAATTGTGCTCTTCTCTCAATGACGGTAATCACTTGACGTGTTACAGGGCACCACAAGGGTGATGTTGGGGGTCTGAAGGGTGAAATTATGCTCTTATCTCGATGACGGTAATCACGTGGTGTGTTACAGGGCACCACAAGGGTGATGTTGAGGGTCTGAGAGGTGAAATTGTGCTCTTCTCTCAATGACGGTAATGACGTGACGTGTTACAGGGCACCACAAGGGTGATGTTGGGGGTCTGAAGGGTGAAATTATGCTCTTATCTCGATGACGGTAATCACGTGGTGTGTTACAGGGCACCACAAGGGTGATGTTGAGGGTCTGAGAGGTGAAATTGTGCTCTTCTCTCAATGACGGTAATGACGTGACGTGTTACAGGGCACCACAAGGGTGATGTTGGGGGTCTGAAGGGTGAAATTATGCTCTTATCTCAATGACGGTAATCACGTGTCGTGTTACAGGGCACCACAAGGATGATGTTGAGGGTCTGAAGGGTGAAATTATGCTCTTATCTCAATGACGGTAATGACGTGACGTGTTACAGGGCACCACAAGGGTGATGTTGAGGGTCTGAAGGGTGAAATTATGCTCTTATCTCAATGACGGTAATGACGTGACGTGTTACAGGGCACCACAAGGATGATGTTGAGGGTCTGAAGGGTGAAATTATGCTCTTATCTCAATGACGGTAATGACGTGACGTGTTACAGGGCACCACAAGGATGATGTTGAGGGTCTGAAGGGTGAAATTATGCTCTTATCTCAATGACGGTAATGACGTGACGTGTTACAGGGCACCACAAGGATGATGTTGAGGGTCTGAAGGGTGAAATTATGCTCTTATCTCAATGACGGTAATGAAGTGACGTGTTACAGGGCACCACAAGGATGATGTTGAGGGTCTGAAGGATGAAATTATGCTCTTATCTCAATGACGGTAATGACGTGACGTGTTACAGGGCACCACAAGGATGATGTTGAGGGTCTGAAGGGTGAAATTATACTCTTATCTCAATGACGGTAATGACGTGACGTGTTACAGGGCACCACAAGGATGATGTTGAGGGTCTGAAGGGTGAAATTATGCTCTTATCTCAATGACGGTAATGACGTGACGTGTTACAGGGCACCACAAGGATGATGTTGAGGGTCTGAAGGGTGAAATTATGCTCTTATCTCAATGACGGTAATGACGTGACGTGTTACAGGGCACCACAAGGGTGATGTTGAGGGTCTGAAGGGTGAAATTATGCTCTTATCTCAATGACGGTAATGACGTGACGTGTTACAGGGCACCACAAGGGTGATGTTGAGGGTCTGAAGGGTGAAATTATGCTCTTATCTCAATGACGGTAATGACGTGACGTGTTACAGGGCACCACAAGGATGATGTTGAGGGTCTGAAGGGTGAAATTATGCTCTTATCTCAATGACGGTAATGACGTGACGTGTTACAGGGCACCACAAGGATGATGTTGAGGGTCTGAGAGGTGAAATTATGCTCTTATCTCAATGACGGTAATGACGTGACGTGTTACAGGGCACCACAAGGATGATGTTGAGGGTCTGAAGGGTGAAATTATGCTCTTATCTCAATGACGGTGATCACGTGACGTGTTACAGGGCATCACAAGGATGATGTTGAGGGTCTGAAGGGTGAAATTATGCTCTTTTCTCAATGACGGTACGTGGTGTTGTTCAGAGCACCACAAGGATGATGTTGAGTGTCCGAAGGGTGAAATTATGCTCTTATCTCAATGACGGTAATCACGTGACGTGTTACAGGGCACCACAAGGGTGATGTTGAGGGTCTGAAGGGTGAAATTATGCTCTTATCTCAATGACGGTAATGACGTGACGTGTTACAGGGCACCACAAGGGTGATGTTGAGGGTCTGAGAGGTGAAATTATGCTCTTATCTCAATGACGGTAATCACGTGGTGTTGTTCAGAGCACCACAAGGATGATGTTGAGGGTCTGAAGGGTGAAATTATGCTCTTTTCTCAATGACGGTAATCACGTGGTGTTGTTCAGGGCACCACAAGGGTGATGTTGAGGGTCTGAAGGGTGAAATTATGCTCTTATGTCAATGACGGTAATGACGTGACGTGTTACAGGGCACCACAAGGGTGATGTTGAGGGTCTGAAGGGTGAAATTATGCTCTTATCTCAATGACGGTAATGACGTGACGTGTTACAGGGCATCACAAGGGTGATGTTGGGGGTCCGAAGGGTGAAATTATGCTCTTATCTCAATGACGGTAATGACGTGACGTGTTACAGGGCACCACAAGGGTGATGTTGAGGGTCTGAGAGATGAAATTATGCTCTTATCTCAATGACGGTAATCACGTGACGTGTTACAGGGCACCACAAGGGTGATGTTGAGGGTCTGAGAGGTGAAATTATGCTCTTATCTCAATGACGGTAATCACGTGACGTGTTACAGGGCACCACAAGGGTGATGTTGAGGGTCTGAAGGGTGAAATTATGCTCTTATCTCAATGACGGTAATGACGTGACGTGTTACAGGGCACCACAAGGGTGATGTTGAGGGTCTGAGAGATGAAATTATGCTCTTATCTCAATGACGGTAATCACGTGACGTGTTACAGGGCACCACAAGGATGATGTTGAGGGTCTGAAGGGTGAAATTATGCTCTTTTCTCAATGACGGTAATCACGTGACGTGTTACAGGGCATCACAAGGGTGATGTTGAGGGTCTGAAGGGTGAAATTATGCTCTTATCTCAATGACGGTAATGACGTGACGTGTTACAGGGCATCACAAGGGTGATGTTGAGGGTCTGAAGGGTGAAATTATGCTCTTATCTCAATGACGGTAATCACGTGACGTGTTACAGGGCACCACAAGGATGATGTTGGGAGTCTGAAGGGTGAAATTATGCTCTTATGTCAATGACGGTAATGACGTGACGTGTTACAGGGCACCACAAGGATGATGTTGAGGGTCTGAAGGGTGAAATTATGCTCTTATCTCAATGACGGTAATCACGTGACGTGTTACAGGGCACCACAAGGATGATGTTGAGGGTCTGAAGGGTGAAATTATGCTCTTTTCTCTATGACGGTAATCACGTGACGTGTTACAGGGCACCACAAGGGTGATGTTGAGGGTCTGAAGGGTGAAATTATGCTCTTCTCTCAATGACGGTAATGACGTGACGTGTTACAGGGCACCACAAGGATGATGTTGAGGGTCTGAAGGGTGAAATTATGCTCTTTTCTCAATGACGGTAATCACGTGACGTGTTACAGGGCATCACAAGGGTGATGTTGAGGGTCTGAAGGGTGAAATTATGCTCTTATCTCAATGACGGTAATGACGTGACGTGTTACAGGGCATCACAAGGGTGATGTTGAGGGTCTGAAGGGTGAAATTATGCTCTTATCTCAATGACGGTAATGACGTGACGTGTTACAGGGCATCACAAGGGTGATGTTGGGGGTCTGAAGGGTGAAATTATGCTCTTATCTCAATGACGGTAATGACGTGACGTGTTACAGGGCACCACAAGGATGATGTTGAGGGTCTGAAGGGTGAAATTATGCTCTTATCTCAATGACGGTAATCACGTGACGTGTTACAGGGCACCACAAGGGTGATGTTGAGGGTCTGAAGGGTGAAATTATGCTCTTATCTCAATGACGGTAATGACGTGACGTGTTACAGGGCACCACAAGGGTGATGTTGAGGGTCTGAAGGGTGAAATTATGCTCTTCTCTCAATGACGGTAATCACGTGACGTGTTACAGGGCATCACAAGGATGATGTTGAGGGTCTGAAGGGTGAAATTATGCTCTTTTCTCAATGACGGTAATGACGTGACGTGTTACAGGGCATCACAAGGGTGATGTTGAGGGTCTGAAGGGTGAAATTATGCTCTTATCTCAATGACGGTAATGACGTGACGTGTTACAGGGCACCACAAGGGTGATGTTGAGGGTCTGAAGGGTGAAATTATGCTCTTATCTCAATGACGGTAATCACGTGACGTGTTACAGGGCACCACAAGGGTGATGTTGAGGGTCTGAAGGGTGAAATTATGCTCTTATCTCAATGACGGTAATGACGTGACGTGTTACAGGGCACCACAAGGGTGATGTTGAGGGTCTGAAGGGTGAAATTATGCTCTTATCTCAATGACGGTAATCACGTGACGTGTTACAGGGCACCACAAGGGTGATGTTGAGGGTCTGAAGGGTGAAATTATGCTCTTATCTCAATGACGGTAATCACGTGACGTGTTACAGGGCACCACAAGGGTGATGTTGAGGGTCTGAAGGGTGAAATTATGCTCTTCTCTCAATGACGGTAATCACGTGACGTGTTACAGGGCATCACAAGGATGATGTTGAGGGTCTGAAGGGTGAAATTATGCTCTTTTCTCAATGACGGTAATGACGTGACGTGTTACAGGGCACCACAAGGGTGATGTTGAGGGTCTGAAGGGTGAAATTATGCTCTTATCTCAATGACGGTAATGACGTGACGTGTTACAGGGCACCACAAGGGTGATGTTGAGGGTCTGAAGGGTGAAATTATGCTCTTCTCTCAATGACGGTAATCACGTGACGTGTTACAGGGCACCACAAGGGTGATGTTGAGGGTCTGAAGGGTGAAATTATGCTCTTATCTCAATGACGGTAATGACGTGACGTGTTACAGGGCACCACAAGGATGATGTTGAGGGTCTGAAGGGTGAAATTATGCTCTTATCTCAATGACGGTAATCACGTGACGTGTTACAGGGCACCACAAGGGTAATGTTGAGGGTCTGAAGGGTGAAATTATGCTCTTATCTCAATGACGGTAATGACGTGACGTGTTACAGGGCACCACAAGGGTGATGTTGAGGGTCTGAAGGGTGAAATTATGCTCTTCTCTCAATGACGGTAATCACGTGACGTGTTACAGGGCATCACAAGGATGATGTTGAGGGTCTGAAGGGTGAAATTATGCTCTTTTCTCAATGACGGTAATCACGTGACGTGTTACAGGGCATCACAAGGATGATGTTGAGGGTCTGAAGGGTGAAATTATGCTCTTTTCTCAATGACGGTAATGACGTGACGTGTTACAGGGCACCACAAGGGTGATGTTGAGGGTCTGAAGGGTGAAATTATGCTCTTATCTCAATGACGGTAATGACGTGACGTGTTACAGGGCACCACAAGGGTGATGTTGAGGGTCTGAAGGGTGAAATTATGCTCTTCTCTCAATGACGGTAATCACGTGACGTGTTACAGGGCACCACAAGGGTAATGTTGAGGGTCTGAAGGGTGAAATTATGCTCTTCTCTCAATGACGGTAATCACGTGACGTGTTACAGGGCACCACAAGGGTAATGTTGAGGGTCTGAAGGGTGAAATTATGCTCTTATCTCAATGACGGTAATGACGTGACGTGTTACAGGGCACCACAAGGGTGATGTTGAGGGTCTGAAGGGTGAAATTATGCTCTTCTCTCAATGACGGTAATCACGTGACGTGTTACAGGGCACCACAAGGGTGATGTTGAGGGTCTGAAGGGTGAAATTATGCTCTTATCTCAATGACGGTAATGACGTGACGTGTTACAGGGCACCACAAGGATGATGTTGAGGGTCTGAAGGGTGAAATTATGCTCTTATCTCAATGACGGTAATCACGTGACGTGTTACAGGGCACCACAAGGGTAATGTTGAGGGTCTGAAGGGTGAAATTATGCTCTTATCTCAATGACGGTAATGACGTGACGTGTTACAGGGCACCACAAGGGTGATGTTGAGGGTCTGAAGGGTGAAATTATGCTCTTATCTCAATGACGGTAATGACGTGACGTGTTACAGGGCACCACAAGGATGATGTTGAGGGTCTGAAGGGTGAAATTATGCTCTTCTCTCAATGACGGTAATCACGTGACGTGTTACAGGGCATCACAAGGATGATGTTGAGGGTCTGAAGGGTGAAATTATGCTCTTTTCTCAATGACGGTAATCACGTGACGTGTTACAGGGCATCACAAGGATGATGTTGAGGGTCTGAAGGGTGAAATTATGCTCTTTTCTCAATGACGGTAATGACGTGACGTGTTACAGGGCACCACAAGGGTGATGTTGAGGGTCTGAAGGGTGAAATTATGCTCTTATCTCAATGACGGTAATCACGTGACGTGTTACAGGGCACCACAAGGGTGATGTTGAGGGTCTGAAGGGTGAAATTATGCTCTTATCTCAATGACGGTAATGACGTGACGTGTTACAGGGCACCACAAGGGTGATGTTGAGGGTCTGAAGGGTGAAATTATGCTCTTCTCTCAATGACGGTAATCACGTGACGTGTTACAGGGCATCACAAGGATGATGTTGAGGGTCTGAAGGGTGAAATTATGCTCTTTTCTCAATGACGGTAATCACGTGACGTGTTACAGGGCATCACAAGGATGATGTTGAGGGTCTGAAGGGTGAAATTATGCTCTTATCTCAATGACGGTAATGACGTGACGTGTTACAGGGCATCACAAGGGTGATGTTGAGGGTCTGAAGGGTGAAATTATGCTCTTCTCTCAATGACGGTAATCACGTGACGTGTTACAGGGCATCACAAGGATGATGTTGAGGGTCTGAAGGGTGAAATTATGCTCTTATCTCAATGACGGTAATCACGTGTCGTGTTACAGGGCACCACAAGGATGATGTTGAGGGTCTGAAGGGTGAAATTATGCTCTTATCTCAATGACGGTAATCACGTGACGTGTTACAGGGCACCACAAGGATGATGTTGAGGGTCTGAAGGGTGAAATTATGCTCTTATCTCAATGACGGTAATCACGTGACGTGTTACAGGGCACCACAAGGATGATGTTGGGGGTCTGAAGGGTGAAATTATGCTCTTATCTCAATGACGGTAATCACGTGGTGTTGTTCAGGGCACCACAAGGGTGATGTTGAGGGTCTGAAGGGTGAAATTATGCTCTTATCTCAATGACGGTAATCACGTGACGTGTTACAGGGCACCACAAGGGTGATGTTGAGGGTCTGAAGGGTGAAATTATGCTCTTTTCTCAATGACGGTAATCACGTGACGTGTTACAGGGCACCACAAGGATGATGTTGAGGGTCTGAAGGGTGAAATTATGCTCTTATCTCAATGACGGTAATCACGTGTCGTGTTACAGGGCACCACAAGGATGATGTTGGGGGTCTGAGAGGTGAAATTATGCTCTTTTCTCAATGACGGTAATGACGTGACGTGTTACAGGGCACCACAAGGATGATGTTGTGGGTCTGAAGGGTGAAATTATGCTCTTATCTCAATGACGGTAATCACGTGACGTGTTACAGGGCACCACAAGGGTGATGTTGAGGGTCTGAAGGGTGAAATTATGCTCTTATGTCAATGACGGTAATGACGTGACGTGTTACAGGGCACCACAAGGGTGATGTTGAGGGTCTGAAGGGTGAAATTATGCTCTTCTCTCAATGACGGTAATGACGTGGTGTTGTTCAGGGCACCACAAGGATGATGTTGTGGGTCTGAAGGGTGAAATTATGCTCTTATCTCAATGACGGTAATCACGTGACGTGTTACAGGGCACCACAAGGGTGATGTTGAGGGTCTGAAGGGTGAAATTATGCTCTTATGTCAATGACGGTAATGACGTGACGTGTTACAGGGCACCACAAGGATGATGTTGGGGGTCTGAAGGGTGAAATTATGCTCTTATCTCAATGACGGTAATGACGTGGTGTTGTTCAGGGCACCACAAGGATGATGTTGGGGGTCTGAGAGGTGAAATTATGCTCTTATCTCAATGACGGTAATGACGTGACGTGTTACAGGGCACCACAAGGATGATGTTGAGGGTCTGAGAGGTGAAATTATGCTCTTATGTCAATGACGGTAATGACGTGACGTGTTACAGGGCACCACAAGGATGATGTTGAGGGTCTGAAGGGTGAAATTATGCTCTTATCTCAATGACGATAATCACGTGACGTGTTACAGGGCACCACAAGGATGATGTTGAGGGTCTGAAGGGTGAAATTATGCTCTTATGTCAATGACGGTAATGACGTGACGTGTTACAGGGCACCACAAGGATGATGTTGAGGGTCTGAAGGGTGAAATTATGCTCTTATGTCAATGACGGTAATGACGTGACGTGTTACAGGGCACCACAAGGGTGATGTTGAGGGTCTGAAGGGTGAAATTATGCTCTTATCTCAATGACGGTAATCACGTGACGTGTTACAGGGCACCACAAGGATGATGTTGAGGGTCTGAAGGGTGAAATTATGCTCTTATGTCAATGACGGTAATGACGTGACGTGTTACAGGGCACCACAAGGATGATGTTGAGGGTCTGAAGGGTGAAATTATGCTCTTATGTCAATGACGGTAATGACGTGACGTGTTACAGGGCACCACAAGGATGATGTTGAGGGGTCTGAGAGGTGAAATTATGCTCTTATGTCAATGACGGTAATGACGTGACGTGTTACAGGGCACCACAAGGATGATGTTGAGGGTCTGAAGGGTGAAATTATGCTCTTATGTCAATGACGGTAATGACGTGACGTGTTACAGGGCACCACAAGGATGATGTTGGGGGTCTGAAGGGTGAAATTATGCTCTTATGTCAATGACGGTAATGACGTGACGTGTTACAGGGCACCACAAGGATGATGTTGAGGGTCTGAAGGGTGAAATTATGCTCTTATGTCAATGACGGTAATGACGTGACGTGTTACAGGGCACCACAAGGATGATGTTGAGGGTCTGAAGGGTGAAATTATGCTCTTATCTCAATGACGGTAATGACGTGACGTGTTACAGGGCACCACAAGGATGATGTTGAGGGTCTGAAGGGTGAAATTATGCTCTTATGTCAATGACGGTAATGACGTGACGTGTTACAGGGCACCACAAGGATGATGTTGAGGGTCTGAAGGGTGAAATTATGCTCTTATGTCAATGACGGTAATGACGTGACGTGTTACAGGGCACCACAAGGGTGATGTTGAGGGTCTGAAGGGTGAAATTATGCTCTTATCTCAATGACGGTAATGACGTGGTGTTGTTCAGGGCAACACAAGGGTGATGTTGAGGGTCTGAAGGGTGAAATTATGCTCTTATCTCAATGACGATAATCACGTGACGTGTTACAGGGCACCACAAGGATGATGTTGAGGGTCTGAAGGGTGAAATTATGCTCTTATCTCAATGACGGTAATGACGTGTCGTGTTACAGGGCACCACAAGGGTGATGTTGAGGGTCTGAAGGGTGAAATTATGCTCTTATGTCAATGACGGTAATGACGTGACGTGTTACAGGGCACCACAAGGATGATGTTGAGGGTCTGAAGGGTGAAATTATGCTCTTATGTCAATGACGGTAATCAAGTGGTGTTGTTCAGGGCACCACAAGGATGATGTTGAGGGTCTGAAGGGTGAAATTATGCTCTTATGTCAATGACGGTAATCAAGTGGTGTTGTTCAGGGCACCACAAGGATGATGTTGAGGGTCTGAAGGGTGAAATTATGCTCTTATGTCAATGACGGTAATGACGTGACGTGTTACAGGGCACCACAAGGGTGATGTTGAGGGTCTGAAGGGTGAAATTATGCTCTTATGTCAATGACGGTAATGACGTGACGTGTTACAGGGCACCACAAGGATGATGTTGAGGGTCTGAAGGGTGAAATTATGCTCTTATGTCAATGACGGTAATCAAGTGGTGTTGTTCAGGGCACCACAAGGATGATGTTGAGGGTCTGAAGGGTGAAATTATGCTCTTATGTCAATGACGGTAATCAAGTGGTGTTGTTCAGGGCACCACAAGGATGATGTTGAGGGTCTGAAGGGTGAAATTATGCTCTTATGTCAATGACGGTAATGACGTGACGTGTTACAGGGCACCACAAGGGTGATGTTGAGGGTCTGAAGGGTGAAATTATGCTCTTATGTCAATGACGGTAATGACGTGACGTGTTACAGGGCACCACAAGGGTGATGTTGAGGGTCTGAAGGGTGAAATTATGCTCTTATCTCAATGACGGTAATGACGTGACGTGTTACAGGGCACCACAAGGATGATGTTGAGGGTCTGAAGGGTGAAATTATGCTCTTATGTCAATGACGGTAATCAAGTGGTGTTGTTCAGGGCACCACAAGGATGATGTTGAGGGTCTGAAGGGTGAAATTATGCTCTTATGTCAATGACGGTAATCAAGTGGTGTTGTTCAGGGCACCACAAGGATGATGTTGAGGGTCTGAAGGGTGAAATTATGCTCTTATGTCAATGACGGTAATGACGTGACGTGTTACAGGGCACCACAAGGATGATGTTGAGGGTCTGAAGGGTGAAATTATGCTCTTATCTCAATGACGGTAATCACGTGTCGTGTTACAGGGCACCACAAGGATGATGTTGGGGGTCTGAAGGGTGAAATTATGCTCTTATGTCAATGACGGTAATCAAGTGCTGTGGTTCAGGGCACCACAAGGATGATGTTGAGGGTCTGAAGGGTGAAATTATGCTCTTATGTCAATGACGGTAATGACGTGACGTGTTACAGGGCACCACAAGGATGATGTTGAGGGTCTGAAGGATGAAATTATGCTCTTTTCTCAATGACGGTAATGACGTGACGTGTTACAGGGCACCACAAGGGTGATGTTGAGGGTCTGAAGGGTGAAATTATGCTCTTATCTCAATGACGGTAATGACGTGACGTGTTACAGGGCACCACAAGGGTGATGTTGGGGGTCTGAAGGGTGAAATTATGCTCTTTTCTCAATGACGGTAATGACGTGACGTGTTACAGGGCACCACAAGGATGATGTTGAGGGTCTGAAGGGTGAAATTATGCTCTTATCTCAATGACGGTAATGACGTGACGTGTTACAGGGCACCACAAGGGTGATGTTGGGGGTCTGAAGGGTGAAATTATGCTCTTATCTCAATGACGGTAATGACGTGACGTGTTACAGGGCACCACAAGGGTGATGTTGAGGGTCTGAAGGGTGAAATTATGCTCTTATCTCAATGACGGTAATCACGTGACGTGTTACAGGGCACCACAAGGGTGATGTTGGGGGTCTGAGAGGTGAAATTATGCTCTTATCTCAATGACGGTAATCACGTGGTGTTGTTCAGAGCACCACAAGGGTGATGTTGAGGGTCTGAAGGGTGAAATTATGCTCTTTTCTCAATGACGGTAATGACGTGACGTGTTACAGGGCACCACAAGGATGATGTTGAGGGTCTGAAGGGTGAAATTATGCTCTTATCTCAATGACGGTAATCACGTGGTGTTGTTCAGAGCACCACAAGGGTGATGTTGAGGGTCTGAAGGGTGAAATTATGCTCTTATGTCAATGACGGTAATGACGTGACGTGTTACAGGGCACCACAAGGGTGATGTTGAGGGTCTGAAGGGTGAAATTATGCTCTTATCTCAATGACGGTAATGACGTGACGTGTTACAGGGCACCACAAGGGTGATGTTGAGGGTCTGAAGGGTGAAATTATGCTCTTATCTCAATGACGGTAATGACGTGACGTGTTACAGGGCACCACAAGGGTGATGTTGAGGGTCTGAAGGGTGAAATTATGCTCTTATCTCAATGACGGTAATCACGTGACGTGTTACAGGGCACCACAAGGGTGATGTTGGGGGTCTGAGAGGTGAAATTATGCTCTTATCTCAATGACGGTAATCACGTGACGTGTTACAGGGCACCACAAGGATGATGTTGAGGGTCTGAAGGGTGAAATTATGCTCTTATCTCAATGACGGTAATCACGTGGTGTTGTTCAGGGCACCACAAGGATGATGTTGAGGGTCTGAAGGGTGAAATTATGCTCTTATCTCAATGACGGTAATCACGTGGTGTTGTTCAGGGCACCACAAGGATGATGTTGAGGGTCTGAAGGGTGAAATTATGCTCTTATCTCAATGACGGTAATCACGTGTCGTGTTACAGGGCACCACAAGGATGATGTTGAGGGTCTGAAGGGTGAAATTATGCTCTTATCTCAATGACGGTAATGACGTGACGTGTTACAGGGCACCACAAGGATGATGTTGAGGGTCTGAAGGGTGAAATTATGCTCTTATCTCAATGACGGTAATGACGTGACGTGTTACAGGGCACCACAAGGATGATGTTGAGGGTCTGAAGGGTGAAATTATGCTCTTATGTCAATGACGGTAATGACGTGACGTGTTACAGGGCACCACAAGGATGATGTTGGGGGTCTGAAGGGTGAAATTATGCTCTTATCTCAATGACGGTAATCACGTGGTGTTGTTCAGGGCACCACAAGGATGATGTTGAGGGTCTGAAGGGTGAAATTATGCTCTTATGTCAATGACGGTAATCAAGTGGTGTTGTTCAGGGCACCACAAGGATGATGTTGAGGGTCTGAAGGGTGAAATTATGCTCTTATGTCAATGACGGTAATCAAGTGGTGTTGTTCAGGGCACCACAAGGATGATGTTGGGGGTCTGAAGGGTGAAATTATGCTCTTTTCTCAATGACGGTAATGACGTGACGTGTTACAGGGCACCACAAGGATGATGTTGAGGGTCTGAGAGGTGAAATTATGCTCTTATCTCAATGACGGTAATCACGTGACGTGTTACAGGGCACCACAAGGGTGATGTTGGGGGTCTGAAGGGTGAAATTATGCTCTTTTCTCAATGACGGTAATGACGTGACGTGTTACAGGGCACCACAAGGATGATGTTGAGGGTCTGAGAGGTGAAATTATGCTCTTATCTCAATGACGGTAATGACGTGACGTGTTACAGGGCACCACAAGGGTGATGTTGAGGGTCTGAAGGGTGAAATTATGCTCTTTTCTCAATGACGGTAATGACGTGACGTGTTACAGGGCACCACAAGGGTGATGTTGAGGGTCTGAAGGGTGAAATTATGCTCTTTTCTCAATGACGGTAATGACGTGACGTGTTACAGGGCACCACAAGGGTGATGTTGAGGGTCTGAGAGGTGAAATTATGCTCTTATCTCAATGACGGTAATGACGTGACGTGTTACAGGGCACCACAAGGATGATGTTGAGGGTCTGAAGGGTGAAATTATGCTCTTATGTCAATGACGGTAATGACGTGACGTGTTACAGGGCACCACAAGGATGATGTTGAGGGTCTGAAGGGTGAAATTATGCTCTTATGTCAATGACGGTAATCACGTGATGTGTTACAGGGCACCACAAGGATGATGTTGAGGGTCTGAAGGGTGAAATTATGCTCTTATCTCAATGACGGTAATGACGTGACGTGTTACAGGGCACCACAAGGGTGATGTTGGGGGTCTGAAGGGTGAAATTATGCTCTTATCTCAATGACGGTAATGACGTGACGTGTTACAGGGCACCACAAGGATGATGTTGGGGGTCTGAAGGGTGAAATTATGCTCTTATCTCAATGACGGTAATCACGTGACGTGTTACAGGGCACCACAAGGATGATGTTGGGGGTCTGAAGGGTGAAATTATGCTCTTATCTCAATGACGGTAATCACGTGTCGTGTTACAGGGCACCACAAGGATGATGTTGGGGGTCTGAAGGGTGAAATTATGCTCTTATCTCAATGACGGTAATCACGTGACGTGTTACAGGGCACCACAAGGATGATGTTGAGGGTCTGAAGGGTGAAATTATGCTCTTTTCTCAATGACGGTAATGACGTGACGTGTTACAGGGCACCACAAGGATGATGTTGAGGGTCTGAAGGGTGAAATTATGCTCTTTTCTCAATGACGGTAATGACGTGACGTGTTACAGGGCACCACAAGGATGATGTTGGGGGTCTGAGAGGTGAAATTGTGCTCTTCTCTCAATGACGGTAATCACGTGGTGTTGTTCAGGGCACCACAAGGATGATGTTGAGGGTCTGAGAGGTGAAATTGTGCTCTTCTCTCAATGACGGTAATCAAGTGGTGTTGTTCAGGGCACCACAAGGATGATGTTGGGGGTCTGAAGGATGAAATTATGCTCTTATCTCAATGACGGTAATGACGTGACGTGTTACAGGGCACCACAAGGGTGATGTTGAGGGTCTGAGAGGTGAAATTGTGCTCTTCTCTCAATGACGGTAATCACGTGACGTGTTACAGGGCACCACAAGGATGATGTTGAGGGTCTGAAGGGTGAAATTATGCTCTTATCTCAATGACGGTAATCACGTGACGTGTTACAGGGCACCACAAGGGTGATGTTGAGGGTCTGAAGGGTGAAATTATGCTCTTATCTCAATGACGGTAATCACGTGACGTGTTACAGGGCACCACAAGGATGATGTTGAGGGTCTGAAGGGTGAAATTATGCTCTTATCTCAATGACGGTAATCACGTGACGTGTTACAGGGCACCACAAGGATGATGTTGAGGGTCTGAAGGGTGAAATTATGCTCTTTTCTCAATGACGGTAATCACGTGACGTGTTACAGGGCACCACAAGGATGATGTTGAGGGTCTGAGAGGTGAAATTGTGCTCTTCTCTCAATGACGGTAATCACGTGGTGTTGTTCAGGGCACCACAAGGATGATGTTGAGGGTCTGAGAGGTGAAATTGTGCTCTTCTCTCAATGACGGTAATCAAGTGGTGTTGTTCAGGGCACCACAAGGATGATGTTGGGGGTCTGAAGGATGAAATTATGCTCTTATCTCAATGACGGTAATGACGTGACGTGTTACAGGGCACCACAAGGGTGATGTTGAGGGTCTGAGAGGTGAAATTATGCTCTTATCTCAATGACGGTAATCACGTGACGTGTTACAGGGCACCACAAGGATGATGTTGAGGGTCTGAAGGGTGAAATTATGCTCTTATCTCAATGACGGTAATCACGTGACGTGTTACAGGGCACCACAAGGATGATGTTGGGGGTCT
Organism: Brachyptera risi; assembly: GCA_964007535.1. NCBI lineage: Eukaryota > Metazoa > Arthropoda > Insecta > Plecoptera > Taeniopterygidae > Brachyptera > Brachyptera risi. The sequence continues at coordinate 34,365,837 of OZ023333.1, read as the reverse complement.
GAAGGGTGAAATTATGCTCTTATCTCAATGACGGTAATGACGTGACGTGTTACAGGGCACCACAAGGATGATGTTGAGGGTCTGAAGGGTGAAATTATGCTCTTATCTCAATGACGGTAATGACGTGACGTGTTACAGGGCACCACAAGGGTGATGTTGAGGGTCTGAAGGGTGAAATTATGCTCTTATCTCAATGACGGTAATGACGTGACGTGTTACAGGGCACCACAAGGATGATGTTGAGGGTCTGAAGGGTGAAATTATGCTCTTTTCTCAATGACGGTAATGACGTGACGTGTTACAGGGCACCACAAGGGTGATGTTGAGGGTCTGAAGGGTGAAATTATGCTCTTATCTCAATGACGGTAATGACGTGACGTGTTACAGGGCACCACAAGGATGATGTTGAGGGTCTGAAGGGTGAAATTATGCTCTTATCTCAATGACGGTAATCACGTGACGTGTTACAGGGCACCACAAGGGTGATGTTGAGGGTCTGAAGGGTGAAATTATGCTCTTATCTCAATGACGGTAATGACGTGACGTGTTACAGGGCACCACAAGGGTGATGTTGAGGGTCTGAGAGGTGAAATTGTGCTCTTCTCTCAATGACGGTAATCACTTGACGTGTTACAGGGCACCACAAGGGTGATGTTGGGGGTCTGAAGGGTGAAATTATGCTCTTATCTCGATGACGGTAATCACGTGGTGTGTTACAGGGCACCACAAGGGTGATGTTGAGGGTCTGAGAGGTGAAATTGTGCTCTTCTCTCAATGACGGTAATCACTTGACGTGTTACAGGGCACCACAAGGGTGATGTTGGGGGTCTGAAGGGTGAAATTATGCTCTTATCTCGATGACGGTAATCACGTGGTGTGTTACAGGGCACCACAAGGGTGATGTTGAGGGTCTGAGAGGTGAAATTGTGCTCTTCTCTCAATGACGGTAATGACGTGACGTGTTACAGGGCACCACAAGGGTGATGTTGGGGGTCTGAAGGGTGAAATTATGCTCTTATCTCGATGACGGTAATCACGTGGTGTGTTACAGGGCACCACAAGGGTGATGTTGAGGGTCTGAGAGGTGAAATTGTGCTCTTCTCTCAATGACGGTAATGACGTGACGTGTTACAGGGCACCACAAGGGTGATGTTGGGGGTCTGAAGGGTGAAATTATGCTCTTATCTCAATGACGGTAATCACGTGTCGTGTTACAGGGCACCACAAGGATGATGTTGAGGGTCTGAAGGGTGAAATTATGCTCTTATCTCAATGACGGTAATGACGTGACGTGTTACAGGGCACCACAAGGGTGATGTTGAGGGTCTGAAGGGTGAAATTATGCTCTTATCTCAATGACGGTAATGACGTGACGTGTTACAGGGCACCACAAGGATGATGTTGAGGGTCTGAAGGGTGAAATTATGCTCTTATCTCAATGACGGTAATGACGTGACGTGTTACAGGGCACCACAAGGATGATGTTGAGGGTCTGAAGGGTGAAATTATGCTCTTATCTCAATGACGGTAATCACGTGACGTGTTACAGGGCACCACAAGGATGATGTTGAGGGTCTGAAGGGTGAAATTATGCTCTTATCTCAATGACGGTAATGACGTGACGTGTTACAGGGCACCACAAGGATGATGTTGAGGGTCTGAGAGGTGAAATTATGCTCTTTTCTCAATGACGGTAATGACGTGACGTGTTACAGGGCACCACAAGGGTGATGTTGAGGGTCTGAAGGGTGAAATTATGCTCTTATCTCAATGACGGTAATCACGTGGTGTTGTTCAGGGCACCACAAGGGTGATGTTGAGGGTCTGAAGGGTGAAATTATGCTCTTTTCTCAATGACGGTAATGACGTGACGTGTTACAGGGCACCACAAGGATGATGTTGTGGGTCTGAGAGGTGAAATTATGCTCTTATCTCAATGACGGTAATGACGTGACGTGTTACAGGGCACCACAAGGATGATGTTGAGGGTCTGAAGGGTGAAATTATGCTCTTTTCTCAATGACGGTACGTGGTGTTGTTCAGAGCACCACAAGGATGATGTTGAGGGTCTGAGAGGTGAAATTATGCTCTTATCTCAATGACGGTAATCACGTGACGTGTTACAGGGCACCACAAGGATGATGTTGAGGGTCTGAAGGGTGAAATTATGCTCTTATGTCAATGACGGTAATCACGTGACGTGTTACAGGGCACCACAAGGATGATGTTGGGGGTCTGAAGGGTGAAATTATGCTCTTATCTCAATGACGGTAATGACGTGACGTGTTACAGGGCACCACAAGGATGATGTTGGGGGTCTGAGAGGTGAAATTATGCTCTTATCTCAATGACGGTAATGACGTGACGTGTTACAGGGCACCACAAGGATGATGTTGGGGGTCTGAGAGGTGAAATTATGCTCTTATCTCAATGACGGTAATGACGTGACGTGTTACAGGGCACCACAAGGGTGATGTTGAGGGTCTGAAGGGTGAAATTATGCTCTTATCTCAATGACGGTAATGACGTGGTGTTGTTCAGGGCACCACAAGGATGATGTTGAGGGTCTGAAGGGTGAAATTATGCTCTTATCTCAATGACGGTAATCACGTGACGTGTTACAGGGCACCACAAGGATGATGTTGAGGGTCTGAGAGGTGAAATTATGCTCTTATCTCAATGACGGTAATCACGTGACGTGTTACAGGGCACCACAAGGATGATGTTGAGGGTCTGAAGGGTGAAATTATGCTCTTATCTCAATGACGGTAATCACGTGACGTGTTACAGGGCACCACAAGGATGATGTTGAGGGTCTGAAGGGTGAAATTATGCTCTTATCTCAATGACGGTAATGACGTGACGTGTTACAGGGCACCACAAGGATGATGTTGAGGGTCTGAAGGGTGAAATTATGCTCTTATCTCAATGACGGTAATCACGTGACGTGTTACAGGGCACCACAAGGATGATGTTGAGGGTCTGAGAGGTGAAATTATGCTCTTATCTCAATGACGGTAATGACGTGACGTGTTACAGGGCACCACAAGGATGATGTTGAGGGTCTGAAGGGTGAAATTATGCTCTTTTCTCAATGACGGTACGTGGTGTTGTTCAGAGCACCACAAGGATGATGTTGAGGGTCTGAGAGGTGAAATTATGCTCTTATCTCAATGACGGTAATCACGTGACGTGTTACAGGGCACCACAAGGGTGATGTTGAGGGTCTGAGAGGTGAAATTATGCTCTTATCTCAATGACGGTAATGACGTGACGTGTTACAGGGCACCACAAGGATGATGTTGAGGGTCTGAAGGGTGAAATTATGCTCTTATCTCAATGACGGTAATGACGTGACGTGTTACAGGGCACCACAAGGATGATGTTGAGGGTCTGAAGGGTGAAATTATGCTCTTTTCTCAATGACGATAATCACGTGTCGTGTTAAAGGGCACCACAAGGATGATGTTGAGGGTCTGAAGGGTGAAATTATGCTCTTATCTCAATGACGGTAATCACGTGACGTGTTACAGGGCACCACAAGGGTGATGTTGAGGGTCTGAAGGGTGAAATTATGCTCTTATCTCAATGACGGTAATGACGTGACGTGTTACAGGTCACCACAAGGATGATGTTGAGGGTCTGAAGGGTGAAATTATGCTCTTATCTCAATGACGGTAATCACGTGACGTGTTACAGGGCACCACAAGGATGATGTTGAGGGTCTGAAGGGTGAAATTATGCTCTTATCTCAATGACGGTAATGACGTGTCGTGTTACAGGGCACCACAAGGATGATGTTGGGGGTCTGAAGGGTGAAATTATGCTCTTATCTCAATGACGGTAATCACGTGACGTGTTACAGGGCACCACAAGGATGATGTTGAGGGTCTGAAGGGTGAAATTATGCTCTTATCTCAATGACGGTAATCACGTGACGTGTTACAGGGCACCACAAGGGTGATGTTGAGGGTCTGAAGGGTGAAATTATGCTCTTATCTCAATGACGGTAATGACGTGACGTGTTACAGGTCACCACAAGGATGATGTTGAGGGTCTGAAGGGTGAAATTATGCTCTTATCTCAATGACGGTAATCACGTGACGTGTTACAGGGCACCACAAGGATGATGTTGAGGGTCTGAAGGGTGAAATTATGCTCTTATCTCAATGACGGTAATGACGTGTCGTGTTACAGGGCACCACAAGGATGATGTTGGGGGTCTGAAGGGTGAAATTATGCTCTTATCTCAATGACGGTAATCACGTGACGTGTTACAGGGCACCACAAGGATGATGTTGTGGGTCTGAGAGGTGAAATTATGCTCTTATCTCAATGACGGTAATGACGTGTCGTGTTACAGGGCACCACAAGGATGATGTTGGGGGTCTGAAGGGTGAAATTATGCTCTTATCTCAATGACGGTAATGACGTGACGTGTTACAGGGCACCACAAGGATGATGTTGAGGGTCTGAAGGGTGAAATTATGCTCTTATCTCAATGACGGTAATCACGTGGTGTTGTTCAGGGCACCACAAGGATGATGTTGAGGGTCTGAAGGGTGAAATTATGCTCTTTTCTCAATGACGGTAATGACGTGACGTGTTACAGGGCACCACAAGGGTGATGTTGAGGGTCTGAAGGGTGAAATTATGCTCTTATCTCAATGACGGTAATGACGTGACGTGTTACAGGGCACCACAAGGGTGATGTTGAGGGTCTGAAGGGTGAAATTATGCTCTTATCTCAATGACGGTAATGACGTGACGTGTTACAGGGCACCACAAGGGTGATGTTGAGGGTCTGAAGGGTGAAATTATGCTCTTATCTCAATGACGGTAATGACGTGACGTGTTACAGGGCACCACAAGGGTGATGTTGAGGGTCTGAAGGGTGAAATTATGCTCTTTTCTCAATGACGGTAATGACGTGACGTGTTACAGGGCACCACAAGGGTGATGTTGAGGGTCTGAAGGGTGAAATTATGCTCTTATCTCAATGACGGTAATGACGTGACGTGTTACAGGGCACCACAAGGATGATGTTGAGGGTCTGAAGGGTGAAATTATGCTCTTATCTCAATGACGGTAATCACGTGGTGTTGTTCAGGGCACCACAAGGATGATGTTGAGGGTCTGAAGGGTGAAATTATGCTCTTATCTCAATGACGGTAATCACGTGTCGTGTTACAGGGCACCACAAGGGTGATGTTGAGGGTCTGAAGGGTGAAATTATGCTCTTTTCTCAATGACGGTAATGACGTGACGTGTTACAGGGCACCACAAGGGTGATGTTGAGGGTCTGAAGGGTGAAATTATGCTCTTATCTCAATGACGGTAATGACGTGACGTGTTACAGGGCACCACAAGGGTGATGTTGAGGGTCTGAAGGGTGAAATTATGCTCTTATCTCAATGACGGTAATCACGTGACGTGTTACAGGGCACCACAAGGATGATGTTGAGGGTCTGAAGGGTGAAATTATGCTCTTTACTCAATGACGGTAATCACGTGTCGTGTTACAGGGCACCACAAGGATGATGTTGAGGGTCTGAAGGGTGAAATTATGCTCTTATCTCAATGACGGTAATGACGTGACGTGTTACAGGGCACCACAAGGATGATGTTGAGGGTCTGAAGGGTGAAATTATGCTCTTATCTCAATGACGGTAATCACGTGACGTGTTACAGGGCACCACAAGGATGATGTTGAGGGTCTGAAGGGTGAAATTATGCTCTTATCTCAATGACGGTAATGACGTGACGTGTTACAGGGCACCACAAGGGTGATGTTGAGGGTCTGAAGGGTGAAATTATGCTCTTATCTCAATGACGGTAATCACGTGACGTGTTACAGAGCACCACAAGGATGATGTTGAGGGTCTGAAGGGTGAAATTATGCTCTTATCTCAATGACGGTAATGACGTGACGTGTTACAGGGCACCACAAGGGTGATGTTGAGGGTCTGAAGGGTGAAATTATGCTCTTATCTCAATGACGGTAATGACGTGACGTGTTACAGGGCACCACAAGGGTGATGTTGAGGGTCTGAAGGGTGAAATTATGCTCTTATCTCAATGACGGTAATCACGTGACGTGTTACAGGGCACCACAAGGATGATGTTGAGGGTCTGAAGGGTGAAATTATGCTCTTTACTCAATGACGGTAATCACGTGTCGTGTTACAGGGCACCACAAGGATGATGTTGAGGGTCTGAAGGGTGAAATTATGCTCTTTTCTCAATGACGGTAATGACGTGACGTGTTACAGGGCACCACAAGGGTGATGTTGAGGGTCTGAAGGGTGAAATTATGCTCTTTTCTCAATGACGGTAATGACGTGACGTGTTACAGGGCACCACAAGGGTGATGTTGAGGGTCTGAAGGGTGAAATTATGCTCTTATCTCAATGACGGTAATCACGTGACGTGTTACAGGGCACCACAAGGGTGATGTTGAGGGTCTGAAGGGTGAAATTATGCTCTTATCTCAATGACGGTAATGACGTGACGTGTTACAGGGCACCACAAGGATGATGTTGAGGGTCTGAAGGGTGAAATTATGCTCTTATCTCAATGACGGTAATGACGTGACGTGTTACAGGGCACCACAAGGGTGATGTTGAGGGTCTGAAGGGTGAAATTATGCTCTTATCTCAATGACGGTAATCACGTGTCGTGTTACAGGGCACCACAAGGGTGATGTTGAGGGTCTGAAGGGTGAAATTATGCTCTTATCTCAATGACGGTAATGACGTGACGTGTTACAGGGCACCACAAGGGTGATGTTGAGGGTCTGAAGGGTGAAATTATGCTCTTATCTCAATGACGGTAATCACGTGACGTGTTACAGGGCACCACAAGGATGATGTTGAGGGTCTGAAGGGTGAAATTATGCTCTTTACTCAATGACGGTAATCACGTGTCGTGTTACAGGGCACCACAAGGATGATGTTGAGGGTCTGAAGGGTGAAATTATGCTCTTATCTCAATGACGGTAATGACGTGACGTGTTACAGGGCACCACAAGGGTGATGTTGAGGGTCTGAGAGGTGAAATTATGCTCTTATCTCAATGACGGTAATCACGTGACGTGTTACAGGGCACCACAAGGATGATGTTGAGGGTCTGAAGGGTGAAATTATGCTCTTATCTCAATGACGGTAATGACGTGTCGTGTTACAGGGCACCACAAGGGTGATGTTGAGGGTCTGAAGGGTGAAATTATGCTCTTATCTCAATGACGGTAATGACGTGACGTGTTACAGGGCACCACAAGGATGATGTTGAGGGTCTGAAGGGTGAAATTATGCTCTTATCTCAATGACGGTAATGACGTGACGTGTTACAGGGCACCACAAGGATGATGTTGAGGGTCTGAGAGGTGAAATTATGCTCTTATCTCAATGACGGTAATGACGTGACGTGTTACAGGGCACCACAAGGATGATGTTGGGGGTCTGAGAGGTGAAATTATGCTCTTATCTCAATGACGGTAATCACGTGGTGTTGTTCAGGGCACCACAAGGGTGATGTTGAGGGTCTGAAGGGTGAAATTATGCTCTTATCTCAATGACGGTAATCACGTGTCGTGTTACAGGGCACCACAAGGGTGATGTTGAGGGTCTGAAGGGTGAAATTATGCTCTTATCTCAATGACGGTAATGACGTGACGTGTTACAGGGCACCACAAGGATGATGTTGAGGGTCTGAAGGGTGAAATTATGCTCTTATCTCAATGACGGTAATCACGTGTCGTGTTACAGGGCACCACAAGGGTGATGTTGAGGGTCTGAGAGGTGAAATTATGCTCTTATCTCAATGACGGTAATCACGTGTCGTGTTACAGGGCACCACAAGGGTGATGTTGAGGGTCTGAAGGGTGAAATTATGCTCTTATCTCAATGACGGTAATGACGTGACGTGTTACAGGGCACCACAAGGATGATGTTGAGGGTCTGAAGGGTGAAATTATGCTCTTATCTCAATGACGGTAATGACGTGACGTGTTACAGGGCACCACAAGGATGATGTTGAGGGTCTGAAGGGTGAAATTATGCTCTTTTCTCAATGACGGTAATGACGTGTCGTGTTACAGGGCACCACAAGGGTGATGTTGAGGGTCTGAGAGGTGAAATTATGCTCTTATCTCAATGACGGTAATCACGTGGTGTTGTTCAGGGCACCACAAGGATGATGTTGAGGGTCTGAAGGGTGAAATTATGCTCTTATCTCAATGACGGTAATCACGTGGTGTTGTTCAGGGCAACACAAGGATGATGTTGTGGGTCTGAAGGGTGAAATTATGCTCTTATCTCAATGACGGTAATCACGTGGTGTTGTTCTGGGCACCACAAGGGTGATGTTGAGGGTCTGAAGGGTGAAATTATGCTCTTATCTCAATGACGGTAATGACGTGACGTGTTACAGGGCACCACAAGGGTGATGTTGAGGGTCTGAGAGGTGAAATTATGCTCTTATCTCAATGACGGTAATGACGTGACGTGTTACAGGGCACCACAAGGATGATGTTGAGGGTCTGAAGGGTGAAATTATGCTCTTTTCTCAATGACGGTAATCACGTGACGTGTTACAGGGCACCACAAGGATGATGTTGAGGGTCTGAAGGGTGAAATTATGCTCTTATCTCAATGACGGTAATGACGTGACGTGTTACAGGGCACCACAAGGATGATGTTGAGGGTCTGAAGGGTGAAATTATGCTCTTTTCTCAATGACGGTAATCACGTGACGTGTTACAGGGCACCACAAGGGTGATGTTGAGGGTCTGAGAGGTGAAATTATGCTCTTATCTCAATGACGGTAATCACGTGGTGTTGTTCAGGGCACCACAAGGATGATGTTGAGGGTCTGAAGGGTGAAATTATGCTCTTATCTCAATGACGGTAATCACGTGGTGTTGTTCTGGGCACCACAAGGGTGATGTTGAGGGTCTGAAGGGTGTAATTATGGTCTTTTCTCAATGACGGTAATGACGTGACGTGTTACAGGGCACCACAAGGGTGATGTTGAGGGTCTGAAGGGTGAAATTATGCTCTTATCTCAATGACGGTAATGACGTGACGTGTTACAGGGCACCACAAGGATGATGTTGAGGGTCTGAAGGGTGAAATTATGCTCTTATCTCAATGACGGTAATGACGTGACGTGTTACAGGGCACCACAAGGATGATGTTGAGGGTCTGAAGGGTGAAATTATGCTCTTATCTCAATGACGGTAATCACGTGGTGTTGTTCAGGGCACCACAAGGATGATGTCGAGGGTCTGAAGGGTGAAATTATGCTCTTATCTCAATGACGGTAATGACGTGACGTGTTACAGGGCACCACAAGGATGATGTTGAGGGTCTGAAGGGTGAAATTATGCTCTTATCTCAATGACGGTAATGACGTGACGTGTTACAGGGCACCACAAGGATGATGTTGAGGGTCTGAGAGGTGAAATTATGCTCTTATCTCAATGACGGTAATGACGTGACGTGTTACAGGGCACCACAAGGATGATGTTGAGGGTCTGAAGGGTGAAATTATGCTCTTATCTCAATGACGGTAATCACGTGACGTGTTACAGGGCACCACAAGGATGATGTTGAGGGTCTGAAGGGTGAAATTATGCTCTTATCTCAATGACGGTAATCACGTGACGTGTTACAGGGCACCACAAGGATGATGTTGAGGGTCTGAAGGGTGAAATCATGCTCTTATCTCAATGACGGTAATCACGTGGTGTTGTTCAGGGCACCACAAGGATGATGTTGAGGGTCTGAGAGGTGAAATTATGCTCTTATCTCAATGACGGTAATCACGTGACGTGTTACAGGGCACCACAAGGGTGATGTTGAGGGTCTGAGAGGTGAAATTATGCTCTTATCTCAATGACGGTAATGACGTGACGTGTTACAGGGCACCACAAGGATGATGTTGAGGGTCTGAAGGGTGAAATTATGCTCTTATCTCAATGACGGTAATGACGTGGTGTTGTTCAGGGCACCACAAGGATGATGTTGAGTGTCCGAAGGGTGAAATTATGCTCTTATCTCAATGACGGTAATGACGTGACGTGTTACAGGGCACCACAAGGATGATGTTGAGGGTCTGAAGGGTGAAATTATGCTCTTATCTCAATGACGGTAATGACGTGACGTGTTACAGGGCACCACAAGGATGATGTTGAGGGTCTGAAGGGTGAAATCATGCTCTTATCTCAATGACGGTAATCACGTGGTGTTGTTCAGGGCACCACAAGGATGATGTTGAGTGTCCGAAGGGTGAAATTATGCTCTTATCTCAATGACGGTAATGACGTGACGTGTTACAGGGCACCACAAGGATGATGTTGAGGGTCTGAAGGGTGAAATTATGCTCTTATCTCAATGACGGTAATGACGTGACGTGTTACAGGGCACCACAAGGATGATGTTGAGGGTCTGAAGGGTGAAATCATGCTCTTATCTCAATGACGGTAATCACGTGGTGTTGTTCAGGGCACCACAAGGATGATGTTGAGTGTCCGAAGGGTGAAATTATGCTCTTATCTCAATGACGGTAATGACGTGACGTGTTACAGGGCACCACAAGGATGATGTTGAGGGTCTGAAGGGTGGAATTATGCTCTTATCTCAATGACGGTAATCACGTGACGTGTTACAGGGCACCACAAGGATGATGTTGAGGGTCTGAGAGGTGAAATTATGCTCTTATCTCAATGACGGTAATGACGTGACGTGTTACAGGGCACCACAAGGATGATGTTGAGGGTCTGAAGGGTGAAATTATGCTCTTATCTCAATGACGGTAATGACGTGACGTGTTACAGGGCACCACAAGGATGATGTTGAGGGTCTGAAGGGTGAAATTATGCTCTTTTCTCAATGACGGTAATGACGTGTCGTGTTACAGGCCACCACAAGGGTGATGTTGAGGGTCTGAAGGGTGAAATTATGCTCTTATCTCAATGACGGTAATCACGTGACGTGTTACAGGGCACCACAAGGATGATGTTGAGGGTCTGAAGGGTGAAATTATGCTCTTATCTCAATGACGGTAATCACGTGGTGTTGTTCAGGGCACCACAAGGATGATGTTGAGGGTCTGAAGGGTGAAATTATGCTCTTATCTCAATGACGGTAATGACGTGACGTGTTACAGGGCACCACAAGGGTGATGTTGAGGGTCTGAGAGGTGAAATTATGCTCTTATCTCAATGACGGTAATGACGTGACGTGTTACAGGGCACCACAAGGATGATGTTGGGGGTCTGAAGGGTGAAATTATGCTCTTATCTCAATGACGGTAATCACGTGGTGTTGTTCAGGGCACCACAAGGATGATGTTGGGGGTCTGAGAGGTGAAATTATGCTCTTATCTCAATGACGGTAATCACGTGGTGTTGTTCAGGGCACCACAAGGGTGATGTTGAGGGTCTGAGAGGTGAAATTATGCTCTTATCTCAATGACGGTAATGACGTGACGTGTTACAGGGCACCACAAGGATGATGTTGGGGGTCTGAAGGGTGAAATTATGCTCTTATCTCAATGACGGTAATCACGTGGTGTTGTTCAGGGCACCACAAGGATGATGTTGAGGGTCTGAAGGGTGAAATTATGCTCTTATCTCAATGACGGTAATCACGTGGTGTTGTTCAGGGCACCACAAGGGTGATGTTGAGGGTCTGAGAGGTGAAATTATGCTCTTATCTCAATGACGGTAATGACGTGACGTGTTACAGGGCACCACAAGGGTGATGTTGAGGGTCTGAAGGGTGAAATTATGCTCTTATCTCAATGACGGTAATCACGTGGTGTTGTTCAGGGCACCACAAGGGTGACGTTGAGGGTCTGAGAGGTGAAATTATGCTCTTATCTCAATGACGGTAATGACGTGACGTGTTACAGGGCACCACAAGGATGATGTTGAGGGTCTGAGAGGTGAAATTATGCTCTTATCTCAATGACGGTAATGACGTGACGTGTTACAGGGCACCACAAGGGTGATGTTGAGGGTCTGAAGGGTGAAATTATGCTCTTATCTCAATGACGGTAATGACGTGACGTGTTACAGGGCACCACAAGGATGATGTTGGGGGTCTGAAGGGTGAAATTATGCTCTTATCTCAATGACGGTAATCACGTGTCGTGTTACAGGGCACCACAAGGGTGATGTTGAGGGTCTGAAGGGTGAAATTATGCTCTTATCTCAATGACGGTAATCACGTGTCGTGTTACAGGGCACCACAAGGATGATGTTGAGGGTCTGAAGGGTGAAATTATGCTCTTATCTCAATGACGGTAATGACGTGACGTGTTACAGGGCACCACAAGGATGATGTTGAGGGTCTGATGGATGAAATTATGCTCTTATCTCAATGACGGTAATCACGTGTCGTGTTACAGGGCACCACAAGGATGATGTTGAGGGTCTGAAGGGTGAAATTATGCTCTTATCTCAATGACGGTAATGACGTGACGTGTTACAGGGCACCACAAGGATGATGTTGAGGGTCTGAAGGGTGAAATTATGCTCTTATCTCAATGACGGTAATGACGTGACGTGTTACAGGGCACCACAAGGATGATGTTGAGGGTCTGAAGGGTGAAATTATGCTCTTATCTCAATGACGGTAATGACGTGACGTGTTACAGGGCACCACAAGGATGATGTTGAGGGTCTGAGAGGTGAAATCATGCTCTTATCTCAATGACGGTAATGACGTGACGTGTTACAGGGCACCACAAGGATGATGTTGGGGGTCTGAAGGGTGAAATTATGCTCTTTTCTCAATGACGGTAATGACGTGACGTGTTACAGGGCACCACAAGGATGATGTTGAGGGTCTGAAGGGTGAAATTATGCTCTTATCTCAATGACGGTAATGACGTGACGTGTTACAGGGCACCACAAGGATGATGTTGAGGGTCTGAAGGGTGAAATTATGCTCTTATCTCAATGACGGTAATGACGTGACGTGTTACAGGGCACCACAAGGATGATGTTGAGGGTCTGAAGGGTGAAATTATGCTCTTATCTCAATGACGGTAATCACGTGTCGTGTTACAGGGCATCACAAGGATGATGTTGAGGGTCTGAGAGGTGAAATCATGCTCTTATCTCAATGACGGTAATGACGTGACGTGTTACAGGGCACCACAAGGATGATGTTGAGGGTCTGAAGGGTGAAATTATGCTCTTATCTCAATGACGGTAATCACGTGACGTGTTACAGGGCACCACAAGGGTGATGTTGAGGGTCTGAAGGGTGAAATTATGCTCTTATCTCAATGACGGTAATGACGTGACGTGTTACAGGGCACCACAAGGATGATGTTGGGGGTCTGAAGGGTGAAATTATGCTCTTATCTCAATGACGGTAATCACGTGACGTGTTACAGGGCACCACAAGGATGATGTTGAGGGTCTGAAGGGTGAAATTATGCTCTTATCTCAATGACGGTAATGACGTGACGTGTTACAGGGCACCACAAGGATGATGTTGAGGGTCTGAAGGGTGAAATTATGCTCTTATCTCAATGACGGTAATGACGTGACGTGTTACAGGGCACCACAAGGATGATGTTGAGGGTCTGAAGGGTGAAATTATGCTCTTATCTCAATGACGGTAATGACGTGACGTGTTACAGGGCACCACAAGGATGATGTTGGGGGTCTGAAGGGTGAAATTATGCTCTTTTCTCAATGACGGTAATGACGTGACGTGTTACAGGGCACCACAAGGGTGATGTTGAGGGTCTGAAGGGTGAAATTATGCTCTTTTCTCAATGACGGTAATCACGTGACGTGTTACAGGGCACCACAAGGATGATGTTGAGGGTCTGAAGGATGAAATTATGCTCTTATCTCAATGACGGTAATGACGTGACGTGTTACAGGGCACCACAAGGATGATGTTGAGGGTCTGAAGGGTGAAATTATGCTCTTATCTCAATGACGGTAATCACGTGGTGTTGTTCAGGGCACCACAAGGGTGATGTTGAGGGTCTGAAGGGTGAAATTATGCTCTTATCTCAATGACGGTAATGACGTGACGTGTTACAGGGCACCACAAGGATGATGTTGAGGGTCTGAAGGGTGAAATTATGCTCTTATCTCAATGACGGTAATCACGTGGTGTTGTTCAGGGCACCACAAGGGTGATGTTGAGGGTCTGAAGGGTGAAATTATGCTCTTATCTCAATGACGGTAATGACGTGACGTGTTACAGGGCACCACAAGGGTGATGTTGAGGGTCTGAAGGGTGAAATTATGCTCTTTTCTCAATGACGGTAATGACGTGACGTGTTACAGGGCACCACAAGGATGATGTTGAGGGTCTGAAGGGTGAAATTATGCTCTTATCTCAATGACGGTAATCACGTGACGTGTTACAGGGCACCACAAGGATGATGTTGAGGGTCTGAAGGGTGAAATTATGCTCTTATCTCAATGACGGTAATGACGTGACGTGTTACAGGGCACCACAAGGGTGATGTTGAGGGTCTGAAGGGTGAAATTATGCTCTTTTCTCAATGACGGTAATGACGTGACGTGTTACAGGGCACCACAAGGATGATGTTGAGGGTCTGAAGGGTGAAATTATGCTCTTATCTCAATGACGGTAATCACGTGTCGTGTTACAGGGCACCACAAGGGTGATGTTGAGGGTCTGAAGGGTGAAATCATGCTCTTATCTCAATGACGGTAATCACGTGACGTGTTACAGGGCACCACAAGGATGATGTTGAGGGTCTGAAGGGTGAAATTATGCTCTTATCTCAATGACGGTAATGACGTGACGTGTTACAGGGCACCACAAGGATGATGTTGAGGGTCTGAAGGGTGAAATTATGCTCTTTTCTCAATGACGGTAATCACGTGACGTGTTACAGGGCACCACAAGGATGATGTTGAGGGTCTGAAGGGTGAAATTATGCTCTTATCTCAATGACGGTAATGACGTGACGTGTTACAGGGCACCACAAGGATGATGTTGAGGGTCTGAAGGGTGAAATTATGCTCTTTTCTCAATGACGGTAATCACGTGACGTGTTACAGGGCACCACAAGGGTGATGTTGAGGGTCTGAAGGGTGAAATTATGCTCTTATCTCAATGACGGTAATGACGTGACGTGTTACAGGGCACCACAAGGGTGATGTTGAGGGTCTGAAGGGTGAAATTATGCTCTTTTCTCAATGACGGTAATGACGTGACGTGTTACAGGGCACCACAAGGATGATGTTGAGGGTCTGAAGGGTGAAATTATGCTCTTATCTCAATGACGGTAATGACGTGACGTGTTACAGGGCACCACAAGGATGATGTTGAGGGTCTGAAGGGTGAAATTATGCTCTTATCTCAATGACGGTAATCACGTGACGTGTTACAGGGCACCACAAGGATGATGTTGAGGGTCTGAAGGGTGAAATTATGCTCTTTTCTCAATGACGGTAATGACGTGACGTGTTACAGGGCACCACAAGGATGATGTTGAGGGTCTGAAGGGTGAAATTATGCTCTTATCTCAATGACGGTAATCACGTGACGTGTTACAGGGCACCACAAGGATGATGTTGAGGGTCTGAAGGGTGAAATTATGCTCTTTTCTCAATGACGGTAATGACGTGACGTGTTACAGGGCACCACAAGGATGATGTTGAGGGTCTGAAGGGTGAAATTATGCTCTTATCTCAATGACGGTAATGACGTGACGTGTTACAGGGCACCACAAGGATGATGTTGAGGGTCTGAAGGGTGAAATTATGCTCTTATCTCAATGACGGTAATCACGTGGTGTTGTTCAGGGCACCACAAGGGTGATGTTGAGGGTCTGAAGGGTGAAATTATGCTCTTTTCTCAATGACGGTAATCACGTGACGTGTTACAGGGCACCACAAGGGTGATGTTGAGGGTCTGAAGGGTGAAATTATGCTCTTATCTCAATGACGGTAATCACGTGACGTGTTACAGGGCACCACAAGGATGATGTTGGGGGTCTGAAGGGTGAAATTATGCTCTTATCTCAATGACGGTAATCACGTGGTGTTGTTCAGGGCACCACAAGGATGATGTTGAGGGTCTGAAGGGTGAAATTATGCTCTTTTCTCAATGACGGTAATCACGTGGTGTTGTTCAGGGCGCCACAAGGATGATGTTGAGGGTCTGAAGGGTGAAATTATGCTCTTTTCTCAATGACGGTAATCACGTGACGTGTTACAGGGCACCACAAGGATGATGTTGAGGGTCTGAAGGGTGAAATTATGCTCTTATCTCAATGACGGTAATGACGTGACGTGTTACAGGGCACCACAAGGGTGATGTTGAGGGTCTGAAGGGTGAAATTATGCTCTTATCTCAATGACGGTAATGACGTGACGTGTTACAGGGCACCACAAGGGTGATGTTGAGGGTCTGAAGGGTGAAATTATGCTCTTATCTCAATGACGGTAATGACGTGACGTGTTACAGGGCACCACAAGGGTGATGTTGAGGGTCTGAAGGGTGAAATTATGCTCTTTTCTCAATGACGGTAATGACGTGACGTGTTACAGGGCACCACAAGGATGATGTTGAGGGTCTGAAGGGTGAAATTATGCTCTTATCTCAATGACGGTAATCACGTGTCGTGTTACAGGGCACCACAAGGGTGATGTTGAGGGTCTGAAGGGTGAAATCATGCTCTTATCTCAATGACGGTAATCACGTGACGTGTTACAGGGCACCACAAGGATGATGTTGAGGGTCTGAAGGGTGAAATTATGCTCTTATCTCAATGACGGTAATGACGTGACGTGTTACAGGGCACCACAAGGATGATGTTGAGGGTCTGAAGGGTGAAATTATGCTCTTTTCTCAATGACGGTAATCACGTGACGTGTTACAGGGCACCACAAGGATGATGTTGAGGGTCTGAAGGGTGAAATTATGCTCTTATCTCAATGACGGTAATGACGTGACGTGTTACAGGGCACCACAAGGATGATGTTGAGGGTCTGAAGGGTGAAATTATGCTCTTTTCTCAATGACGGTAATCACGTGACGTGTTACAGGGCACCACAAGGGTGATGTTGAGGGTCTGAAGGGTGAAATTATGCTCTTATCTCAATGACGGTAATGACGTGACGTGTTACAGGGCACCACAAGGGTGATGTTGAGGGTCTGAAGGGTGAAATTATGCTCTTTTCTCAATGACGGTAATGACGTGACGTGTTACAGGGCACCACAAGGATGATGTTGAGGGTCTGAAGGGTGAAATTATGCTCTTATCTCAATGACGGTAATGACGTGACGTGTTACAGGGCACCACAAGGATGATGTTGAGGGTCTGAAGGGTGAAATTATGCTCTTATCTCAATGACGGTAATCACGTGACGTGTTACAGGGCACCACAAGGATGATGTTGAGGGTCTGAAGGGTGAAATTATGCTCTTTTCTCAATGACGGTAATGACGTGACGTGTTACAGGGCACCACAAGGATGATGTTGAGGGTCTGAAGGGTGAAATTATGCTCTTATCTCAATGACGGTAATCACGTGACGTGTTACAGGGCACCACAAGGATGATGTTGAGGGTCTGAAGGGTGAAATTATGCTCTTTTCTCAATGACGGTAATGACGTGACGTGTTACAGGGCACCACAAGGATGATGTTGAGGGTCTGAAGGGTGAAATTATGCTCTTATCTCAATGACGGTAATGACGTGACGTGTTACAGGGCACCACAAGGATGATGTTGAGGGTCTGAAGGGTGAAATTATGCTCTTATCTCAATGACGGTAATCACGTGGTGTTGTTCAGGGCACCACAAGGGTGATGTTGAGGGTCTGAAGGGTGAAATTATGCTCTTTTCTCAATGACGGTAATCACGTGACGTGTTACAGGGCACCACAAGGGTGATGTTGAGGGTCTGAAGGGTGAAATTATGCTCTTATCTCAATGACGGTAATCACGTGACGTGTTACAGGGCACCACAAGGATGATGTTGGGGGTCTGAAGGGTGAAATTATGCTCTTATCTCAATGACGGTAATCACGTGGTGTTGTTCAGGGCACCACAAGGATGATGTTGAGGGTCTGAAGGGTGAAATTATGCTCTTTTCTCAATGACGGTAATCACGTGGTGTTGTTCAGGGCGCCACAAGGATGATGTTGAGGGTCTGAAGGGTGAAATTATGCTCTTTTCTCAATGACGGTAATCACGTGACGTGTTACAGGGCACCACAAGGATGATGTTGAGGGTCTGAAGGGTGAAATTATGCTCTTATCTCAATGACGGTAATGACGTGACGTGTTACAGGGCACCACAAGGGTGATGTTGAGGGTCTGAAGGGTGAAATTATGCTCTTATCTCAATGACGGTAATGACGTGACGTGTTACAGGGCACCACAAGGGTGATGTTGAGGGTCTGAAGGGTGAAATTATGCTCTTATCTCAATGACGGTAATGACGTGACGTGTTACAGGGCACCACAAGGGTGATGTTGAGGGTCTGAAGGGTGAAATTATGCTCTTATCTCAATGACGGTAATGACGTGACGTGTTACAGGGCACCACAAGGATGATGTTGGGGGTCTGAAGGGTGAAATTATGCTCTTATCTCAATGACGGTAATGACGTGACGTGTTACAGGGCACCACAAGGATGATGTTGAGGGTCTGAAGGGTGAAATTATGCTCTTATCTCAATGACGGTAATGACGTGACGTGTTACAGGGCACCACAAGGGTGATGTTGAGGGTCTGAAGGGTGAAATTATGCTCTTATCTCAATGACGGTAATGACGTGACGTGTTACAGGGCACCACAAGGGTGATGTTGAGGGTCTGAAGGGTGAAATTATGCTCTTATCTCAATGACGGTAATGACGTGACGTGTTACAGGGCACCACAAGGATGATGTTGAGGGTCTGAAGGGTGAAATTATGCTCTTATCTCAATGACGGTAATGACGTGACGTGTTACAGGGCACCACAAGGATGATGTTGGGGGTCTGAAGGGTGAAATTATGCTCTTATCTCAATGACGGTAATCACGTGACGTGTTACAGGGCACCACAAGGGTGATGTTGAGGGTCTGAAGGGTGAAATTATGCTCTTCTCTCAATGACGGTAATGACGTGACGTGTTACAGGGCACCACAAGGATGATGTTGGGGGTCTGAAGGGTGAAATTATGCTCTTTTCTCAATGACGGTAATCACGTGACGTGTTACAGGGCACCACAAGGATGATGTTGAGGGTCTGAAGGGTGAAATTATGCTCTTATCTCAATGACGGTAATGACGTGACGTGTTACAGGGCACCACAAGGGTGATGTTGAGGGTCTGAAGGGTGAAATTATGCTCTTTTCTCAATGACGGTAATCACGTGGTGTTGTTCAGGGCACCACAAGGGTGATGTTGAGGGTCTGAAGGGTGAAATTATGCTCTTATCTCAATGACGGTAATGACGTGACGTGTTACAGGGCACCACAAGGGTGATGTTGAGGGTCTGAAGGGTGAAATTATGCTCTTATCTCAATGACGGTAATCACGTGTCGTGTTACAGGGCACCACAAGGATGATGTTGTGGGTCTGAAGGGTGAAATTATGCTCTTATCTCAATGACGGTAATCACGTGACGTGTTACAGGGCACCACAAGGATGATGTTGAGGGTCTGAAGGGTGAAATTATGCTCTTATCTCAATGACGGTAATGACGTGACGTGTTACAGGGCACCACAAGGATGATGTTGAGGGTCTGAAGGGTGAAATTATGCTCTTATCTCAATGACGGTAATGACGTGACGTGTTACAGGGCACCACAAGGATGATGTTGGGGGTCTGAAGGGTGAAATTATGCTCTTATCTCAATGACGGTAATGACGTGACGTGTTACAGGGCACCACAAGGGTGATGTTGAGGGTCTGAAGGGTGAAATTATGCTCTTCTCTCAATGACGGTAATGACGTGACGTGTTACAGGGCACCACAAGGATGATGTTGGGGGTCTGAAGGGTGAAATTATGCTCTTCTCTCAATGACGGTAATGACGTGACGTGTTACAGGGCACCACAAGGGTGATGTTGAGGGTCTGAAGGGTGAAATTATGCTCTTTTCTCAATGACGGTAATCACGTGGTGTTGTTCAGGGCACCACAAGGGTGATGTTGAGGGTCTGAAGGGTGAAATTATGCTCTTATCTCAATGACGGTAATGACGTGACGTGTTACAGGGCACCACAAGGGTGATGTTGAGGGTCTGAAGGGTGAAATTATGCTCTTCTCTCAATGACGGTAATGACGTGACGTGTTACAGGGCACCACAAGGATGATGTTGGGGGTCTGAAGGGTGAAATTATGCTCTTCTCTCAATGACGGTAATGACGTGACGTGTTACAGGGCACCACAAGGGTGATGTTGAGGGTCTGAAGGGTGAAATTATGCTCTTTTCTCAATGACGGTAATCACGTGGTGTTGTTCAGGGCACCACAAGGGTGATGTTGAGGGTCTGAAGGGTGAAATTATGCTCTTATCTCAATGACGGTAATGACGTGACGTGTTACAGGGCACCACAAGGGTGATGTTGAGGGTCTGAAGGGTGAAATTATGCTCTTATCTCAATGACGGTAATGACGTGACGTGTTACAGGGCACCACAAGGGTGATGTTGAGGGTCTGAAGGGTGAAATTATGCTCTTATCTCAATGACGGTAATGACGTGACGTGTTACAGGGCACCACAAGGATGATGTTGAGGGTCTGAAGGGTGAAATTATGCTCTTATCTCAATGACGGTAATGACGTGACGTGTTACAGGGCACCACAAGGATGATGTTGAGGGTCTGAAGGGTGAAATTATGCTCTTATCTCAATGACGGTAATGACGTGACGTGTTACAGGGCACCACAAGGGTGATGTTGAGGGTCTGAGAGGTGAAATTATGCTCTTATCTCAATGACGGTAATGACGTGACGTGTTACAGGGCACCACAAGGATGATGTTGAGGGTCTGAAGGGTGAAATTATGCTCTTATCTCAATGACGGTAATGACGTGACGTGTTACAGGGCACCACAAGGATGATGTTGAGGGTCTGAAGGGTGAAATTATGCTCTTATCTCAATGACGGTAATGACGTGACGTGTTACAGGGCACCACAAGGGTGATGTTGAGGGTCTGAGAGGTGAAATTATGCTCTTATCTCAATGACGGTAATCACGTGACGTGTTACAGGGCACCACAAGGGTGATGTTGAGGGTCTGAAGGGTGAAATTATGCTCTTATCTCAATGACGGTAATGACGTGACGTGTTACAGGGCATCACAAGGATGATGTTGAGGGTCTGAAGGGTGAAATTATGCTCTTATCTCAATGACGGTAATGACGTGACGTGTTACAGGGCACCACAAGGATGATGTTGAGGGTCTGAAGGGTGAAATTATGCTCTTATCTCAATGACGGTAATGACGTGACGTGTTACAGGGCACCACAAGGATGATGTTGGGGGTCTGAAGGGTGAAATTATGCTCTTATCTCAATGACGGTAATGACGTGACGTGTTACAGGGCACCACAAGGGTGATGTTGAGGGTCTGAAGGGTGAAATTATGCTCTTTTCTCAATGACGGTAATCACGTGGTGTTGTTCAGGGCACCACAAGGGTGATGTTGAGGGTCTGAAGGGTGAAATTATGCTCTTATCTCAATGACGGTAATGACGTGACGTGTTACAGGGCACCACAAGGGTGATGTTGAGGGTCTGAAGGGTGAAATTATGCTCTTATCTCAATGACGGTAATCACGTGGTGTTGTTCAGGGCATCACAAGGGTGATGTTGAGGGTCTGAAGGGTGAAATTATGCTCTTATCTCAATGACGGTAATCACGTGACGTGTTACAGGGCACCACAAGGATGATGTTGGGGGTCTGAAGGGTGAAATTATGCTCTTTTCTCAATGACGGTAATGACGTGACGTGTTACAGGGCACCACAAGGGTGATGTTGAGGGTCTGAAGGGTGAAATTATGCTCTTTTCTCAATGACGGTAATCACGTGGTGTTGTTCAGGGCACCACAAGGGTGATGTTGAGGGTCTGAAGGGTGAAATTATGCTCTTTTCTCAATGACGGTAATGACGTGACGTGTTACAGGGCACCACAAGGGTGATGTTGAGGGTCTGAAGGGTGAAATTATGCTCTTTTCTCAATGACGGTAATGACGTGACGTGTTACAGGGCACCACAAGGGTGATGTTGAGGGTCTGAAGGGTGAAATTATGCTCTTTTCTCAATGACGGTAATGACGTGACGTGTTACAGGGCACCACAAGGGTGATGTTGAGGGTCTGAAGGGTGAAATTATGCTCTTTTCTCAATGACGGTAATGACGTGACGTGTTACAGGGCACCACAAGGATGATGTTGAGGGTCTGAAGGGTGAAATTATGCTCTTATCTCAATGACGGTAATCACGTGACGTGTTACAGGGCACCACAAGGATGATGTTGAGGGTCTGAAGGGTGAAATTATGCTCTTATCTCAATGACGGTAATCACGTGACGTGTTACAGGGCACCACAAGGATGATGTTGAGGGTCTGAAGGGTGAAATTATGCTCTTATCTCAATGACGGTAATGACGTGACGTGTTACAGGGCACCACAAGGATGATGTTGGGGGTCTGAAGGGTGAAATTATGCTCTTATCTCAATGACGGTAATGACGTGACGTGTTACAGGGCACCACAAGGGTGATGTTGAGGGTCTGAAGGGTGAAATTATGCTCTTTTCTCAATGACGGTAATCACGTGGTGTTGTTCAGGGCACCACAAGGATGATGTTGAGGGTCTGAGAGGTGAAATTATGCTCTTATCTCAATGACGGTAATGACGTGACGTGTTACAGGGCACCACAAGGATGATGTTGGGGGTCTGAAGGGTGGAATTATGCTCTTATCTCAATGACGGTAATGACGTGACGTGTTACAGGGCACCACAAGGATGATGTTGAGGGTCTGAGAGGTGAAATTATGCTCTTATCTCAATGACGGTAATGACGTGACGTGTTACAGGGCACAACAAGGGTGATGTTGGGGGTCTGAAGGGTGGAATTATGCTCTTTTCTCAATGACGGTAATCACGTGGTGTTGTTCAGGGCACCACAAGGATGATGTTGAGGGTCTGAGAGGTGAAATTATGCTCTTATCTCAATGACGGTAATGACGTGACGTGTTACAGGGCACCACAAGGATGATGTTGGGGGTCTGAAGGGTGAAATTATGCTCTTATCTCAATGACGGTAATGACGTGACGTGTTACAGGGCACCACAAGGATGATGTTGGGGGTCTGAAGGGTGAAATTATGCTCTTATCTCAATGACGGTAATGACGTGACGTGTTACAGGGCACCACAAGGGTGATGTTGGGGGTCTGAAGGGTGAAATTATGCTCTTATCTCAATGACGGTAATGACGTGACGTGTTACAGGGCACCACAAGGGTGATGTTGAGGGTCTGAAGGGTGAAATCATGCTCTTATCTCAATGACGGTAATCACGTGGTGTTGTTCAGGGCACCACAAGGATGATGTTGAGGGTCTGAAGGGTGAAATCATGCTCTTTTCTCAATGACGGTAATGACGTGACGTGTTACAGGGCACCACAAGGATGATGTTGGGGGTCTGAAGGGTGAAATCATGCTCTTATCTCAATGACGGTAATCACGTGTCGTGTTACAGGGCACCACAAGGATGATGTTGAGGGTCTGAAGGGTGAAATTATGCTCTTATCTCAATGACGGTAATCACGTGACGTGTTACAGGGCACCACAAGGATGATGTTGAGGGTCTGAAGGGTGAAATTATGCTCTTATCTCAATGACGGTAATGACGTGACGTGTTACAGGCCACCACAAGGGTGATGTTGAGGGTCTGAAGGGTGAAATTATGCTCTTATCTCAATGACGGTAATCACGTGACGTGTTACAGGGCACCACAAGGATGATGTTGAGGGTCTGAAGGGTGAAATTATGCTCTTATCTCAATGACGGTAATCACGTGACGTGTTACAGGGCACCACAAGGATGATGTTGAGGGTCTGAAGGGTGAAATTATGCTCTTATCTCAATGACGGTAATGACGTGACGTGTTACAGGCCACCACAAGGGTGATGTTGAGGGTCTGAAGGGTGAAATTATGCTCTTATCTCAATGACGGTAATCACGTGACGTGTTACAGGGCACCACAAGGATGATGTTGAGGGTCTGAAGGGTGAAATCATGCTCTTATCTCAATGACGGTAATCACGTGACGTGTTACAGGGCACCACAAGGATGATGTTGGGGGTCTGAAGGGTGAAATCATGCTCTTATCTCAATGACGGTAATGACGTGACGTGTTACAGGGCACCACAAGGGTGATGTTGAGGGTCTGAGAGGTGAAATTGTGCTCTTATCTCAATGACGGTAATCACGTGACGTGTTACAGGGCACCACAAGGATGATGTTGAGGGTCTGAAGGGTGAAATTATGCTCTTATCTCAATGACGGTAATCACGTGACGTGTTACAGGGCACCACAAGGATGATGTTGGGGGTCTGAAGGGTGAAATCATGCTCTTATCTCAATGACGGTAATCACGTGACGTGTTACAGGGCACCACAAGGATGATGTTGAGGGTCTGAGAGGTGAAATTGTGCTCTTATCTCAATGACGGTAATCACGTGACGTGTTACAGGGCACCACAAGGATGATGTTGAGGGTCTGAAGGGTGAAATTATGCTCTTATCTCAATGACGGTAATCACGTGACGTGTTACAGGGCACCACAAGGATGATGTTGAGGGTCTGAAGGGTGAAATTATGCTCTTATCTCAATGACGGTAATCACGTGGTGTTGTTCAGGGCACCACAAGGATGATGTTGGGGGTCTGAGAGGTGAAATTATGCTCTTATCTCAATGACGGTAATGACGTGACGTGTTACAGGGCACCACAAGGATGATGTTGAGGGTCTGAAGGGTGAAATTATGCTCTTATCTCAATGACGGTAATCACGTGACGTGTTACAGGGCACCACAAGGGTGATGTTGGGGGTCTGAGAGGTGAAATTGTGCTCTTATCTCAATGACGGTAATCACGTGACGTGTTACAGGGCACCACAAGGATGATGTTGAGGGTCTGAAGGGTGAAATTATGCTCTTATCTCAATGACGGTAATCACGTGACGTGTTACAGGGCACCACAAGGGTGATGTTGGGGGTCTGAGAGGTGAAATTGTGCTCTTATCTCAATGACGGTAATCACGTGACGTGTTACAGGGCACCACAAGGGTGATGTTGGGGGTCTGAGAGGTGAAATTGTGCTCTTATCTCAATGACGGTAATCACGTGACGTGTTACAGGGCACCACAAGGATGATGTTGAGGGTCTGAAGGGTGAAATTATGCTCTTATCTCAATGACGGTAATCACGTGACGTGTTACAGGGCACCACAAGGGTGATGTTGGGGGTCTGAGAGGTGAAATTGTGCTCTTATCTCAATGACGGTAATGACGTGACGTGTTACAGGGCACCACAAGGATGATGTTGAGGGTCTGAAGGGTGGAATTATGCTCTTATCTCAATGACGGTAATGACGTGACGTGTTACAGGGCACCACAAGGATGATGTTGGGGGTCTGAAGGGTGAAATTATGCTCTTATCTCAATGACGGTAATGACGTGACGTGTTACAGGGCACCACAAGGATGATGTTGGGGGTCTGAAGGGTGAAATCATGCTCTTATCTCAATGACGGTAATCACGTGGTGTTGTTCAGGGCATCACAAGGATGATGTTGAGGGTCTGAAGGGTGAAATTATGCTCTTATCTCAATGACGGTAATCACGTGACGTGTTACAGGGCACCACAAGGATGATGTTGAGGGTCTGAAGGGTGAAATTATGCTCTTATCTCAATGACGGTAATCACGTGACGTGTTACAGGGCACCACAAGGATGATGTTGAGGGTCTGAAGGGTGAAATTATGCTCTTATCTCAATGACGGTAATGACGTGACGTGTTACAGGGCACCACAAGGATGATGTTGAGGGTCTGAAGGGTGAAATTATGCTCTTATCTCAATGACGGTAATCACGTGACGTGTTACAGGGCACCACAAGGATGATGTTGAGGGTCTGAAGGGTGAAATTATGCTCTTATCTCAATGACGGTAATCACGTGACGTGTTACAGGGCACCACAAGGGTGATGTTGAGGGTCTGAGAGGTGAAATTATGCTCTTATCTCAATGACGGTAATGACGTGACGTGTTACAGGGCACCACAAGGGTGATGTTGGGGGTCTGAAGGGTGAAATTATGCTCTTTTCTCAATGACGGTAATGACGTGGTGTTGTTCAGGGCAACACAAGGATGATGTTGAGGGTCTGAAGGGTGAAATTATGCTCTTATCTCAATGACGGTAATCACGTGACGTGTTACAGGGCACCACAAGGGTGATGTTGAGGGTCTGAGAGGTGAAATTATGCTCTTATCTCAATGACGGTAATGACGTGACGTGTTACAGGGCACCACAAGGGTGATGTTGAGGGTCTGAAGGGTGAAATTATGCTCTTATCTCAATGACGGTAATCACGTGACGTGTTACAGGGCACCACAAGGATGATGTTGAGGGTCTGAAGGGTGAAAGTATGCTCTTTTCTCTATGACGGTAATGACGTGACGTGTTACAGGGCACCACAAGGGTGATGTTGAGGGTCCGAAGGGTGAAATTATGCTCTTATCTCAATGACGGTAATGACGTGACGTGTTACAGGGCATCACAAGGATGATGTTGAGGGTCTGAAGGGTGAAATTATGCTCTTATCTCAATGACGGTAATGACGTGACGTGTTACAGGGCACCACAAGGATGATGTTGAGGGTCTGAAGGGTGAAATTATGCTCTTATCTCAATGACGGTAATGACGTGACGTGTTACAGGGCACCACAAGAGTGATGTTGGGGGTCTGAAGGGTGAAATTATGCTCTTATCTCAATGACGGTAATGACGTGACGTGTTACAGGGCACCACAAGGGTGATGTTGAGGGTCTGAAGGGTGAAATTATGCTCTTATCTCAATGACGGTAATCACGTGACGTGTTACAGGGCACCACAAGGATGATGTTGAGGGTCTGAAGGGTGAAATTATGCTCTTATCTCAATGACGGTAATCACGTGACGTGTTACAGGGCACCACAAGGATGATGTTGAGGGTCTGAAGGGTGAAATTATGCTCTTATCTCAATGACGGTAATGACGTGACGTGTTACAGGGCACCACAAGGGTGATGTTGAGGGTCTGAAGGGTGAAATTATGCTCTTATCTCAATGACGGTAATGACGTGACGTGTTACAGGGCACCACAAGGATGATGTTGAGGGTCTGAAGGGTGAAATTATGCTCTTTTCTCAATGACGGTACGTGGTGTTGTTCAGGGCACCACAAGGATGATGTTGAGGGTCTGAAGGGTGAAATTATGCTCTTATCTCGATGACGGTACGTGGTGTTGTTCAGGGCACCACAAGGATGATGTTGAGGGTCTGAAGGGTGAAATTATGCTCTTATCTCAATGACGGTAATCACGTGTCGTGTTACAGGGCACCACAAGGATGATGTTGAGGGTCTGAAGGGTGAAATTATGCTCTTATCTCAATGACGGTAATGACGTGACGTGTTACAGGGCACCACAAGGGTGATGTTGAGGGTCTGAAGGGTGAAATTATGCTCTTTTCTCAATGACGGTACGTGGTGTTGTTCAGGGCACCACAAGGATGATGTTGAGGGTCTGAAGGGTGAAATTATGCTCTTATCTCGATGACGGTACGTGGTGTTGTTCAGGGCACCACAAGGATGATGTTGAGGGTCTGAAGGGTGAAATTATGCTCTTTTCTCAATGACGGTAATGACGTGACGTGTTACAGGGCACCACAAGGGTGATGTTGAGGGTCTGAAGGGTGAAATTATGCTCTTTTCTCAATGACGGTACGTGGTGTTGTTCAGGGCACCACAAGGATGATGTTGAGGGTCTGAAGGGTGAAATTATGCTCTTATCTCAATGACGGTAATCACGTGACGTGTTACAGGGCACCACAAGGATGATGTTGAGGGTCTGAAGGGTGAAATTGTGCTCTTATCTCAATGACGGTAATCACGTGACGTGTTACAGGGCACCACAAGGATGATGTTGAGGGTCTGAGAGGTGAAATTATGCTCCTTCCTCAATGACGATAATGACGTGACGTGTTACAGGGCACCACAAGGGTGATGTTGAGGGTCTGAAGGGTGAAATTATGCTCTTATCTCAATGACGGTAATGACGTGACGTGTTACAGGGCACCACAAGGATGATGTTGAGGGTCTGAAGGGTGAAATTATGCTCTTATCTCAATGACGGTAATCACGTGGTGTTGTTCAGGGCACCACAAGGATGATGTTGGGGGTCTGAAGGGTGAAATTATGCTCTTATCTCAATGACGGTAATGACGTGACGTGTTACAGGGCACCACAAGGATGATGTTGAGGGTCTGAAGGGTGAAATTATGCTCTTATCTCAATGACGGTAATCACGTGACGTGTTACAGGGCACCACAAGGATGATGTTGAGGGTCTGAAGGGTGAAATTATGCTCTTATCTCAATGACGGTAATGACGTGACGTGTTACAGGGCACCACAAGGGTGATGTTGAGGGTCTGAAGGGTGAAATTATGCTCTTATCTCAATGACGGTAATGACGTGACGTGTTACAGGGCACCACAAGGGTGATGTTGAGGGTCTGAAGGGTGAAATTATGCTCTTATCTCAATGACGGTAATGACGTGACGTGTTACAGGGCACCACAAGGGTGATGTTGAGGGTCTGAAGGGTGAAATCATGCTCTTATCTCAATGACGGTAATCACGTGACGTGTTACAGGGCACCACAAGGATGATGTTGAGGGTCTGAAGGGTGAAATTATGCTCTTATCTCAATGACGGTAATCACGTGACGTGTTACAGGGCACCACAAGGATGATGTTGAGGGTCTGAAGGGTGAAATTATGCTCTTTCCTCAATGACGGTAATCACGTGGTGTTGTTCAGGGCACCACAAGGGTGATGTTGAGGGTCTGAAGGGTGAAATTATGCTCTTATCTCAATGACGGTAATGACGTGACGTGTTACAGGGCATCACAAGGATGATGTTGAGGGTCTGAAGAGTGAAATTATGCTCTTATCTCAATGACGGTAATCACGTGACGTGTTACAGGGCACCACAAGGGTGATGTTGAGGGTCTGAAGGGTGAAATTATGCTCTTATCTCAATGACGGTAATCACGTGGTGTTGTTCAGGGCACCACAAGGATGATGTTGAGGGTCTGAAGGGTGAAATTATGCTCTTTTCTCGATGACGATAATCACGTGGTGTTGTTCAGGGCACCACAAGGATGATGTTGGGGGTCTGAAGGGTGAAATTATGCTCTTCTCTCAATGACGGTAATGACGTGACGTGTTACAGGGCACCACAAGGGTGATGTTGGGGGTCTGAAGGGTGAAATTATGCTCTTTTCTCGATGACGGTAATCACGTGACGTGTTACAGGGCACCACAAGGATGATGTTGGGGGTCTGAAGGGTGAAATTATGCTCTTCTCTCAATGACGGTAATGACGTGACGTGTTACAGGGCACCACAAGGGTGATGTTGGGGGTCTGAAGGGTGAAATTATGCTCTTCTCTCAATGACGGTAATGACGTGACGTGTTACAGGGCACCACAAGGGTGATGTTGGGGGTCTGAAGGGTGAAATTATGCTCTTCTCTCAATGACGGTAATGACGTGACGTGTTACAGGGCACCACAAGGGTGATGTTGAGGGTCTGAAGGGTGAAATTATGCTCTTATCTCAATGACGGTAATGACGTGACGTGTTACAGGGCACCACAAGGGTGATGTTGGGGGTCTGAAGGGTGAAATTATGCTCTTCTCTCAATGACGGTAATGACGTGACGTGTTACAGGGCACCACAAGGGTGATGTTGGGGGTCTGAAGGGTGAAATTATGCTCTTCTCTCAATGACGGTAATGACGTGACGTGTTACAGGGCACCACAAGGGTGATGTTGGGGGTCTGAAGGGTGAAATTATGCTCTTCTCTCAATGACGGTAATGACGTGACGTGTTACAGGGCACCACAAGGGTGATGTTGAGGGTCTGAAGGGTGGAATTATGCTCTTATCTCAATGACGGTAATGACGTGACGTGTTACAGGGCACCACAAGGGTGATGTTGAGGGTCTGAAGGGTGAAATTATGCTCTTATCTCAATGACGGTAATGACGTGACGTGTTACAGGGCACCACAAGGGTGATGTTGAGGGTCTGAAGGGTGGAATTATGCTCTTATCTCAATGACGGTAATGACGTGACGTGTTACAGGGCACCACAAGGGTGATGTTGAGGGTCTGAAGGGTGAAATTATGCTCTTTTCTCAATGACGGTAATCACGTGGTGTTGTTCAGGGCACCACAAGGGTGATGTTGGGGGTCTGAAGGGTGGAATTATGCTCTTATCTCAATGACGGTAATCACGTGACGTGTTACAGGGCACCACAAGGGTGATGTTGGGGGTCTGAAGGGTGAAATTATGCTCTTTTCTCAATGACGGTAATCACGTGGTGTTGTTCAGGGCACCACAAGGATGATGTTGAGGGTCTGAAGAGTGAAATTATGCTCTTATCTCAATGACGGTAATGACGTGACGTGTTACAGGGCACCACAAGGGTGATGTTGAGGGTCTGAAGGGTGAAATTATGCTCTTATCTCAATGACGGTAATGACGTGACGTGTTACAGGGCACCACAAGGATGATGTTGAGGGTCTGAAGAGTGAAATTATGCTCTTATCTCAATGACGGTAATGACGTGACGTGTTACAGGGCACCACAAGGATGATGTTGAGGGTCTGAAGAGTGAAATTATGCTCTTATCTCAATGACGGTAATGACGTGACGTGTTACAGGGCACCACAAGGGTGATGTTGAGGGTCTGAAGGGTGAAATTATGCTCTTATCTCAATGACGGTAATCACGTGACGTGTTACAGGGCACCACAAGGGTGATGTTGGGGGTCTGAAGGGTGGAATTATGCTCTTATCTCAATGACGGTAATGACGTGTCGTGTTACAGGGCACCACAAGGATGATGTTGAGGGTCTGAAGGGTGAAATTATGCTCTTATCTCAATGACGGTAATCACGTGACGTGTTACAGGGCACCACAAGGATGATGTTGAGGGTCTGAAGGGTGAAATTATGCTCTTATCTCAATGACGGTAATCACGTGACGTGTTACAGGGCACCACAAGGGTGATGTTGGGGGTCTGAAGGGTGAAATTATGCTCTTTTCTCAATGACGGTAATCACGTGGTGTTGTTCAGGGCACCACAAGGGTGATGTTGGGGGTCTGAAGGGTGAAATTATGCTCTTTTCTCAATGACGGTAATCACGTGGTGTTGTTCAGGGCACCACAAGGATGATGTTGAGGGTCTGAAGGGTGAAATTATGCTCTTTTCTCAATGACGGTAATCACGTGACGTGTTACAGGGCACCACAAGGGTGATGTTGGGGGTCTGAAGGGTGAAATTATGCTCTTATCTCAATGACGGTAATCACGTGGTGTTGTTCAGGGCACCACAAGGGTGATGTTGGGGGTCTGAAGGGTGAAATTATGCTCTTATCTCAATGACGGTAATCACGTGACGTGTTACAGGGCACCACAAGGGTGATGTTGGGGGTCTGAAGGGTGAAATTATGCTCTTATCTCAATGACGGTAATCACGTGACGTGTTACAGGGCACCACAAGGATGATGTTGAGGGTCTGAAGGGTGAAATTATGCTCTTATCTCAATGACGGTAATCACGTGACGTGTTACAGGGCACCACAAGGGTGATGTTGGGGGTCTGAAGGGTGAAATTATGCTCTTTTCTCAATGACGGTAATGACGTGACGTGTTACAGGGCACCACAAGGATGATGTTGAGGGTCTGAAGGGTGAAATTATGCTCTTATCTCAATGACGGTAATGACGTGACGTGTTACAGGGCACCACAAGGATGATGTTGAGGGTCTGAAGGGTGAAATTATGCTCTTATCTCAATGACGAAAATGACGTGACGTGTTACAGGGCACCACAAGGGTGATGTTGAGGGTCTGAAGGGTGAAATTATGCTCTTATCTCAATGACGGTAATGACGTGACGTGTTACAGGGCACCACAAGGATGATGTTGAGGGTCTGAAGGGTGAAATTATGCTCTTATCTCAATGACGGTAATGACGTGACGTGTTACAGGGCACCACAAGGATGATGTTGAGGGTCTGAAGGGTGAAATTATGCTCTTTTCTCAATGACGGTAATCACGTGGTGTTGTTCAGGGCACCACAAGGATGATGTTGAGGGTCTGAAGGGTGAAATTATGCTCTTTTCTCAATGACGGTACGTGGTGTTGTTCAGGGCACCACAAGGATGATGTTGAGGGTCTGAAGGGTGAAATTATGCTCTTATCTCGATGACGGTACGTGGTGTTGTTCAGGGCACCACAAGGATGATGTTGAGGGTCTGAAGGGTGAAATTATGCTCTTATCTCAATGACGGTAATGACGTGTCGTGTTACAGGGCACCACAAGGGTGATGTTGAGGGTCTGAAGGGTGAAATTATGCTCTTATCTCAATGACGGTAATCACGTGACGTGTTACAGGGCACCACAAGGGTGATGTTGGGGGTCTGAAGGGTGAAATTATGCTCTTTTCTCAATGACGGTAATGACGTGACGTGTTACAGGGCACCACAAGGATGATGTTGAGGGTCTGAAGGGTGAAATTATGCTCTTATCTCAATGACGGTAATGACGTGACGTGTTACAGGGCACCACAAGGATGATGTTGAGGGTCTGTAGGGTGAAATTATGCTCTTATCTCGATGACGGTACGTGGTGTTGTTCAGGGCACCACAAGGGTGATGTTGAGGGTCTGAGAGATGAAATTATGCTCTTATCTCAATGACGGTAATGACGTGACGTGTTACAGGGCACCACAAGGGTGATGTTGAGGGTCTGAAGGGTGAAATTATGCTCTTATCTCAATGACGGTAATCACGTGACGTGTTACAGGGCACCACAAGGATGATGTTGAGGGTCTGAAGGGTGAAATTATGCTCTTATGTCAATGACGGTAATCACGTGACGTGTTACAGGGCACCACAAGGGTGATGTTGAGGGTCTGAAGGGTGAAATTATGCTCTTTTCTCAATGACGGTAATGACGTGACGTGTTACAGGGCACCACAAGGGTGATGTTGGGGGTCTGAAGGGTGAAATTATGCTCTTTTCTCAATGACGGTAATCACGTGTCGTGTTACAGGGCACCACAAGGGTGATGTTGAGGGTCTGAAGGGTGAAATTATGCTCTTATCTCAATGACGGTACTTGGTGTTGTTCAGGGCACCACAAGGGTGATGTTGAGGGTCTGAAGGGTGAAATTATGCTCTTATCTCGATGACGGTAATCACGTGGTGTTGTTCAGGGCACCACAAGGGTGATGTTGGGGGTCTGAAGGGTGAAATTATGCTCTTATCTCAATGACGGTAATGACGTGACGTGTTACAGGGCACCACAAGGATGATGTTGAGGGTCTGAAGGGTGAAATTAT
This sequence comes from Brachyptera risi, assembly GCA_964007535.1. Lineage (NCBI taxonomy): Eukaryota > Metazoa > Arthropoda > Insecta > Plecoptera > Taeniopterygidae > Brachyptera > Brachyptera risi. The sequence continues at coordinate 34,332,168 of OZ023333.1, read as the reverse complement.
GCTCTTATCTCAATGACGGTAATCACGTGACGTGTTACAGGGCATCACAAGGATGATGTTGAGGGTCTGAAGGGTGAAATTATGCTCTTTTCTCTATGACGGTAATCACGTGACGTGTTACAGGGCACCACAAGGGTGATGTTGGGGGTCTGAAGGGTGAAATTATGCTCTTTTCTCAATGACGGTAATGACGTGACGTGTTACAGGGCACCACAAGGATGATGTTGAGGGTCTGAAGGGTGAAATTATGCTCTTATCTCAATGACGGTAATGACGTGACGTGTTACAGGGCACCACAAGGATGATGTTGGGGGTCTGAAGGGTGAAATTATGCTCTTATCTCAATGACGGTAATGACGTGACGTGTTACAGGGCACCACAAGGATGATGTTGAGGGTCTGAAGGGTGAAATTATGCTCTTATCTCAATGACGGTAATGACGTGACGTGTTACAGGGCACCACAAGGATGATGTTGGGGGTCTGAAGGGTGAAATTATGCTCTTTTCTCAATGACGGTAATGACGTGACGTGTTACAGGGCACCACAAGGATGATGTTGAGGGTCTGAAGGGTGAAATTATGCTCTTATCTCAATGACGGTAATGACGTGACGTGTTACAGGGCACCACAAGGGTGATGTTGAGGGTCTGAAGGGTGAAATTATGCTCTTATCTCAATGACGGTAATGACGTGACGTGTTACAGGGCACCACAAGGATGATGTTGAGGGTCTGAAGGGTGAAATTATGCTCTTATCTCAATGACGGTAATGACGTGACGTGTTACAGGGCACCACAAGGATGATGTTGGGGGTCTGAAGGGTGAAATTATGCTCTTATCTCAATGACGGTAATCACGTGTCGTGTTACAGGGCACCACAAGGATGATGTTGAGGGTCTGAAGGGTGAAATTATGCTCTTTTCTCAATGACGGTAATGACGTGACGTGTTACAGGGCACCACAAGGATGATGTTGAGGGTCTGAAGGGTGAAATTATGCTCTTATCTCAATGACGGTAATGACGTGACGTGTTACAGGGCACCACAAGGATGATGTTGAGGGTCTGAAGGGTGAAATTATGCTCTTATCTCAATGACGGTAATCACGTGACGTGTTACAGGGCACCACAAGGATGATGTTGAGGGTCTGAAGGGTGAAATTATGCTCTTATCTCAATGACGGTAATCACGTGACGTGTTACAGGGCACCACAAGGATGATGTTGAGGGTCTGAAGGGTGAAATTATGCTCTTATCTCAATGACGGTAATCACGTGACGTGTTACAGGGCACCACAAGGATGATGTTGAGGGTCTGAGAGGTGAAATTATGCTCTTATCTCAATGACGGTAATCACGTGACGTGTTACAGGGCACCACAAGGGTGATGTTGAGGGTCTGAAGGGTGAAATTATGCTCTTATCTCAATGACGGTAATCACGTGTCGTGTTACAGGGCACCACAAGGATGATGTTGAGGGTCTGAAGGGTGAAATTATGCTCTTATCTCAATGACGGTAATGACGTGACGTGTTACAGGGCACCACAAGGGTGATGTTGAGGGTCTGAAGGGTGAAATTATGCTCTTATCTCAATGACGGTAATCACGTGACGTGTTACAGGGCATCACAAGGATGATGTTGAGGGTCTGAAGGGTGAAATTATGCTCTTATCTCAATGACGGTAATCACGTGGTGTTGTTCAAAGCACCACAAGGATGATGTTGTGGGTCTGAAGGGTGAAATTATGCTCTTATCTCAATGACGGTAATGACGTGACGTGTTACAGGGCACCACAAGGATGATGTTGAGGGTCTGAAGGGTGAAATTATGCTCTTATCTCAATGACGGTAATCACGTGACGTGTTACAGGGCACCACAAGGATGATGTTGAGGGTCTGAAGGGTGAAATTATGCTCTTATCTCAATGACGGTAATCACGTGACGTGTTACAGGGCACCACAAGGGTGATGTTGAGGGTCTGAGAGGTGAAATTATGCTCTTATCCCAATGACGGTAATGACGTGACGTGTTACAGGGCACCACAAGGGTGATGTTGAGGGTCTGAGAGGTGAAATTATGCTCTTATCTCAATGACGGTAATGACGTGACGTGTTACAGGGCACCACAAGGGTGATGTTGAGGGTCTGAAGGGTGAAATTATGCTCTTATCTCAATGACGGTAATCACGTGACGTGTTACAGGGCATCACAAGGATGATGTTGAGGGTCTGAAGGGTGAAATTATGCTCTTATCTCAATGACGGTAATGACGTGACGTGTTACAGGGCACCACAAGGGTGATGTTGAGGGTCTGAAGGGTGAAATTATGCTCTTATCTCAATGACGGTAATCACGTGTCGTGTTACAGGGCACCACAAGGATGATGTTGAGGGTCTGAAGGGTGAAATTATGCTCTTATCTCAATGACGGTAATCACGTGACGTGTTACAGGGCACCACAAGGATGATGTTGAGGGTCTGAAGGGTGAAATTATGCTCTTTTCTCAATGACGGTAATGACGTGACGTGTTACAGGGCACCACAAGGATGATGTTGAGGGTCTGAGAGGTGAAAGTATGCTCTTATCTCAATGACGGTAATCACGTGGTGTTACAGGGCACCACAAGGATGATGTTGAGGGTCTGAAGGGTGAAATTATGCTCTTATCTCAATGACGGTAATCACGTGGTGTTGTTCAGGGCACCACAAGGATGATGTTGAGGGTCTGAAGGGTGAAATTATGCTCTTATCTCAATGACGGTAATCACGTGGTGTTGTTCAGGGCACCACAAGGGTGATGTTGAGGGTCTGAAGGGTGGAATTATGCTCTTATCTCAATGACGGTAATCACGTGACGTGTTACAGGGCACCACAAGGATGATGTTGAGGGTCTGAAGGGTGAAATTATGCTCTTTTCTCAATGACGGTAATCACGTGACGTGTTACAGGGCACCACAAGGATGATGTTGAGGGTCTGAAGGGTGAAATTATGCTCTTATCTCAATGACGGTAATGACGTGACGTGTTACAGGGCACCACAAGGATGATGTTGAGGGTCTGAAGGGTGAAATTATGCTCTTATCTCAATGACGGTAATCACTTGACGTGTTACAGGGCACCACAAGGATGATGTTGGGGGTCTGAAGGGTGAAATTATGCTCTTATCTCAATGACGGTAATCACGTGACGTGTTACAGGGCACCACAAGGATGATGTTGAGGGTCTGAAGGGTGAAATTATGCTCTTTTCTCAATGACGGTAATGACGTGACGTGTTACAGGGCACCACAAGGGTGATGTTGAGGGTCTGAAGGGTGAAATTATGCTCTTATCTCAATGACGGTAATGACGTGACGTGTTACAGGGCACCACAAGGATGATGTTGAGGGTCTGAAGGGTGAAATTATGCTCTTATCTCAATGACGGTAATGACGTGGTGTTGTTCAGGGCACCACAAGGGTGATGTTGAGGGTCTGAAGGGTGAAATTATGCTCTTTTCTCAATGACGGTAATGACGTGACGTGTTACAGGGCACCACAAGGATGATGTTGGGGGTCTGAAGGGTGAAATTATGCTCTTATCTCAATGACGGTAATCACGTGACGTGTTACAGGGCACCACAAGGATGATGTTGAGGGTCTGAAGGGTGAAATTATGCTCTTATCCCAATGACGGTAATCACGTGGTGTTGTTCGGGGCACCACAAGGATGATGTTGGGGGTCTGAAGGGTGAAATTATGCTCTTATCTCAATGACGGTAATGACGTGACGTGTTACAGGGCACCACAAGGGTGATGTTGGGGGTCTGAAGGGTGAAATTATGCTCTTATCTCAATGACGGTAATGACGTGGTGTTGTTCGGGGCACCACAAGGATGATGTTGAGGGTCTGAGAGGTGAAATTATGCTCTTATCTCAATGACGGTAATCACGTGACGTGTTACAGGGCACCACAAGGGTGATGTTGGGGGTCTGAAGGGTGAAATTATGCTCTTATCTCAATGACGGTAATCACGTGGTGTTGCTCAGGGCACCACAAGGGTGATGTTGAGGGTCTGAGAGGTGAAATTATGCTCTTATCTCAATGACGGTAATGACGTGACGTGTTACAGGGCACCACAAGGGTGATGTTGAGGGTCTGAAGGGTGAAATTATGCTCTTATCTCAATGACGGTAATCACGTGACGTGTTACAGGGCACCACAAGGGTGATGTTGAGGGTCTGAAGGGTGAAATTATGCTCTTATCTCAATGACGGTAATCACGTGGTGTTGCTCAGGGCACCACAAGGATGATGTTGAGGGTCTGAAGGGTGAAATTATGCTCTTATCCCAATGACGGTAATCACGTGGTGTTGCTCAGGGCACCACAAGGGTGATGTTGAGGGTCTGAGAGGTGAAATTATGCTCTTTTCTCAATGACGGTAATGACGTGACGTGTTACAGGGCACCACAAGGGTGATGTTGAGGGTCTGAAGGGTGAAATTATGCTCTTATCTCAATGACGGTAATCACGTGGTGTTGCTCAGGGCACCACAAGGATGATGTTGAGGGTCTGAAGGGTGAAATTATGCTCTTATCTCAATGACGGTAATCACGTGACGTGTTACAGGGCACCACAAGGATGATGTTGAGGGTCTGAAGGGTGAAATTATGCTCTTATCCCAATGACGGTAATCACGTGGTGTTGTTCGGGGCACCACAAGGATGATGTTGAGGGTCTGAAGGGTGAAATTATGCTCTTATCTCAATGACGGTAATGACGTGACGTGTTACAGGGCACCACAAGGATGATGTTGAGGGTCTGAAGGGTGAAATTATGCTCTTATCTCAATGACGGTAATCACGTGACGTGTTACAGGGCACCACAAGGGTGATGTTGAGGGTCTGAAGGGTGAAATTGTGCTCTTATCTCAATGACGGTAATCACGTGACGTGTTACAGGGCACCACAAGGGTGATGTTGAGGGTCTGAAGGGTGAAATTATGCTCTTTTCTCAATGACGGTAATGACGTGACGTGTTACAGGGCACCACAAGGATGATGTTGAGGGTCTGAAGGGTGAAATTATGCTCTTATCTCAATGACGGTAATGACGTGACGTGTTACAGGGCACCACAAGGGTGATGTTGAGGGTCTGAGAGATGAAATTATGCTCTTATCTCAATGACGGTAATCACGTGACGTGTTACAGGGCACCACAAGGGTGATGTTGAGGGTCTGAGAGATGAAATTATGCTCTTATCTCAATGACGGTAATCACGTGTCGTGTTACAGGGCACCACAAGGGTGATGTTGTGGGTCTGAAGGGTGAAATTATGCTCTTTTCTCAATGATGGTAATGACGTGACGTGTTACAGGGCACCACAAGGGTGATGTTGAGGGTCTGAGAGATGAAATTATGCTCTTATCTCAATGACGGTAATCACGTGTCGTGTTACAGGGCACCACAAGGGTGATGTTGAGGGTCTGAGAGGTGAAATTATGCTCTTTTCTCAATGACGGTAATGACGTGACGTGTTACAGGGCACCACAAGGGTGATGTTGAGGGTCTGAAGGGTGAAATTATGCTCTTATCTCAATGACGGTAATCACGTGGTGTTGCTCAGGGCACCACAAGGATGATGTTGAGGGTCTGAAGGGTGAAATTATGCTCTTATCTCAATGACGGTAATCACGTGACGTGTTACAGGGCACCACAAGGATGATGTTGAGGGTCTGAAGGGTGAAATTATGCTCTTATCCCAATGACGGTAATCACGTGGTGTTGTTCGGGGCACCACAAGGATGATGTTGAGGGTCTGAAGGGTGAAATTATGCTCTTATCTCAATGACGGTAATGACGTGACGTGTTACAGGGCACCACAAGGATGATGTTGAGGGTCTGAAGGGTGAAATTATGCTCTTATCTCAATGACGGTAATCACGTGACGTGTTACAGGGCACCACAAGGGTGATGTTGAGGGTCTGAAGGGTGAAATTGTGCTCTTATCTCAATGACGGTAATCACGTGACGTGTTACAGGGCACCACAAGGGTGATGTTGAGGGTCTGAAGGGTGAAATTGTGCTCTTATCTCAATGACGGTAATCACGTGACGTGTTACAGGGCACCACAAGGATGATGTTGAGGGTCTGAGAGGTGAAATTATGCTCTTATCTCAATGACGGTAATGACGTGACGTGTTACAGGGCACCACAAGGGTGATGTTGGGGGTCTGAAGGGTGAAATTATGCTCTTATCTCAATGACGGTAATCACGTGGTGTTGCTCAGGGCACCACAAGGGTGATGTTGAGGGTCTGAGAGGTGAAATTATGCTCTTATCTCAATGACGGTAATCACGTGACGTGTTACAGGGCACCACAAGGGTGATGTTGGGGGTCTGAAGGGTGAAATTATGCTCTTATCTCAATGACGGTAATCACGTGGTGTTGCTCAGGGCACCACAAGGGTGATGTTGAGGGTCTGAAGGGTGAAATTGTGCTCTTATCTCAATGACGGTAATCACGTGACGTGTTACAGGGCACCACAAGGATGATGTTGAGGGTCTGAAGGGTGAAATTATGCTCTTTTCTCAATGACGGTAATGACGTGACGTGTTACAGGGCACCACAAGGATGATGTTGGGGGTCTGAAGGGTGAAATTATGCTCTTATCTCAATGACGGTAATCACGTGGTGTTGTTCGGGGCACCACAAGGATGATGTTGGGGGTCTGAAGGGTGAAATTATGCTCTTATCTCAATGACGGTAATGACGTGACGTGTTACAGGGCACCACAAGGGTGATGTTGGGGGTCTGAAGGGTGAAATTATGCTCTTATCTCAATGACGGTAATCACGTGGTGTTGCTCAGGGCACCACAAGGGTGATGTTGAGGGTCTGAAGGGTGAAATTGTGCTCTTATCTCAATGACGGTAATGACGTGACGTGTTACAGGGCACCACAAGGGTGATGTTGGGGGTCTGAAGGGTGAAATTATGCTCTTATCTCAATGACGGTAATCACGTGGTGTTGCTCAGGGCACCACAAGGGTGATGTTGAGGGTCTGAGAGGTGAAATTATGCTCTTATCTCAATGACGGTAATGACGTGACGTGTTACAGGGCACCACAAGGGTGATGTTGAGGGTCTGAGAGGTGAAATTATGCTCTTATCTCAATGACGGTAATGACGTGACGTGTTACAGGACACCACAAGGGTGATGTTGAGGGTCTGAAGGGTGAAATTATGCTCTTATCTCAATGACGGTAATCACGTGACGTGTTACAGGGCACCACAAGGGTGATGTTGAGGGTCTGAGAGGTGAAATTATGCTCTTATCTCAATGACGGTAATGACGTGACGTGTTACAGGGCACCACAAGGATGATGTTGAGGGTCTGAAGGGTGAAATTATGCTCTTATCTCAATGACGGTAATGACGTGACGTGTTACAGGGCACCACAAGGGTGATGTTGAGGGTCTGAGAGGTGAAATTATGCTCTTTTCTCAATGACGGTAATCACGTGACGTGTTACAGGGCACCACAAGGATGATGTTGAGGGTCTGAGAGGTGAAATTATGCTCTTTTCTCAATGACGGTAATGACGTGACGTGTTACAGGGCACCACAAGGATGATGTTGGGGGTCTGAAGGGTGAAATTATGCTCTTATCTCAATGACGGTAATGACGTGACGTGTTACAGGGCACCACAAGGATGATGTTGAGGGTCTGAAGGGTGAAATTATGCTCTTATCTCAATGACGGTAATCACGTGGTGTTGTTCAGGGCACCACAAGGATGATGTTGAGGGTCTGAAGGGTGAAATTATGCTCTTATCTCAATGACGGTAATCACGTGACGTGTTACAGGGCATCACAAGGATGATGTTGAGGGTCTGAAGGGTGAAATTAGGCTCTTTTCTCAATGACGGTAATCACGTGACGTGTTACAGGGCACCACAAGGATGATGTTGAGGGTCTGAAGGATGAAATTATGCTCTTATCTCAATGACGGTAATCACGTGACGTGTCACAGGGCATCACAAGGATGATGTTGAGGGTCTGAAGGGTGAAATTATGCTCTTATCTCAATGACGGTAATGACGTGACGTGTTACAGGGCACCACAAGGATGATGTTGAGGGTCTGAAGGGTGAAATTATGCTCTTATCTCAATGACGGTAATCACGTGACGTGTTACAGGGCACCACAAGGGTGATGTTGAGGGTCTGAAGGGTGAAATTAGGCTCTTTTCTCAATGACGGTAATCACGTGACGTGTTACAGGGCACCACAAGGATGATGTTGAGGGTCTGAAGGGTGAAATTATGCTCTTATCTCAATGACGGTAATCACGTGACGTGTTACAGGGCATCACAAGGATGATGTTGAGGGTCTGAAGGGTGAAATTATGCTCTTATCTCAATGACGGTAATCACGTGACGTGTTACAGGGCACCACAAGGATGATGTTGAGGGTCTGAAGGGTGAAATTATGCTCTTATCTCAATGACGGTAATCACGTGACGTGTTACAGGGCACCACAAGGATGATGTTGAGGGTCTGAAGGGTGAAATTATGCTCTTTTCTCAATGACGGTAATCACGTGACGTGTTACAGGGCACCACAAGGATGATGTTGAGGGTCTGAAGGGTGAAATTATGCTCTTATCTCAATGACGGTAATCACGTGACGTGTTACAGGGCACCACAAGGATGATGTTGAGGGTCTGAAGGGTGAAATTATGCTCTTATCTCAATGACGGTAATCACGTGACGTGTTACAGGGCACCACAAGGATGATGTTGAGGGTCTGAGAGGTGAAATTGTGCTCTTATCTCAATGACGGTAATGACGTGACGTGTTACAGGGCACCACAAGGATGATGTTGAGGGTCTGAAGGGTGAAATTATGCTCTTATCTCAATGACGGTAATCACGTGACGTGTTACAGGGCATCACAAGGATGATGTTGAGGGTCTGAAGGGTGAAATTATGCTCTTATCTCAATGACGGTAATGACGTGACGTGTTACAGGGCACCACAAGGATGATGTTGAGGGTCTGAAGGGTGAAATTATGCTCTTATCTCAATGACGGTAATCACGTGACGTGTTACAGGGCACCACAAGGGTGATGTTGAGGGTCTGAAGGGTGAAATTATGCTCTTATCTCAATGACGGTAATGACGTGACGTGTTACAGGGCACCACAAGGATGATGTTGAGGGTCTGAAGGGTGAAATTATGCTCTTATCTCAATGACGGTAATCACGTGACGTGTTACAGGGCACCACAAGGGTGATGTTGAGGGTCTGAAGGGTGAAATTATGCTCTTATCTCAATGACGGTAATGACGTGACGTGTTACAGGGCACCACAAGGATGATGTTGAGGGTCTGAAGGGTGAAATTATGCTCTTTTCTCAATGACGGTAATCACGTGACGTGTTACAGGGCACCACAAGGATGATGTTGAGGGTCTGAAGGGTGAAATTATGCTCTTTTCTCAATGACGGTAATCACGTGACGTGTTACAGGGCACCACAAGGATGATGTTGAGGGTCTGAGAGGTGAAATTATGCTCTTTTCTCAATGACGGTAATCACGTGACGTGTTACAGGGCACCACAAGGATGATGTTGAGGGTCCGAGAGTTGAAATTGTGCTCTTATCTCAATGACGGTAATCACGTGACGTGTTACAGGGCACCACAAGGGTGATGTTGAGGGTCTGAAGGGTGAAATTGTGCTCTTATCTCAATGACGGTAATCACGTGGTGTTGTTCAGGGCACCACAAGGGTGATGTTGAGGGTCTGAAGGGTGAAATTATGCTCTTATCTCAATGACGGTAATGACGTGACGTGTTACAGGGCACCACAAGGATGATGTTGGGGGTCTGAAGGGTGAAATTGTGCTCTTATCTCAATGACGGTAATCACGTGACGTGTTACAGGGCACCACAAGGGTGATGTTGAGGGTCTGAAGGGTGAAATTATGCTCTTATCTCAATGACGGTAATGACGTGACGTGTTACAGGGCACCACAAGGATGATGTTGAGGGTCTGAAGGGTGAAATTATGCTCTTATCTCAATGACGGTAATCACGTGACGTGTTACAGGGCACCACAAGGATGATGTTGTGGGTCTGAAGGGTGAAATTGTGCTCTTATCTCAATGACGGTAATCACGTGACGTGTTACAGGGCACCACAAGGATGATGTTGTGGGTCTGAAGGGTGAAATTGTGCTCTTATCTCAATGACGGTAATCACGTGACGTGTTACAGGGCACCACAAGGATGATGTTGAGGGTCTGAGAGGTGAAATTGTGCTCTTATCTCAATGACGGTAATGACGTGACGTGTTACAGGGCACCACAAGGGTGATGTTGAGGGTCTGAAGGGTGAAATTATGCTCTTATCTCAATGACGGTAATCACGTGACGTGTTACAGGGCACCACAAGGGTGATGTTGAGGGTCTGAAGGGTGAAATTATGCTCTTTTCTCAATGACGGTAATCACATGGTGTTGTTCAGGGCACCACAAGGGTGATGTTGGGGGTCTGAAGGGTGAAATTATGCTCTTATCTCAATGACGGTAATCACGTGACGTGTTACAGGGCACCACAAGGGTGATGTTGAGGGTCTGAAGGGTGAAATTATGCTCTTATCTCAATGACGGTAATCACGTGACGTGTTACAGGGCACCACAAGGGTGATGTTGGGGGTCTGAGAGGTGAAATTGTGCTCTTATCTCAATGACGGTAATCACGTGACGTGTTACAGGGCACCACAAGGATGATGTTGAGGGTCTGAAGGGTGAAATTATGCTCTTTTCTCTATGACGGTAATGACGTGACGTGTTACAGGGCACCACAAGGGTGATGTTGAGGGTCTGAAGGGTGAAATTATGCTCTTTTCTCTATGACGGTAATGACGTGACGTGTTACAGGGCACCACAAGGGTGATGTTGAGGGTCTGAAGGGTGAAATTATGCTCTTATCTCAATGACGGTAATCACGTGACGTGTTACAGGGCACCACAAGGGTGATGTTGGGGGTCTGAAGGGTGAAATTATGCTCTTATCTCAATGACGGTAATCACGTGACGTGTTACAGGGCACCACAAGGGTGATGTTGAGGGTCTGAAGGGTGAAATTATGCTCTTATCTCAATGACGGTAATCACGTGACGTGTTACAGGGCACCACAAGGGTGATGTTGGGGGTCTGAGAGGTGAAATTGTGCTCTTATCTCAATGACGGTAATCACGTGACGTGTTACAGGGCACCACAAGGGTGATGTTGAGGGTCTGAGAGGTGAAATTGTGCTCTTATCTCAATGACGGTAATCACGTGACGTGTTACAGGGCACCACAAGGGTGATGTTGAGGGTCTGAAGGGTGAAATTATGCTCTTATCTCAATGACGGTAATCACGTGACGTGTTACAGGGCACCACAAGGGTGATGTTGAGGGTCTGAAGGGTGAAATTATGCTCTTTTCTCAATGACGGTAATCACGTGACGTGTTACAGGGCACCACAAGGATGATGTTGAGGGTCTGAAGGGTGAAATTATGCTCTTATCTCAATGACGGTAATGACGTGACGTGTTACAGGGCACCACAAGGATGATGTTGGGGGTCTGAAGGGTGAAATTATGCTCTTATCTCAATGACGGTAATGACGTGACGTGTTACAGGGCACCACAAGGATGATGTTGAGGGTCTGAAGGGTGAAATTATGCTCTTATCTCAATGACGGTAATCACGTGGTGTTGTTCAGGGCACCACAAGGGTGATGTTGAGGGTCTGAAGGGTGAAATTATGCTCTTATCTCAATGACGGTAATCACGTGACGTGTTACAGGGCACCACAAGGATGATGTTGGGGGTCTGAGAGGTGAAATTATGCTCTTATCTCAATGACGGTAATCACGTGACGTGTTACAGGGCACCACAAGGGTGATGTTGAGGGTCTGAAGGGTGAAATTATGCTCTTATCTCAATGACGGTAATCACGTGACGTGTTACAGGGCACCACAAGGATGATGTTGAGGGTCTGAAGGGTGAAATTATGCTCTTATCTCAATGACGGTAATCACGTGACGTGTTACAGGGCACCACAAGGGTGATGTTGGGGGTCTGAGAGGTGAAATTATGCTCTTATCTCAATGACGGTAATCACGTGACGTGTTACAGGGCACCACAAGGGTGATGTTGGGGGTCTGAGAGGTGAAATTATGCTCTTATCTCAATGACGGTAATCACGTGACGTGTTACAGGGCACCACAAGGGTGATGTTGAGGGTCTGAAGGGTGAAATTATGCTCTTATCTCAATGACGGTAATCACGTGACGTGTTACAGGGCACCACAAGGATGATGTTGAGGGTCTGAAGGGTGAAATTATGCTCTTATCTCAATGACGGTAATCACGTGACGTGTTACAGGGCACCACAAGGGTGATGTTGAGGGTCTGAAGGGTGAAATTATGCTCTTATCTCAATGACGGTAATCACGTGACGTGTTACAGGGCACCACAAGGGTGATGTTGGGGGTCTGAGAGGTGAAATTATGCTCTTATCTCAATGACGGTAATCACGTGACGTGTTACAGGGCACCACAAGGGTGATGTTGAGGGTCTGAAGGGTGAAATTATGCTCTTTTCTCAATGACGGTAATGACGTGACGTGTTACAGGGCACCACAAGGATGATGTTGAGGGTCTGAAGGGTGAAATTGTGCTCTTATCTCAATGACGGTAATCACGTGACGTGTTACAGGGCACCACAAGGGTGATGTTGAGGGTCTGAAGGGTGAAATTATGCTCTTATCTCAATGACGGTAATCACGTGACGTGTTACAGGGCACCACAAGGGTGATGTTGAGGGTCTGAAGGGTGAAATTATGCTCTTTTCTCAATGACGGTAATCACATGGTGTTGTTCAGGGCACCACAAGGGTGATGTTGGGGGTCTGAAGGGTGGAATTATGCTCTTATCTCAATGACGGTAATCACGTGGTGTTGTTCAGGGCACCACAAGGATGATGTTGGGGGTCTGAAGGGTGAAATTATGCTCTTATCTCAATGACGGTAATCACGTGGTGTTGTTCAGGGCACCACAAGGATGATGTTGGGGGTCTGAAGGGTGAAATTATGCTCTTTTCTCAATGACGGTAATCACATGGTGTTGTTCAGGGCACCACAAGGGTGATGTTGGGGGTCTGAAGGGTGAAATTATGCTCTTATCTCAATGACGGTAATCACGTGGTGTTGTTCAGGGCACCACAAGGATGATGTTGGGGGTCTGAAGGGTGAAATTATGCTCTTATCTCAATGACGGTAATCACGTGACGTGTTACAGGGCACCACAAGGGTGATGTTGAGGGTCTGAAGGGTGAAATTATGCTCTTATCTCAATGACGGTAATCACGTGACGTGTTACAGGGCACCACAAGGATGATGTTGAGGGTCTGAGAGGTGAAATTATGCTCTTATCTCAATGACGGTAATGACGTGACGTGTTACAGGGCACCACAAGGATGATGTTGGGGGACTGAAGGGTGAAATTATGCTCTTTTCTCAATGACGGTAATCACATGGTGTTGTTCAGGGCACCACAAGGGTGATGTTGGGGGTCTGAAGGGTGAAATTATGCTCTTTTCTCAATGACGGTAATGACGTGACGTGTTACAGGGCACCACAAGGGTGATGTTGAGGGTCTGAAGGGTGAAATTATGCTCTTATCTCAATGACGGTAATGACGTGACGTGTTACAGGGCACCACAAGGGTGATGTTGAGGGTCTGAAGGGTGAAATTATGCTCTTATCTCAATGACGGTAATGACGTGACGTGTTACAGGGCACCACAAGGGTGATGTTGAGGGTCTGAAGGGTGAAATTATGCTCTTATCTCAATGACGGTAATGACGTGACGTGTTACAGGGCACCACAAGGATGATGTTGAGGGTCTGAAGGGTGAAATTATGCTCTTATCTCAATGACGATAATCACGTGTCGTGTTACAGGGCACCACAAGGATGATGTTGAGGGTCTGAAGGGTGAAATTATGCTCTTATCTCAATGACGATAATCACGTGTCGTGTTACAGGGCACCACAAGGATGATGTTGAGGGTCTGAAGGGTGAAATTATGCTCTTATCTCAATGACGGTAATCACGTGGTGTTGTTCAGGGCACCACAAGGGTGATGTTGAGGGTCTGAAGGGTGAAATTGTGCTCTTATCTCAATGACGGTAATGACGTGACGTGTTACAGGGCACCACAAGGGTGATGTTGAGGGTCTGAAGGGTGAAATTGTGCTCTTATCTCAATGACGATAATCACGTGACGTGTTACAGGGCACCACAAGGGTGATGTTGAGGGTCTGAAGGGTGAAATTATGCTCTTATCTCAATGACGGTAATGACGTGACGTGTTACAGGGCACCACAAGGGTGATGTTGAGGGTCTGAAGGGTGAAATTATGCTCTTATCTCAATGACGATAATCACGTGTCGTGTTACAGGGCACCACAAGGGTGATGTTGAGGGTCCGAGAGGTGAAATTGTGCTCTTATCTCAATGACGATAATCACGTGTCGTGTTACAGGGCACCACAAGGATGATGTTGAGGGTCCGAGAGGTGAAATTATGCTCTTATCTCAATGACGATAATCACGTGTCGTGTTACAGGGCACCACAAGGATGATGTTGAGGGTCCGAGAGGTGAAATTATGCTCTTATCTCAATGACGATAATCACGTGTCGTGTTACAGGGCACCACAAGGATGATGTTGAGGGTCTGAGAGGTGAAATTGTGCTCTTATCTCAATGACGATAATCACGTGTCGTGTTACAGGGCACCACAAGGATGATGTTGAGGGTCCGAGAGGTGAAATTATGCTCTTATCTCAATGACGATAATCACGTGTCGTGTTACAGGGCACCACAAGGATGATGTTGAGGGTCTGAGAGGTGAAATTGTGCTCTTATCTCAATGACGATAATCACGTGTCGTGTTACAGGGCACCACAAGGATGATGTTGAGGGTCTGAGAGGTGAAATTGTGCTCTTATCTCAATGACGATAATCACGTGACGTGTTACAGGGCACCACAAGGGTGATGTTGAGGGTCTGAGAGGTGAAATTGTGCTCTTATCTCAATGACGATAATCACGTGACGTGTTACAGGGCACCACAAGGATGATGTTGAGGGTCTGAAGGGTGAAATTATGCTCTTATCTCAATGACGGTAATCACGTGACGTAATACAGGGCACCACAAGGGTGATGTTGGGGGTCTGAAGGGTGAAATTATGCTCTTATCTCAATGACGATAATCACGTGTCGTGTTACAGGGCACCACAAGGATGATGTTGAGGGTCTGAAGGGTGAAATTATGCTCTTATCTCAATGACGATAATCACGTGTCGTGTTACAGGGCACCACAAGGATGATGTTGGGGGTCTGAAGGGTGAAATTATGCTCTTATCTCAATGACGATAATCACGTGTCGTGTTACAGGGCACCACAAGGGTGATGTTGGGGGTCTGAGAGGTGAAATTATGCTCTTATCTCAATGACGGTAATCACGTGACGTGTTACAGGGCACCACAAGGGTGATGTTGGGGGTCTGAAGGGTGAAATTATGCTCTTATCTCAATGACGATAATCACGTGTCGTGTTACAGGGCACCACAAGGATGATGTTGAGGGTCTGAAGGGTGAAATTATGCTCTTATCTCAATGACGGTAATCACGTGACGTGTTACAGGGCACCACAAGGATGATGTTGAGGGTCTGAGAGGTGAAATTATGCTCTTTTCTCAATGACGGTAATCACGTGACGTGTTACAGGGCACCACAAGGATGATGTTGGGGGTCTGAAGGGTGAAATTATGCTCTTTTCTCAATGACGGTAATCACGTGACGTGTTACAGGGCACCACAAGGATGATGTTGAGGGTCTGAGAGGTGAAATTGTGCTCTTATCTCAATGACGATAATCACGTGACGTGTTACAGGGCACCACAAGGGTGATGTTGAGGGTCTGAAGGGTGAAATTATGCTCTTATCTCAATGACGGTAATCACGTGACGTGTTACAGGGCACCACAAGGATGATGTTGAGGGTCTGAGAGGTGAAATTATGCTCTTATCTCAATGACGATAATCACGTGACGTGTTACAGGGCACCACAAGGGTGATGTTGAGGGTCTGAAGGGTGAAATTATGCTCTTATCTCAATGACGGTAATCACGTGTCGTGTTACAGGGCACCACAAGGGTGATGTTGAGGGTCTGAAGGGTGGAATTATGCTCTTATCTCAATGACGGTAATCACGTGTCGTGTTACAGGGCATCACAAGGGTGATGTTGAGGGGTCTGAGAGGTGAAATTGTGCTCTTATCTCAATGACGGTAATCACGTGTCGTGTTACAGGGCACCACAAGGATGATGTTGAGGGTCTGAGAGGTGGAATTATGCTCTTTTCTCAATGACGGTAATCACGTGACGTGTTACAGGGCACCACAAGGATGATGTTGAGGGGTCTGAGAGGTGGAATTATGCTCTTATCTCAATGACGGTAATCACGTGTCGTGTTACAGGGCACCACAAGGATGATGTTGAGGGTCTGAAGGGTGGAATTATGCTCTTTTCTCAATGACGGTAATCACGTGTCGTGTTACAGGGCACCACAAGGATGATGTTGAGGGTCTGAAGGGTGAAATTATGCTCTTTTCTCAATGACGGTAATCACGTGTCGTGTTACAGGGCACCACAAGGATGATGTTGAGGGTCTGAAGGGTGAAATTATGCTCTTTTCTCAATGACGGTAATCACGTGTCGTGTTACAGGGCACCACAAGGATGATGTTGAGGGTCTGAAGGGTGGAATTATGCTCTTTTCTCAATGACGGTAATCACGTGTCGTGTTACAGGGCACCACAAGGATGATGTTGAGGGTCTGAAGGGTGGAATTATGCTCTTTTCTCAATGACGGTAATCACGTGTCGTGTTACAGGGCACCACAAGGATGATGTTGAGGGTCTGAAGGGTGAAATTATGCTCTTATCTCAATGACGGTAATCACGTGACGTGTTACAGGGCACCACAAGGGTGATGTTGAGGGTCTGAGAGGTGAAATTATGCTCTTATCTCAATGACGGTAATGACGTGACGTGTTACAGGGCACCACAAGGATGATGTTGAGGGTCTGAGAGGTGAAATTGTGCTCTTATCTCAATGACGGTAATGACGTGACGTGTTACAGGGCACCACAAGGATGATGTTGAGGGTCTGAAGGGTGAAATTATGCTCTTATCTCAATGACGGTAATCACGTGACGTGTTACAGGGCACCACAAGGGTGATGTTGAGGGTCTGAAGGGTGAAATTATGCTCTTATCTCAATGACGGTAATCACGTGACGTGTTACAGGGCACCACAAGGGTGATGTTGAGGGTCTGAAGGGTGAAATTATGCTCTTATCTCAATGACGGTAATCACGTGACGTGTTACAGGGCACCACAAGGATGATGTTGAGGGTCTGAAGGGTGAAATTATGCTCTTATCTCAATGACGGTAATCACGTGACGTGTTACAGGGCACCACAAGGATGATGTTGAGGGTCTGAAGGGTGAAATTATGCTCTTCTCTCAATGACGGTAATGACGTGACGTGTTACAGGGCATCACAAGGATGATGTTGAGGGTCTGAAGGGTGAAATTATGCTCTTATCTCAATGACGGTAATGACGTGACGTGTTACAGGGCACCACAAGGATGATGTTGAGGGTCTGAAGGGTGAAATTATGCTCTTATCTCAATGACGGTAATCACGTGACGTGTTACAGGGCACCACAAGGATGATGTTGAGGGTCTGAAGGGTGAAATTATGCTCTTCTCTCAATGACGGTAATCACGTGACGTGTTACAGGGCACCACAAGGGTGATGTTGAGGGTCTGAAGGGTGAAATTGTGCTCTTATCTCAATGACGGTAATCACGTGACGTGTTACAGGGCATCACAAGGATGATGTTGAGGGTCTGAAGGGTGAAATTATGCTCTTCTCTCAATGACGGTAATCACGTGACGTGTTACAGGGCATCACAAGGATGATGTTGAGGGTCTGAAGGGTGAAATTATGCTCTTATCTCAATGACGGTAATGACGTGACGTGTTACAGGGCACCACAAGGATGATGTTGAGGGTCTGAAGGGTGAAATTATGCTCTTATCTCAATGACGGTAATGACGTGACGTGTTACAGGGCACCACAAGGGTGATGTTGGGGGTCTGAAGGGTGAAATTATGCTCTTATCTCAATGACGGTAATCACGTGACGTGTTACAGGGCACCACAAGGATGATGTTGGGGGTCTGAAGGGTGAAATTATGCTCTTATCTCAATGACGGTAATCACGTGACGTGTTACAGGGCACCACAAGGATGATGTTGAGGGTCTGAAGGGTGAAATTATGCTCTTATCTCAATGACGGTAATCACGTGACGTGTTACAGGGCACCACAAGGGTGATGTTGAGGGTCTGAAGGGTGAAATTATGCTCTTATCTCAATGACGGTAATCACGTGACGTGTTACAGGGCACCACAAGGGTGATGTTGAGGGTCTGAAGGGTGAAATTATGCTCTTATCTCAATGACGGTAATGACGTGACGTGTTACAGGGCACCACAAGGGTGATGTTGGGGGTCTGAAGGGTGAAATTATGCTCTTATCTCAATGACGGTAATCACGTGACGTGTTACAGGGCACCACAAGGGTGATGTTGAGGGTCTGAAGGGTGAAATTGTGCTCTTATCTCAATGACGGTAATCACGTGACGTGTTACAGGGCATCACAAGGATGATGTTGAGGGTCTGAAGGGTGAAATTATGCTCTTCTCTCAATGACGGTAATCACGTGACGTGTTACAGGGCACCACAAGGGTGATGTTGAGGGTCTGAAGGGTGAAATTATGCTCTTATCTCAATGACGGTAATCACGTGACGTGTTACAGGGCACCACAAGGGTGATGTTGAGGGTCTGAAGGGTGAAATTATGCTCTTATCTCAATGACGGTAATCACGTGGTGTTGTTCAGGGCACCACAAGGATGATGTTGAGGGTCTGAGAGGTGAAATTGTGCTCTTATCTCAATGACGGTAATGACGTGACGTGTTACAGGGCACCACAAGGATGATGTTGAGGGTCTGAAGGGTGGAATTATGCTCTTATCTCAATGACGGTAATGACGTGTCGTGTTACAGGGCACCACAAGGATGATGTTGAGGGTCTGAGAGGTGAAATTGTGCTCTTATCTCAATGACGGTAATGACGTGACGTGTTACAGGGCACCACAAGGATGATGTTGAGGGTCTGAGAGGTGAAATTGTGCTCTTATCTCAATGACGGTAATGACGTGACGTGTTACAGGGCACCACAAGGATGATGTTGAGGGTCTGAGAGGTGAAATTGTGCTCTTATCTCAATGACGGTAATCACGTGTCGTGTTACAGGGCACCACAAGGATGATGTTGAGGGTCTGAGAGGTGAAATTGTGCTCTTATCTCAATGACGGTAATGACGTGACGTGTTACAGGGCACCACAAGGATGATGTTGAGGGTCTGAGAGGTGAAATTGTGCTCTTATCTCAATGACGGTAATGACGTGACGTGTTACAGGGCACCACAAGGATGATGTTGAGGGTCTGAGAGGTGAAATTGTGCTCTTATCTCAATGACGGTAATCACGTGTCGTGTTACAGGGCACCACAAGGATGATGTTGAGGGTCTGAGAGGTGAAATTGTGCTCTTATCTCAATGACGGTAATCACGTGTCGTGTTACAGGGCACCACAAGGATGATGTTGAGGGTCTGAGAGGTGAAATTGTGCTCTTATCTCAATGACGGTAATGACGTGACGTGTTACAGGGCACCACAAGGATGATGTTGAGGGTCTGAGAGGTGAAATTGTGCTCTTATCTCAATGACGGTAATCACGTGTCGTGTTACAGGGCACCACAAGGGTGATGTTGAGGGTCTGAAGGGTGAAATTATGCTCTTATCTCAATGACGGTAATCACGTGACGTGTTACAGGGCACCACAAGGATGATGTTGAGGGTCTGAGAGGTGAAATTGTGCTCTTATCTCAATGACGGTAATCACGTGTCGTGTTACAGGGCACAACAAGGATGATGTTGAGGGTCTGAAGGGTGAAATTATGCTCTTATCTCAATGACGGTAATGACGTGACGTGTTACAGGGCACCACAAGGATGATGTTGAGGGTCTGAGAGGTGAAATTGTGCTCTTATCTCAATGACGGTAATCACGTGTCGTGTTACAGGGCACAACAAGGATGATGTTGAGGGTCTGAAGGGTGAAATTATGCTCTTATCTCAATGACGGTAATCACGTGACGTGTTACAGGGCACCACAAGGATGATGTTGAGGGTCTGAAGGGTGAAATTATGCTCTTATCTCAATGACGGTAATCACGTGACGTGTTACAGGGCACCACAAGGGTGATGTTGAGGGTCTGAAGGGTGAAATTGTGCTCTTATCTCAATGACGGTAATCACGTGTCGTGTTACAGGGCACAACAAGGATGATGTTGAGGGTCTGAAGGGTGAAATTATGCTCTTATCTCAATGACGGTAATCACGTGACGTGTTACAGGGCACCACAAGGATGATGTTGAGGGTCCGAAGGGTGAAATTATGCTCTTATCTCAATGACGGTAATGACGTGACGTGTTACAGGGCACCACAAGGATGATGTTGAGGGTCCGAAGGGTGAAATTATGCTCTTATCTCAATGACGGTAATCACGTGACGTGTTACAGGGCACCACAAGGGTGATGTTGAGGGTCCGAAGGGTGAAATTATGCTCTTATCTCAATGACGGTAATCACGTGACTTGTTACAGGGCACCACAAGGATGATGTTGAGGGTCCGAAGGGTGAAATTATGCTCTTATCTCAATGACGGTAATGACGTGACGTGTTACAGGGCACCACAAGGATGATGTTGAGGGTCCGAAGGGTGAAATTGTGCTCTTATCTCAATGACGGTAATCACGTGACGTGTTACAGGGCACCACAAGGATGATGTTGAGGGTCCGAAGGGTGAAATTATGCTCTTATCTCAATGACGGTAATCACGTGACGTGTTACAGGGCACCACAAGGGTGATGTTGAGGGTCTGAAGGGTGAAATTATGCTCTTATCTCAATGACGGTAATGACGTGACGTGTTACAGGGCACCACAAGGATGATGTTGGGGGTCTGAGAGGTGAAATTGTGCTCTTATCTCAATGACGGTAATCACGTGTCGTGTTACAGGGCACCACAAGGATGATGTTGAGGGTCTGAAGGGTGGAATTATGCTCTTATCTCAATGACGGTAATCACGTGACGTGTTACAGGGCACCACAAGGGTGATGTTGAGGGTCTGAAGGGTGAAATTATGCTCTTATCTCAATGACGGTAATCACGTGACGTGTTACAGGGCACCACAAGGATGATGTTGAGGGTCTGAAGGGTGAAATTATGCTCTTATCTCAATGACGGTAATCACGTGACGTGTTACAGGGTACCACAAGGGTGATGTTGAGGGTCTGAAGGGTGAAATTATGCTCTTATCTCAATGACGGTAATCACGTGACGTGTTACAGGGCACCACAAGGGTGATGTTGAGGGTCTGAGAGGTGAAATTATGCTCTTATCTCAATGACGGTAATCACGTGACGTGTTACAGGGCACCACAAGGGTGATGTTGAGGGTCTGAAGGGTGAAATTATGCTCTTATCTCAATGACGGTAATCACGTGACGTGTTACAGGGCACCACAAGGGTGATGTTGAGGGTCTGAGAGGTGAAATTATGCTCTTATCTCAATGACGGTAATCACGTGACGTGTTACAGGGTACCACAAGGGTGATGTTGAGGGTCTGAAGGGTGAAATTATGCTCTTATCTCAATGACGGTAATGACGTGACGTGTTACAGGGCATCACAAGGATGATGTTGAGGGTCTGAGAGGTGAAATTGTGCTCTTATCTCAATGACGGTAATGACGTGACGTGTTACAGGGCACCACAAGGATGATGTTGAGGGTCTGAAGGGTGAAATTATGCTCTTTTCTCAATGACGGTAATCACGTGACGTGTTACAGGGCACCACAAGGGTGATGTTGAGGGTCTGAGAGGTGAAATTGTGCTCTTATCTCAATGACGGTAATCACGTGACGTGTTACAGGGCACCACAAGGATGATGTTGGGGGTCTGAGAGGTGAAATTGTGCTCTTATCTCAATGACGGTAATCACGTGTCGTGTTACAGGGCACCACAAGGATGATGTTGAGGGTCTGAAGGGTGGAATTATGCTCTTATCTCAATGACGGTAATCACGTGACGTGTTACAGGGCACCACAAGGGTGATGTTGAGGGTCTGAAGGGTGAAATTATGCTCTTATCTCAATGACGGTAATCACGTGACGTGTTACAGGGCACCACAAGGATGATGTTGAGGGTCTGAAGGGTGAAATTATGCTCTTATCTCAATGACGGTAATCACGTGACGTGTTACAGGGTACCACAAGGGTGATGTTGAGGGTCTGAAGGGTGAAATTATGCTCTTATCTCAATGACGGTAATCACGTGACGTGTTACAGGGCACCACAAGGATGATGTTGTGGGTCTGAAGGGTGAAATTATGCTCTTATCTCAATGACGGTAATGACGTGACGTGTTACAGGGCACCACAAGGGTGATGTTGAGGGTCTGAAGGGTGAAATTATGCTCTTATCTCAATGACGGTAATCACGTGACGTGTTACAGGGCACCACAAGGATGATGTTGAGGGTCTGAAGGGTGAAATTATGCTCTTATCTCAATGACGGTAATGACGTGACGTGTTACAGGGCACCACAAGGATGATGTTGAGGGTCTGAGAGGTGAAATTGTGCTCTTATCTCAATGACGGTAATGACGTGACGTGTTACAGGGCACCACAAGGGTGATGTTGAGGGTCTGAAGGGTGGAATTATACTCTTATCTCAATGACGGTAATCACGTGACGTGTTACAGGGCACCACAAGGATGATGTTGAGGGTCTGAAGGGTGAAATTATGCTCTTATCTCAATGACGGTAATCACGTGTCGTGTTACAGGGCACCACAAGGGTGATGTTGAGGGTCTGAAGGGTGAAATTATGCTCTTATCTCAATGACGGTAATGACGTGACGTGTTACAGGGCACCACAAGGATGATGTTGAGGGTCTGAAGGGTGGAATTATGCTCTTATCTCAATGACGGTAATGACGTGACGTGTTACAGGGCACCACAAGGGTGATGTTGAGGGTCTGAAGGGTGAAATTATGCTCTTTTCTCAATGACGGTAATCACGTGACGTGTTACAGGGCACCACAAGGGTGATGTTGAGGGTCTGAAGGGTGAAATTATGCTCTTTTCTCAATGACGGTAATGACGTGACGTGTTACAGGGCACCACAAGGGTGATGTTGAGGGTCTGAGAGGTGAAATTATGCTCTTATCTCAATGACGGTAATCACGTGACGTGTTACAGGGCACCACAAGGATGATGTTGAGGGTCTGAAGGGTGAAATTATGCTCTTATCTCAATGACGGTAATGACGTGACGTGTTACAGGGCACCACAAGGATGATGTTGAGGGTCTGAGAGGTGAAATTGTGCTCTTATCTCAATGACGGTAATCACGTGACGTGTTACAGGGCACCACAAGGATGATGTTGGGGGTCTGAGAGGTGAAATTATGCTCTTATCTCAATGACGGTAATCACGTGACGTGTTACAGGGCACCACAAGGATGATGTTGAGGGTCTGAAGGGTGAAATTATGCTCTTATCTCAATGACGGTAATGACGTGACGTGTTACAGGGCACCACAAGGATGATGTTATGGGTCTGAAGGGTGAAATTATGCTCTTATCTCGATGACGGTAATGACGTGACGTGTTACAGGGCACCACAAGGGTGATGTTGAGGGTCTGAAGGGTGAAATTATGCTCTTATCTCAATGACGGTAATCACGTGTCGTGTTACAGGGCACCACAAGGATGATGTTATGGGTCTGAAGGGTGAAATTATGCTCTTATCTCAATGACGGTAATCACGTGGTGTTGTTCAGGGCACCACAAGGATGATGTTATGGGTCTGAAGGGTGAAATTATGCTCTTTTCTCAATGACGGTAATGACGTGTCGTGTTACAGGGCATCACAAGGATGATGTTGAGGGTCTGAAGGGTGAAATTATGCTCTTATCTCAATGACGGTAATCACGTGTCGTGTTACAGGGCACCACAAGGATGATGTTGAGGGTCTGAAGGATGAAATTATGCTCTTATCTCAATGACGGTAATCACGTGGTGTTGTTCAGGGCACCACAAGGATGATGTTATGGGTCTGAAGGGTGAAATTATGCTCTTATCTCGATGACGGTAATGACGTGACGTGTTACAGGGCACCACAAGGGTGATGTTGAGGGTCTGAAGGGTGAAATTATGCTCTTATCTCTATGACGGTAATCACGTGTCGTGTTACAGGGCACCACAAGGATGATGTTGAGGGTCTGAGAGGTGAAATTATGCTATTATCTCAATGACGGTAATGACGTGACGTGTTACAGGGCACCACAAGGATGATGTTGAGGGTCTGAAGGGTGAAATTATGCTCTTATCTCAATGACGGTAATCACGTGACGTGTTACAGGGCACCACAAGGGTGATGTTGAGGGTCTGAAGGGTGAAATTATGCTCTTATCTCAATGACGGTAATGACGTGACGTGTTACAGGGCACCACAAGGATGATGTTGAGGGTCTGAAGGGTGAAATTATGCTCTTATCTCAATGACGGTAATCACGTGTCGTGTTACAGGGCACCACAAGGGTGATGTTGAGGGTCTGAAGGGTGAAATTATGCTCTTATCTCAATGACGGTAATGACGTGACGTGTTACAGGGCACCACAAGGATGATGTTGAGGGTCTGAAGGGTGAAATTATGCTCTTATCTCAATGACGGTAATCACGTGGTGTTGTTCAGGGCACCACAAGGGTGATGTTGGGGGTCTGAAGGGTGAAATTATGCTCTTTTCTCAATGACGGTAATCACGTGACGTGTTACAGGGCACCACAAGGATGATGTTGAGGGTCTGAAGGGTGAAATTATGCTCTTATCTCAATGACGGTAATCACGTGACGTGTTACAGGGCACCACAAGGATGATGTTGAGGGTCTGAAGGGTGAAATTATGCTCTTATCTCAATGACGGTAATCACGTGACGTGTTACAGGGCACCACAAGGATGATGTTGGGGGTCTGAGAGGTGAAATTATGCTCTTATCTCAATGACGGTAATCACGTGACGTGTTACAGGGCACCACAAGGATGATGTTGGGGGACTGAAGGGTGAAATTGTGCTCTTATCTCAATGACGGTAATCACGTGTCGTGTTACAGGGCACCACAAGGATGATGTTGAGGGTCTGAAGGGTGAAATTGTGCTCTTATCTCAATGACGGTAATGACGTGACGTGTTACAGGGCACCACAAGGATGATGTTGAGGGTCTGAGAGGTGAAATTATGCTCTTATCTCAATGACGGTAATGACGTGACGTGTTACAGGGCACCACAAGGATGATGTTGAGGGTCTGAAGGGTGAAATTATGCTCTTATCTCAATGACGGTAATGACGTGACGTGTTACAGGGCATCACAAGGGTGATGTTGAGGGTCTGAGAGGTGAAATTATGCTCTTATCTCAATGACGGTAATCACGTGGTGTTGTTCAGGGCACCACAAGGGTGATGTTGGTTGTCTGAAGGGTGAAATTATGCTCTTATCTCAATGACGGTAATCACGTGTCGTGTTACAGGGCATCACAAGGATGATGTTGAGGGTCCGAGAGGTGAAATTATGCTCTTATCTCAATGACGGTAATCACGTGGTGTTGTTCAGGGCACCACAAGGGTGATGTTGGTTGTCTGAAGGGTGAAATTGTGCTCTTATCTCAATGACGGTAATGACGTGACGTGTTACAGGGCATCACAAGGATGATGTTGAGGGTCCGAGAGGTGAAATTATGCTCTTATCTCAATGACGGTAATCACGTGTCGTGTTACAGGGCACAACAAGGATGATGTTGAGGGTCTGAAGGGTGAAATTATGCTCTTATCTCAATGACGGTAATCACGTGGTGTTGTTACAGGGCACAACAAGGATGATGTTGAGGGTCTGAAGGGCGAAATTATGCTCTTATCTCAATGACGGTAATGACGTGACGTGTTACAGGGCACCACAAGGATGATGTTGAGGGTCTGAAGGGTGAAATTATGCTCTTATCTCAATGACGGTAATGACGTGTCGTGTTACAGGGCACCACAAGGATGATGTTGAGGGTCCGAGAGGTGAAATTATGCTCTTATCTCAATGACGGTAATCACGTGGTGTTGTTCAGGGCACCACAAGGGTGATGTTGGTTGTCTGAAGGGTGAAATTGTGCTCTTATCTCAATGACGGTAATGACGTGACGTGTTACAGGGCACCACAAGGATGATGTTGAGGGTCTGAAGGGTGAAATTATGCTCTTTTCTCAATGACGGTAATGACGTGACGTGTTACAGGGCACCACAAGGATGATGTTGAGGGTCTGAAGGGTGAAATTATGCTCTTTTCTCAATGACGGTAATGACGTGACGTGTTACAGGGCACCACAAGGATGATGTTGAGGGTCTGAAGGGTGAAATTATGCTCTTATCTCAATGACGGTAATGACGTGACGTGTTACAGGGCACCACAAGGGTGATGTTGAGGGTCTGAAGGGTGAAATTATGCTCTTATCTCAATGACGGTAATCACGTGACGTGTTACAGGGCACCACAAGGATGATGTTGAGGGTCTGAAGGGTGAAATTATGCTCTTTTCTCAATGACGGTAATGACGTGACGTGTTACAGGGCACCACAAGGGTGATGTTGAGGGTCTGAAGGGTGAAATTATGCTCTTATCTCAATGACGGTAATGACGTGTCGTGTTACAGGGCACCACAAGGGTGATGTTGAGGGTCTGAGAGGTGAAATTATGCTCTTTTCTCAATGACGGTAATGACGTGACGTGTTACAGGGCACCACAAGGATGATGTTGAGGGTCTGAAGGGTGAAATTATGCTCTTATCTCAATGACGGTAATCACGTGACGTGTTACAGGGCACCACAAGGATGATGTTGAGGGTCTGAAGGGTGAAATTATGCTCTTTTCTCAATGACGGTAATGACGTGACGTGTTACAGGGCACCACAAGGATGATGTTGAGGGTCTGAAGGGTGAAATTATGCTCTTATCTCAATGACGGTAATCACGTGGTGTTGTTCAGGGCACCACAAGGGTGATGTTGGTTGTCTGAAGGGTGAAATTGTGCTCTTATCTCAATGACGGTAATGACGTGACGTGTTACAGGGCACCACAAGGATGATGTTGAGGGTCTGAAGGATGAAATTATGCTCTTATCTCAATGACGGTAATGACGTGACGTGTTACAGGGCACCACAAGGATGATGTTGAGGGTCTGAAGGGTGAAATTATGCTCTTATCTCAATGACGGTAATGACGTGACGTGTTACAGGGCACCACAAGGATGATGTTGAGGGTCTGAAGGGTGAAATTATGCTCTTATCTCAATGACGGTAATCACGTGACGTGTTACAGGGCACCACAAGGATGATGTTGAGGGTCTGAAGGGTGAAATTATGCTCTTTTCTCAATGACGGTAATGACGTGACGTGTTACAGGGCACCACAAGGATGATGTTGAGGGTCTGAAGGGTGAAATTATGCTCTTATCTCAATGACGGTAATCACGTGGTGTTGTTCAGGGCACCACAAGGGTGATGTTGGTTGTCTGAAGGGTGAAATTGTGCTCTTATCTCAATGACGGTAATGACGTGACGTGTTACAGGGCACCACAAGGATGATGTTGAGGGTCTGAAGGGTGAAATTATGCTCTTTTCTCAATGACGGTAATGACGTGACGTGTTACAGGGCACCACAAGGATGATGTTGAGGGTCTGAAGGGTGAAATTATGCTCTTATCTCAATGACGGTAATGACGTGTCGTGTTACAGGGCACCACAAGGATGATGTTGAGGGTCCGAGAGGTGAAATTATGCTCTTATCTCAATGACGGTAATCACGTGGTGTTGTTCAGGGCACCACAAGGGTGATGTTGGTTGTCTGAAGGGTGAAATTGTGCTCTTATCTCAATGACGGTAATGACGTGACGTGTTACAGGGCACCACAAGGATGATGTTGAGGGTCTGAAGGGTGAAATTATGCTCTTTTCTCAATGACGGTAATGACGTGACGTGTTACAGGGCACCACAAGGATGATGTTGAGGGTCTGAAGGGTGAAATTATGCTCTTTTCTCAATGACGGTAATGACGTGACGTGTTACAGGGCACCACAAGGATGATGTTGAGGGTCTGAAGGGTGAAATTATGCTCTTTTCTCAATGACGGTAATGACGTGACGTGTTACAGGGCACCACAAGGATGATGTTGAGGGTCTGAAGGGTGAAATTATGCTCTTTTCTCAATGACGGTAATGACGTGACGTGTTACAGGGCACCACAAGGGTGATGTTGGTTGTCTGAAGGGTGAAATTATGCTCTTTTCTCAATGACGGTAATGACGTGACGTGTTACAGGGCACCACAAGGGTGATGTTGGTTGTCTGAAGGGTGAAATTATGCTCTTTTCTCAATGACGGTAATCACGTGACGTGTTACAGGGCATCACAAGGGTGATGTTGGTTGTCTGAAGGGTGAAATTATGCTCTTTTCTCAATGACGGTAATGACGTGACGTGTTACAGGGCACCACAAGGGTGATGTTGGTTGTCTGAAGGGTGAAATTATGCTCTTTTCTCAATGACGGTAATGACGTGACGTGTTACAGGGCACCACAAGGATGATGTTGAGGGTCTGAAGGGTGAAATTATGCTCTTATCTCAATGACGGTAATCACGTGACGTGTTACAGGGCACCACAAGGATGATGTTGAGGGTCTGAAGGGTGAAATTATGCTCTTTTCTCAATGACGGTAATCACGTGACGTGTTACAGGGCATCACAAGGGTGATGTTGGTTGTCTGAAGGGTGAAATTATGCTCTTTTCTCAATGACGGTAATGACGTGACGTGTTACAGGGCACCACAAGGGTGATGTTGGTTGTCTGAAGGGTGAAATTATGCTCTTTTCTCAATGACGGTAATGACGTGACGTGTTACAGGGCACCACAAGGATGATGTTGAGGGTCTGAAGGGTGAAATTATGCTCTTATCTCAATGACGGTAATCACGTGACGTGTTACAGGGCACCACAAGGGTGATGTTGAGGGTCTGAAGGGTGAAATTATGCTCTTTTCTCAATGACGGTAATGACGTGACGTGTTACAGGGCACCACAAGGATGATGTTGGGGGTCTGAAGGGTGAAATTATGCTCTTATCTCAATGACGGTAATGACGTGACGTGTTACAGGGCACCACAAGGGTGATGTTGAGGGTCTGAGAGGTGAAATTATGCTCTTATCTCAATGACGGTAATGACGTGACGTGTTACAGGGCACCACAAGGGTGATGTTGGTTGTCTGAAGGGTGAAATTATGCTCTTTTCTCAATGACGGTAATGACGTGACGTGTTACAGGGCACCACAAGGATGATGTTGAGGGTCTGAAGGGTGAAATTATGCTCTTATCTCAATGACGGTAATGACGTGACGTGTTACAGGGCACCACAAGGATGATGTTGAGGGTCTGAAGGGTGAAATTATGCTCTTATCTCAATGACGGTAATGACGTGACGTGTTACAGGGCACCACAAGGATGATGTTGGGGGTCTGAAGGGTGAAATTATGCTCTTTTCTCAATGACGGTAATGACGTGACGTGTTACAGGGCACCACAAGGATGATGTTGAGGGTCTGAAGGGTGAAATTATGCTCTTATCTCAATGACGGTAATGACGTGACGTGTTACAGGGCACCACAAGGATGATGTTGAGGGTCTGAGAGGTGAAATTGTGCTCTTATCTCAATGACGGTAATGACGTGACGTGTTACAGGGCACCACAAGGGTGATGTTGAGGGTCTGAAGGGTGAAATTATGCTCTTTTCTCAATGACGGTAATGACGTGACGTGTTACAGGGCACCACAAGGATGATGTTGAGGGTCTGAAGGGTGAAATTATGCTCTTATCTCAATGACGGTAATCACGTGACGTGTTACAGGGCACCACAAGGATGATGTTGAGGGTCTGAAGGGTGAAATTATGCTCTTATCTCAATGACGGTAATGACGTGACGTGTTACAGGGCACCACAAGGATGATGTTGAGGGTCTGAGAGGTGAAATTGTGCTCTTATCTCAATGACGGTAATGACGTGACGTGTTACAGGGCACCACAAGGATGATGTTGAGGGTCTGAGAGGTGAAATTGTGCTCTTATCTCAATGACGGTAATGACGTGACGTGTTACAGGGCACCACAAGGATGATGTTGAGGGTCCGAAGGGTGAAATTATGCTCTTATCTCAATGACGGTAATCACGTGACGTGTTACAGGGCACCACAAGGATGATGTTGAGGGGTCTGAGAGGTGAAATTATGCTCTTATCTCAATGACGGTAATGACGTGACGTGTTACAGGGCACCACAAGGATGATGTTGAGGGTCTGAGAGGTGAAATTATGCTCTTATCTCAATGACGGTAATGACGTGACGTGTTACAGGGCACCACAAGGATGATGTTGAGGGTCTGAAGGGTGAAATTATGCTCTTATCTCAATGACGGTAATGACGTGACGTGTTACAGGGCACCACAAGGATGATGTTGAGGGTCTGAGAGGTGAAATTGTGCTCTTATCTCAATGACGGTAATGACGTGACGTGTTACAGGGCACCACAAGGGTGATGTTGAGGGTCTGAAGGGTGAAATTATGCTCTTATCTCAATGACGGTAATCACGTGACGTGTTACAGGGCACCACAAGGATGATGTTGAGGGGTCTGAGAGGTGAAATTATGCTCTTATCTCAATGACGGTAATGACGTGACGTGTTACAGGGCACCACAAGGGTGATGTTGGTTGTCTGAAGGGTGAAATTATGCTCTTATCTCAATGACGGTAATCACGTGTCGTGTTACAGGGCACCACAAGGATGATGTTGAGGGTCTGAGAGGTGAAATTATGCTCTTTTCTCAATGACGGTAATGACGTGACGTGTTACAGGGCACCACAAGGGTGATGTTGAGGGTCTGAAGGGTGAAATTATGCTCTTATCTCAATGACGGTAATGACGTGACGTGTTACAGGGCACCACAAGGATGATGTTGGGGGTCTGAAGGGTGAAATTATGCTATTTTCTCAATGACGGTAATGACGTGACGTGTTACAGGGCACCACAAGGATGATGTTGAGGGTCTGAAGGGTGAAATTATGCTCTTATCTCAATGACGGTAATGACGTGACGTGTTACAGGGCACCACAAGGGTGATGTTGGGGGTCTGAAGGGTGAAATTATGCTCTTTTCTCAATGACGGTAATAACGAGTCGTGTTACAGGGCACCACAAGGATGATGTTGGGGGTCTGAAGGGTGAAATTATGCTCTTATCTCAATGACGGTAATGACGTGTCGTGTTACAGGGCACCACAAGGATGATGTTGAGGGTCTGAAGGGTGAAATTATGCTCTTATCTCAATGACGGTAATCACGTGTCGTGTTACAGGGCACCACAAGGATGATGTTGAGGGTCTGAAGGGTGAAATTATGCTCTTATCTCAATGACGGTAATGACGTGACGTGTTACAGGGCACCACAAGGGTGATGTTGGGGGTCTGAAGGGTGAAATTATGCTCTTTTCTCAATGACGGTAATAACGAGTCGTGTTACAGGGCACCACAAGGGTGATGTTGAGGGTCTGAAGGGTGAAATTATGCTCTTTTCTCAATGACGGTAATCACGTGACGTGTTACAGGGCACCACAAGGATGATGTTGGGGGTCTGAAGGGTGAAATTATGCTCTTATCTCAATGACGGTAATGACGTGACGTGTTACAGGGCACCACAAGGATGATGTTGGGGGTCTGAAGGGTGAAATTATGCTCTTATCTCAATGACGGTAATGACGTGTCGTGTTACAGGGCACCACAAGGATGATGTTGAGGGTCTGAAGGGTGAAATTATGCTCTTATCTCAATGACGGTAATCACGTGTCGTGTTACAGGGCACCACAAGGATGATGTTGAGGGTCTGAAGGGTGAAATTATGCTCTTATCTCAATGACGGTAATGACGTGACGTGTTACAGGGCACCACAAGGGTGATGTTGGGGGTCTGAAGGGTGAAATTATGCTCTTTTCTCAATGACGGTAATAACGAGTCGTGTTACAGGGCACCACAAGGGTGATGTTGAGGGTCTGAAGGGTGAAATTATGCTCTTTTCTCAATGACGGTAATCACGTGACGTGTTACAGGGCACCACAAGGATGATGTTGGGGATCTGAAGGGTGAAATTATGCTCTTATCTCAATGACGGTAATCACGTGACGTGTTACAGGGCACCACAAGGATGATGTTGAGGATCTGAAGGGTGAAATTATGCTCTTATCTCAATGACGGTAATCACGTGACGTGTTACAGGGCACCACAAGGATGATGTTGAGGGTCTGAAGGGTGAAATTATGCTCTTATCTCAATGACGGTAATGACGTGACGTGTTACAGGGCACCACAAGGATGATGTTGAGGGTCTGAAGGGTGAAATTATGCTCTTATCTCAATGACGGTAATGACGTGACGTGTTACAGGGCACCACAAGGATGATGTTGAGGGTCTGAAGGGTGAAATTATGCTCTTATCTCAATGACGGTAATCACGTGTCGTGTTACAGGGCACCACAAGGATGATGTTGAGGGTCTGAAGGGTGAAATTATGCTCTTATCTCAATGACGGTAATGACGTGACGTGTTACAGGGCACCACAAGGGTGATGTTGAGGGTCTGAAGGGTGAAATTATGCTCTTATCTCAATGACGGTAATGACGTGACGTGTTACAGGGCACCACATGGGTGATGTTGAGGGTCTGAAGGGTGAAATTATGCTCTTATCTCAATGACGGTAATGACGTGACGTGTTACAGGGCACCACAAGGGTGATGTTGGGGGTCTGAAGGGTGAAATTATGCTCTTATCTCAATGACGGTAATGACGTGACGTGTTACAGGGCACCACAAGGATGATGTTGGGGGTCTGAAGGGTGAAATTATGCTCTTTTCTCAATGACGGTAATAACGAGTCGTGTTACAGGGCACCACAAGGGTGATGTTGAGGGTCTGAAGGGTGAAATTATGCTCTTATCTCAATGACGGTAATGACGTGACGTGTTACAGGGCACCACAAGGATGATGTTGGGGGTCTGAAGGGTGAAATTATGCTCTTATCTCAATGACGGTAATGACGTGACGTGTTACAGGGCACCACAAGGGTGATGTTGGGGGTCTGAAGGGTGAAATTATGCTCTTTTCTCAATGACGGTAATAACGAGTCGTGTTACAGGGCACCACAAGGGTGATGTTGAGGGTCTGAAGGGTGAAATTATGCTCTTCTCTCAATGACGGTAATGACGTGACGTGTTACAGGGCACCACAAGGGTGATGTTGAGGGTCTGAAGGGTGAAATTATGCTCTTATCTCAATGACGGTAATGACGTGACGTGTTACAGGGCACCACAAGGATGATGTTGGGGGTCTGAAGGGTGAAATTATGCTCTTATCTCAATGACGGTAATGACGTGACGTGTTACAGGGCACCACAAGGATGATGTTGGGGGTCTGAAGGGTGAAATTATGCTCTTATCTCAATGACGGTAATGACGTGACGTGTTACAGGGCACCACAAGGATGATGTTGGGGGTCTGAAGGGTGAAATTATGCTCTTTTCTCAATGACGGTAATGACGTGTCGTGTTACAGGGCATCACAAGGGTGATGTTGAGGGTCTGAAGGGTGAAATTATGCTCTTATCTCAATGACGGTAATGACGTGACGTGTTACAGGGCACCACAAGGATGATGTTGAGGGTCTGAAGGGTGAAATTATGCTCTTATCTCAATGACGGTAATCACGTGGTGTTGTTCAGGGCACCACAAGGATGATGTTGAGGGTCTGAAGGGTGAAATTATGCTCTTATCTCAATGACGGTAATGACGTGACGTGTTACAGGGCACCACAAGGGTGATGTTGGGGGTCTGAAGGGTGAAATTATGCTCTTATCTCAATGACGGTAATGACGTGACGTGTTACAGGGCACCACAAGGGTGATGTTGAGGGTCTGAAGGGTGAAATTATGCTCTTATCTCAATGACGGTAATGACGTGACGTGTTACAGGGCACCACAAGGATGATGTTGAGGGTCTGAAGGGTGAAATTATGCTCTTATCTCAATGACGGTAATGACGTGACGTGTTACAGGGCACCACAAGGATGATGTTGAGGGTCTGAAGGGTGAAATTATGCTCTTATCTCTATGACGGTAATGACGTGTCGTGTTACAGGGCACCACAAGGATGATGTTGGGGGTCTGAAGGGTGAAATTATGCTCTTTTCTCAATGACGGTAATGACGTGACGTGTTACAGGGCACCACAAGAATGATGTTGAGGGTCTGAAGGGTGAAATTATGCTCTTTTCTCAATGACGGTAATCACGTGTCGTGTTACAGGGCACCACAAGGATGATGTTGAGGGTCTGAAGGGTGAAATTATGCTCTTTTCTCAATGACGGTAATGACGTGACGTGTTACAGGGCACCACAAGAATGATGTTGGGGGTCTGAAGGGTGAAATTATGCTCTTATCTCAATGACGGTAATGACGTGACGTGTTACAGGGCACCACAAGGATGATGTTGAGGGTCTGAAGGGTGAAATTATGCTCTTTTCTCAATGACGGTAATCACGTGACGTGTTACAGGGCACCACAAGGGTGATGTTGAGGGTCTGGATGGTGAAATTATGCTCTTATCTCAATGACGGTAATGACGTGACGTGTTACAGGGCACCACAAGGATGATGTTGAGGGTCTGAAGGGTGAAATTATGCTCTTATCTCAATGACGGTAATCACGTGGTGTTGTTCAGGGCACCACAAGGGTGATGTTGAGGGTCTGAGAGGTGAAATTATGCTCTTATCTCAATGACGGTAATGACGTGACGTGTTACAGGGCACCACAAGGGTGATGTTGAGGGTCCGAAGGGTGAAATTATGCTCTTATCTCAATGACGGTAATGACGTGACGTGTTACAGGGCACCACAAGGGTAATGTTGGGGGTCTGAAGGGTGAAATTATGCTCTTATCTCAATGACGGTAATCACGTGACGTGTTACAGGGCACCACAAGGATGATGTTGAGGGTCTGAAGGGTGAAATTATGCTCTTATCTCAATGACGGTAATCACGTGACGTGTTACAGGGCACCACAAGGGTGATGTTGAGGGTCTGAAGGGTGAAATTATGCTCTTTTCTCAATGACGGTAATCACGTGTCGTGTTACAGGGCACCACAAGGATGATGTTGAGGGTCTGAAGGGTGAAATTATGCTCTTATCTCAATGACGGTAATCACGTGTCGTGTTACAGGGCACCACAAGGATGATGTTGAGGGTCTGAAGGGTGAAATTATGCTCTTATCTCAATGACGGTAATGACGTGACGTGTTACAGGGCACCACAAGGGTGATGTTGAGGGTCTGAAGGGTGAAATTATGCTCTTATCTCAATGACGGTAATGACGTGACGTGTTACAGGGCACCACAAGGATGATGTTGAGGGTCTGAAGGGTGAAATTATGCTCTTATCTCAATGACGGTAATGACGTGACGTGTTACAGGGCACCACAAGGGTGATGTTGAGGGTCTGAAGGGTGAAATTATGCTCTTATCTCAATGACGGTAATGACGTGACGTGTTACAGGGCACCACAAGGGTGATGTTGAGGGTCTGAAGGGTGAAATTATGCTCTTATCTCAATGACGGTAATGACGTGACGTGTTACAGGGCACCACAAGGGTAATGTTGGGGGTCTGAAGGGTGAAATTATGCTCTTATCTCAATGACGGTAATGACGTGTCGTGTTACAGGGCACCACAAGGGTGATGTTGAGGGTCTGAAGGGTGAAATTATGCTCTTATCTCAATGACGGTAATCACGTGACGTGTTACAGGGCACCACAAGGATGATGTTGGGGGTCTGAAGGGTGAAATTATGCTCTTATCTCAATGACGGTAATGACGTGACGTGTTACAGGGCACCACAAGGATGATGTTGGGGGTCTGAAGGATGAAATTATGCTCTTATCTCAATGACGATAATGACGTGACGTGTTACAGGGCACCACAAGGGTGATGTTGAGGGTCTGAAGGGTGAAATTATGCTCTTATCTCAATGACGGTAATGACGTGACGTGTTACAGGGCACCACAAGGGTGATGTTGAGGGTCTGAAGGGTGAAATTATGCTCTTATCTCAATGACGGTAATGACGTGACGTGTTACAGGGCACCACAAGGGTAATGTTGGGGGTCTGAAGGGTGAAATTATGCTCTTATCTCAATGACGGTAATGACGTGTCGTGTTACAGGGCACCACAAGGGTGATGTTGAGGGTCTGAAGGGTGAAATTATGCTCTTATCTCAATGACGGTAATCACGTGACGTGTTACAGGGCACCACAAGGATGATGTTGGGGGTCTGAAGGGTGAAATTATGCTCTTATCTCAATGACGGTAATCACGTGACGTGTTACATGGCACCACAAGGATGATGTTGGGGGTCTGAAGGGTGAAATTATGCTCTTATCTCAATGACGGTAATGACGTGACGTGTTACAGGGCACCACAAGGATGATGTTGGGGGTCTGAAGGATGAAATTATGCTCTTATCTCAATGACGATAATCACGTGACGTGTTACAGGGCACCACAAGGATGATGTTGAGGGTCTGAAGGGTGAAATTATGCTCTTATCTCAATGACGGTAATGACGTGACGTGTTACAGGGCACCACAAGGGTGATGTTGAGGGTCTGAAGGGTGAAATTATGCTCTTATCTCAATGACGGTAATGACGTGACGTGTTACAGGGCACCACAAGGGTAATGTTGGGGGTCTGAAGGATGAAATTATGCTCTTATCTCAATGACGGTAATGACGTGTCGTGTTACAGGGCACCACAAGGATGATGTTGAGGGTCTGAAGGGTGAAATTATGCTCTTATCTCAATGACGGTAATGACGTGACGTGTTACAGGGCACCACAAGGGTGATGTTGAGGGTCTGAAGGGTGAAATTATGCTCTTATCTCAATGACGGTAATGACGTGACGTGTTACAGGGCACCACAAGGATGATGTTGAGGGTCTGAGAGGTGAAATTATGCTCTTATCTCAATGACGGTAATGACGTGTCGTGTTACAGGGCACCACAAGGATGATGTTGAGGGTCTGAAGGGTGAAATTATGCTCTTATCTCAATGACGGTAATGACGTGACGTGTTACAGGGCACCACAAGGATGATGTTGAGGGTCTGAAGGGTGAAATTATGCTCTTTTCTCAATGACGGTAATCACGTGTCGTGTTACAGGGCACCACAAGGGTGATGTTGAGGGTCTGAAGGGTGAAATTATGCTCTTATCTCAATGACGGTAATGACGTGTCGTGTTACAGGGCACCACAAGGATGATGTTGAGGGTCTGAAGGGTGAAATTATGCTCTTTTCTCAATGAGGGTAATCACGTGGTGTTGTTCAGGGCACCACAAGGATGATGTTGAGGGTCTGAAGGATGAAATTATGCTCTTATCTCAATGACGGTAATGACGTGACGTGTTACAGGGCACCACAAGGATGATGTTGAGGGTCTGAAGGGTGAAATTATGCTCTTTTCTCAATGACGGTAATCACGTGACGTGTTACAGGGCACCACAAGGATGATGTTGAGGGTCTGAAGGGTGAAATTATGCTCTTATCTCAATGACGGTAATCACGTGACGTGTTACAGGGCACCACAAGGATGATGTTGAGGGTCTGAAGGGTGAAATTATGCTCTTATCTCAATGACGGTAATGACGTGACGTGTTACAGGGCACCACAAGGATGATGTTGAGGGTCTGAAGGGTGAAATTATGCTCTTATCTCAATGACGGTAATGACGTGACGTGTTACAGGGCACCACAAGGGTGATGTTGGGGGTCTGAAGGGTGAAATTATGCTCTTATCTCAATGACGATAATCACGTGACGTGTTACAGGCCACCACAAGGATGATGTTGAGGGTCTGAAGGGTGAAATTATGCTCTTTTCTCAATGAGGGTAATCACGTGGTGTTGTTCAGGGCACCACAAGGATGATGTTGGGGGTCTGAAGGGTGAAATTATGCTCTTTTCTCAATGAGGGTAATCACGTGGTGTTGTTCAGGGCACCACAAGGATGATGTTGGGGGTCTGAAGGGTGAAATTATGCTCTTATCTCAATGACGGTAATCACGTGGTGTTGTTCAGGGCACCACAAGGATGATGTTGGGGGTCTGAAGGGTGAAATTATGCTCTTTTCTCAATGACGGTAATGACGTGACGTGTTACAGGGCACCACAAGGATGATGTTGGGGGTCTGAAGGGTGAAATTATGCTCTTATCTCAATGACGGTAATCACGTGACGTGTTACAGGGCACCACAAGGGTGATGTTGGGGGTCTGAAGGGTGAAATTATGCTCTTATCTCAATGACGATAATCACGTGACGTGTTACAGGCCACCACAAGGATGATGTTGAGGGTCTGAGAGGTGAAATTATGCTCTTATCTCAATGACGGTAATCACGTGACGTGTTACAGGGCACCACAAGGATGATGTTGAGGGTCTGAAGGGTGAAATTATGCTCTTATCTCAATGACGGTAATGACGTGTCGTGTTACAGGGCACCACAAGGATGATGTTGAGGGTCTGAGAGGTGAAATTATGCTCTTATCTCAATGACGGTAATCACGTGACGTGTTACAGGGCACCACAAGGATGATGTTGAGGGTCTGAAGGGTGAAATAAGGCTCTTATCTCAATGACGGTAATGACGTGTCGTGTTACAGGGCACCACAAGGATGATGTTGGGGGTCTGAAGGGTGAAATTATGCTCTTTTCTCAATGACGGTAATGACGTGACGTGTTACAGGGCACCACAAGGGTGATGTTGAGGGTCTGAAGGGTGAAATTATGCTCTTTTCTCAATGACGGTAATCACGTGACGTGTTACAGGGCACCACAAGGATGATGTTGAGGGTCTGAAGGGTGAAATAAGGCTCTTATCTCAATGACGGTAATGACGTGACGTGTTACAGGGCACCACAAGGGTGATGTTGAGGGTCTGAAGGGTGAAATTATGCTCTTATCTCAGTGACGGTAATGACGTGACGTGTTACAGGGCACCACAAGGATGATGTTGAGGGTCTGAAGGGTGAAATTATGCTCTTATCTCAATGACGGTAATGACGTGGTGTTGTTCAGGGCACCACAAGGGTGATGTTGGGGGTCTGAAGGGTGAAATTATGCTCTTATCTCAATGACGGTAATCACGTGACGTGTTACAGGGCACCACAAGGGTGATGTTGAGGGTCTGAAGGGTGAAATTATGCTCTTATCTCAGTGACGGTAATGACGTGTCGTGTTACAGGGCACCACAAGGATGATGTTGAGGGTCTGAAGGGTGAAATTATGCTCTTATCTCAATGACGGTAATCACGTGTCGTGTTACAGGGCACCACAAGGATGATGTTGAGGGTCTGAAGGGTGAAATTATGCTCTTTTCTCAATGACGATAATCACGTGGTGTTGTTCCAGGGCACCACAAGGATGATGTTGGGGGTCTGAAGGGTGAAATTATGCTCTTTTCTCAATGAGGGTAATCACGTGGTGTTGTTCAGGGCACCACAAGGATGATGTTGTGGGTCTGAAGGGTGAAATTATGCTCTTATCTCAATGACGGTAATGACGTGACGTGTTACAGGGCACCACAAGGATGATGTTGTGGGTCTGAAGGGTGAAATTATGCTCTTATCTCAATGACGGTAATGACGTGACGTGTTACAGGGCACCACAAGGATGATGTTGTGGGTCTGAAGGGTGAAATTATGCTCTTTTCTCAATGACGGTAATCACGTGACGTGTTACAGGGCACCACAAGGGTAATGTTGGGGGTCTGAAGGGTGAAATTATGCTCTTATCTCAATGACGGTAATGACGTGACGTGTTACAGGGCACCACAAGGATGATGTTGAGGGTCTGAAGGGTGAAATTATGCTCTTATCTCAATGACGGTAATCACGTGACGTGTTACAGGGCACCACAAGGATGATGTTGTGGGTCTGAAGGGTGAAATTATGCTCTTATCTCAATGACGGTAATCACGTGTCGTGTTACAGGGCACCACAAGGATGATGTTGAGGGTCTGAAGGGTGAAATTATGCTCTTTTCTCAATGACGGTAATCACGTGACGTGTTACAGGGCACCACAAGGATGATGTTGAGGGTCTGAAGGGTGAAATTATGCTCTTTTCTCAATGACGGTAATGACGTGACGTGTTACAGGGCACCACAAGGATGATGTTGAGGGTCTGAAGGGTGAAATTATGCTCTTATCTCAATGACGGTAATGACGTGACGTGTTACAGGGCACCACAAGGATGATGTTGGGGGTCTGAAGGGTGAAATTATGCTCTTCTCTCAATGACGGTAATCACGTGTCGTGTTACAGGGCACCACAAGGATGATGTTGAGGGTCTGAAGGATGAAATTATGCTCTTATCTCAATGACGGTAATGACGTGACGTGTTACAGGGCACCACAAGGATGATGTTGAGGGTCTGAAGGGTGAAATTATGCTCTTTTCTCAATGACGGTAATCACGTGACGTGTTACAGGCCACCACAAGGATGATGTTGGGGGTCTGAAGGGTGAAATTATGCTCTTATCTCAATGACGGTAATGACGTGACGTGTTACAGGGCACCACAAGGATGATGTTGAGGGTCTGAAGGGTGAAATTATGCTCTTATCTCAATGACGGTAATGACGTGACGTGTTACAGGCCACCACAAGGGTGATGTTGAGGGTCTGAAGGGTGAAATTATGCTCTTATCTCAATGACGGTAATCACGTGACGTGTTACAGGGCACCACAAGGATGATGTTGAGGGTCTGAAGGGTGAAATTATGCTCTTTTCTCAATGACGGTAATCACGTGACGTGTTACAGGGCACCACAAGGATGATGTTGAGGGTCTGAAGGGTGAAATTATGCTCTTTTCTCAATGACGGTAATGACGTGACGTGTTACAGGGCATCACAAGGGTGATGTTGGGGGTCTGAAGGGTGAAATTATGCTCTTATCTCAATGACGGTAATCACGTGACGTGTTACAGGGCACCACAAGGATGATGTTGAGGGTCTGAAGGGTGAAATTATGCTCTTTTCTCAATGACGGTAATGACGTGACGTGTTACAGGGCACCACAAGGGTGATGTTGAGGGTCTGAAGGGTGAAATTATGCTCTTATCTCAATGACGGTAATGACGTGACGTGTTACAGGGCACCACAAGGATGATGTTGAGGGTCTGAAGGGTGAAATTATGCTCTTATCTCAATGACGATAATGACGTGACGTGTTACAGGGCATCACAAGGGTGATGTTGGGGGTCTGAAGGGTGAAATTATGCTCTTATCTCAATGACGGTAATGACGTGACGTGTTACAGGGCACCACAAGGGTGATGTTGGGGGTCTGAAGGGTGAAATTATGCTCTTATCTCAATGACGGTAATGACGTGACGTGTTACAGGGCACCACAAGGGTAATGTTGAGGGTCTGAGAGGTGAAATTATGCTCTTATCTCAATGACGGTAATGACGTGACGTGTTACAGGGCACCACAAGGGTGATGTTGAGGGTCTGAAGGGTGAAATTATGCTCTTATCTCAATGACGGTAATCACGTGGTGTTGTTCAGGGCACCACAAGGATGATGTTGAGGGTCTGAGAGGTGAAATTATGCTCTTATCTCAATGACGGTAATGACGTGACGTGTTACAGGGCACCACAAGGGTGATGTTGAGGGTCTGAAGGGTGAAATTATGCTCTTATCTCAATGACGGTAATGACGTGACGTGTTACAGGGCACCACAAGGGTGATGTTGGGGGTCTGAAGGGTGAAATTATGCTCTTATCTCAATGACGGTAATGACGTGACGTGTTACAGGGCACCACAAGGATGATGTTGAGGGTCTGAAGGGTGAAATTATGCTCTTTTCTCAATGACGATAATCACGTGGTGTTGTTCAGGGCACCACAAGGATGATGTTGAGGGTCTGAGAGGTGAAATTGTGCTCTTATCTCAATGACGGTAATCACGTGGTGTTGTTCAGGGCACCACAAGGATGATGTTGAGGGTCTGAGAGATGAAATTATGCTCTTATCTCAATGACGGTAATCACGTGGTGTTGTTCAGGGCACCACAAGGGTGATGTTGGGGGTCTGAAGGGTGAAATTATGCTCTTATCTCAATGACGGTAATGACGTGACGTGTTACAGGGCACCACAAGGGTAATGTTGGGGGTCTGAAGGGTGAAATTATGCTCTTATCTCAATGACGGTAATGACGTGTCGTGTTACAGGGCACCACAAGGGTGATGTTGAGGGTCTGAAGGGTGAAATTATGCTCTTATCTCAATGACGGTAATGACGTGACGTGTTACAGGGCACCACAAGGATGATGTTGAGGGTCTGAAGGGTGAAATTATGCTCTTATCTCAATGACGGTAATCACGTGGTGTTGTTCCAGGGCACCACAAGGATGATGTTGGGGGTCTGAAGGGTGAAATTATGCTCTTTTCTCAATGACGGTAATCACGTGGTGTTGTTCAGGGCACCACAAGGATGATGTTGAGGGTCTGAGAGGTGAAATTGTGCTCTTATCTCAATGACGGTAATCACGTGGTGTTGTTCAGGGCACCACAAGGATGATGTTGAGGGTCTGAGAGGTGAAATTATGCTCTTATCTCAATGACGGTAATGACGTGACGTGTTACAGGGCACCACAAGG
Organism: Brachyptera risi; assembly: GCA_964007535.1. Lineage (NCBI taxonomy): Eukaryota > Metazoa > Arthropoda > Insecta > Plecoptera > Taeniopterygidae > Brachyptera > Brachyptera risi. Next base: position 34,289,034 of record OZ023333.1, on the reverse strand, counting down.
GTGATGTTGAGGGTCTGAAGGGTGAAATTATGCTCTTTTCTCTATGACGGTAATCACGTGGTGTTGTTCAGGGCACCACAAGGATGATGTTGAGGGTCTGAGAGATGAAATTATGCTCTTATCTCAATGACGGTAATCACGTGACGTGTTACAGGGCACCACAAGGATGATGTTGAGGGTCTGAAGGGTGAAATTATGCTCTTTTCTCTATGACGGTAATCACGTGGTGTTGTTCAGGGCACCACAAGGATGATGTTGAGGGTCTGAAGGGTGAAATTATGCTCTTTTCTCAATGACGGTAATGACGTGACGTGTTACAGGGCACCACAAGGATGATGTTGAGGGTCTGAAGGGTGAAATTATGCTCTTTTCTCTATGACGGTAATCACGTGGTGTTGTTCAGGGCACCACAAGGATGATGTTGAGGGTCTGAGAGATGAAATTATGCTCTTATCTCAATGACGGTAATCACGTGGTGTTGTTCAGGGCACCACAAGGGTGATGTTGAAGGTCTGAAGGGTGAAATTATGCTCTTATCTCAATGACGGTAATCACGTGACGTGTTACAGGGCACCACAAGGATGATGTTGAGGGTCTGAAGGGTGAAATTATGCTCTTTTCTCTATGACGGTAATGACGTGACGTGTTACAGGGCACCACAAGGATGATGTTGAGGGTCTGAAGGGTGAAATTATGCTCTTTTCTCAATGACGGTAATGACGTGACGTGTTACAGGTCACCACAAGGGTGATGTTGAGGGTCTGAAGGGTGAAATTATGCTCTTTTCTCTATGACGGTAATGACGTGACGTGTTACAGGGCACCACAAGGGTGATGTTGAGGGTCTGAAGGGTGAAATTATGCTCTTTTCTCAATGACGGTAATGACGTGACGTGTTACAGGGCACCACAAGGGTGATGTTGAGGGTCTGAAGGGTGAAATTATGCTCTTATCTCAATGACGGTAATGACGTGACGTGTTACAGGGCACCACAAGGATGATGTTGAGGGTCTGAAGGGTGAAATTATGCTCTTATCTCAATGACGGTAATGACGTGACGTGTTACAGGGCACCACAAGGATGATGTTGAGGGTCTGAAGGGTGAAATTATGCTCTTATCTCAATGACGGTAATGACGTGACGTGTTACAGGGCACCACAAGGATGATGTTGAGGGTCTGAAGGGTGAAATTATGCTCTTTTCTCAATGACGGTAATCACGTGACGTGTTACAGGGCATCACAAGGATGATGTTGAGGGTCTGAAGGGTGAAATTATGCTCTTATCTCAATGACGGTAATGACGTGACGTGTTACAGGGCACCACAAGGGTGATGTTGAGGGTCTGAAGGGTGAAATTATGCTCTTATCTCAATGACGGTAATCACGTGACGTGTTACAGGGCACCACAAGGGTGATGTTGAGGGTCTGAAGGGTGAAATTATGCTCTTATCTCAATGACGGTAATGACGTGACGTGTTACAGGGCATCACAAGGATGATGTTGAGGGTCTGAAGGGTGAAATTATGCTCTTATCTCAATGACGGTAATCACGTGACGTGTTACAGGGCACCACAAGGGTGATGTTGAGGGTCTGAAGGGTGAAATTATGCTCTTATCTCAATGACGGTAATCACGTGACGTGTTACAGGGCATCACAAGGATGATGTTGAGGGTCTGAAGGGTGAAATTATGCTCTTATCTCAATGACGGTAATGACGTGACGTGTTACAGGGCACCACAAGGATGATGTTGAGGGTCTGAAGGGTGAAATTATGCTCTTATCTCAATGACGGTAATCACGTGACGTGTTACAGGGCACCACAAGGGTGATGTTGAGGGTCTGAAGGGTGAAATTATGCTCTTATCTCAATGACGGTAATGACGTGACGTGTTACAGGGCACCACAAGGGTGATGTTGAGGGTCTGAAGGGTGAAATTATGCTCTTATCTCAATGACGGTAATGACGTGACGTGTTACAGGGCACCACAAGGGTGATGTTGAGGGTCTGAAGGGTGAAATTATGCTCTTTTCTCAATGACGGTAATGACGTGACGTGTTACAGGGCACCACAAGGGTGATGTTGAGGGTCTGAAGGGTGAAATTATGCTCTTATCTCAATGACGGTAATGACGTGACGTGTTACAGGGCACCACAAGGATGATGTTGAGGGTCTGAAGGGTGAAATTATGCTCTTTTCTCAATGACGGTAATGACGTGACGTGTTACAGGGCACCACAAGGGTGATGTTGAGGGTCTGAAGGGTGAAATTATGCTCTTTTCTCTATGACGGTAATGACGTGACGTGTTACAGGGCACCACAAGGGTGATGTTGAGGGTCTGAAGGGTGAAATTATGCTCTTTTCTCAATGACGGTAATGACGTGACGTGTTACAGGGCACCACAAGGGTGATGTTGAGGGTCTGAAGGGTGAAATTATGCTCTTATCTCAATGACGGTAATGACGTGACGTGTTACAGGGCACCACAAGGATGATGTTGAGGGTCTGAAGGGTGAAATTATGCTCTTTTCTCAATGACGGTAATCACGTGACGTGTTACAGGGCACCACAAGGGTGATGTTGAGGGTCTGAAGGGTGAAATTATGCTCTTATCTCAATGACGGTAATCACGTGGTGTTGTTCAGGGCTTCACAAGGGTGATGTTGAGGGTCTGAAGGGTGAAATTATGCTCTTATCTCAATGACGGTAATGACGTGACGTGTTACAGGGCACCACAAGGGTGATGTTGAGGGTCTGAAGGGTGAAATTATGCTCTTTTCTCAATGACGGTAATCACGTGACGTGTTACAGGGCACCACAAGGATGATGTTGAGGGTCTGAAGGGTGAAATTATGCTCTTATCTCAATGACGGTAATCACGTGGTGTTGTTCAGGGCTTCACAAGGGTGATGTTGAGGGTCTGAAGGGTGAAATTATGCTCTTATCTCAATGACGGTAATGACGTGACGTGTTACAGGGCACCACAAGGATGATGTTGGGGGTCTGAAGGGTGAAATTATGCTCTTATCTCAATGACGGTAATGACGTGACGTGTTACAGGGCACCACAAGGATGATGTTGAGGGTCTGAAGGGTGAAATTATGCTCTTATCTCAATGACGGTAATGACGTGACGTGTTACAGGGCACCACAAGGATGATGTTGAGGGTCTGAAGGGTGAAATTATGCTCTTATCTCAATGACGGTAATGACGTGACGTGTTACAGGGCACCACAAGGGTGATGTTGAGGGTCTGAAGGGTGAAATTATGCTCTTTTCTCAATGACGGTAATGACGTGACGTGTTACAGGGCACCACAAGGGTGATGTTGAGGGTCTGAAGGGTGAAATTATGCTCTTATCTCAATGACGGTAATCACGTGACGTGTTACAGGGCACCACAAGGATGATGTTGAGGGTCTGAAGGGTGAAATTATGCTCTTTTCTCTATGACGGTAATGACGTGACGTGTTACAGGGCACCACAAGGGTGATGTTGAGGGTCTGAAGGGTGAAATTATGCTCTTTTCTCAATGACGGTAATGACGTGACGTGTTACAGGGCACCACAAGGGTGATGTTGAGGGTCTGAAGGGTGAAATTATGCTCTTTTCTCAATGACGGTAATGACGTGACGTGTTACAGGGCACCACAAGGATGATGTTGAGGGTCTGAAGGGTGAAATTATGCTCTTTTCTCAATGACGGTAATCACGTGACGTGTTACAGGGCACCACAAGGGTGATGTTGAGGGTCTGAAGGGTGAAATTATGCTCTTATCTCAATGACGGTAATGACGTGACGTGTTACAGGGCACCACAAGGATGATGTTGAGGGTCTGAGAGGTGAAATTATGCTCTTATCTCAATGACGGTAATGACGTGACGTGTTACAGGGCACCACAAGGGTGATGTTGAGGGTCTGAAGGGTGAAATTATGCTCTTTTCTCTATGACGGTAATCACGTGGTGTTGTTCAGGGCACCACAAGGATGATGTTGAGGGTCTGAGAGATGAAATTATGCTCTTATCTCAATGACGGTAATCACGTGGTGTTGTTCAGGGCACCACAAGGGTGATGTTGAAGGTCTGAAGGGTGAAATTATGCTCTTATCTCAATGACGGTAATGACGTGACGTGTTACAGGGCACCACAAGGGTGATGTTGAGGGTCTGAAGGGTGAAATTATGCTCTTTTCTCTATGACGGTAATGACGTGACGTGTTACAGGGCACCACAAGGATGATGTTGAGGGTCTGAAGGGTGAAATTATGCTCTTATCTCAATGACGGTAATCACGTGACGTGTTACAGGGCACCACAAGGGTGATGTTGAGGGTCTGAAGGGTGAAATTATGCTCTTTTCTCAATGACGGTAATGACGTGACGTGTTACAGGGCACCACAAGGGTGATGTTGAGGGTCTGAAGGGTGAAATTATGCTCTTTTCTCAATGACGGTAATGACGTGACGTGTTACAGGGCACCACAAGGATGATGTTGAGGGTCTGAAGGGTGAAATTATGCTCTTATCTCAATGACGGTAATGACGTGACGTGTTACAGGGCACCACAAGGGTGATGTTGAGGGTCTGAAGTGTGAAATTATGCTCTTTTCTCAATGACGATAATGACGTGACGTGTTACAGGGCACCACAAGGATGATGTTGAGGGTCTGAAGGGTGAAATTATGCTCTTATCTCAATGACGGTAATCACGTGACGTGTTACAGGGCACCACAAGGATGATGTTGAGGGTCTGAAGGGTGAAATTATGCTCTTTTCTCTATGACGGTAATGACGTGACGTGTTACAGGGCACCACAAGGATGATGTTGAGGGTCTGAAGGGTGAAATTATGCTCTTTTCTCAATGACGGTAATGACGTGACGTGTTACAGGGCACCACAAGGATGATGTTGAGGGTCTGAAGGGTGAAATTATGCTCTTTTCTCAATGACGGTAATGACGTGACGTGTTACAGGGCACCACAAGGATGATGTTGAGGGTCTGAAGGGTGAAATTATGCTCTTATCTCAATGACGGTAATCACGTGACGTGTTACAGGGCACCACAAGGATGATGTTGAGGGTCTGAAGGGTGAAATTATGCTCTTATCTCAATGACGGTAATGACGTGACGTGTTACAGGGCACCACAAGGGTGATGTTGAGGGTCTGAAGGGTGAAATTATGCTCTTATCTCAATGACGGTAATGACGTGACGTGTTACAGGGCACCACAAGGATGATGTTGAGGGTCTGAGAGGTGAAATTATGCTCTTATCTCAATGACGGTAATGACGTGACGTGTTACAGGGCACCACAAGGGTGATGTTGAGGGTCTGAAGGGTGAAATTATGCTCTTATCTCAATGACGGTAATGACGTGACGTGTTACAGGGCACCACAAGGGTGATGTTGAGGGTCTGAAGGGTGAAATTATGCTCTTATCTCAATGACGGTAATGACGTGTCGTGTTACAGGGCACCACAAGGATGATGTTGGGGGTCTGAAGGGTGAAATTATGCTCTTATCTCAATGACGGTAATGACGTGTCGTGTTACAGGGCACCACAAGGATGATGTTGAGGGTCTGAAGGGTGAAATTATGCTCTTATCTCAATGACGGTAATCACGTGGTGTTGTTCAGAGCACCACAAGGGTGATGTTGGGGGTCTGAAGGGTGAAATTATGCTCTTATCTCAATGACGGTAATCACGTGACGTGTTACAGGGCACCACAAGGGTGATGTTGAGGGTCTGAAGGGTGAAATTATGCTCTTATCTCAATGACGGTAATCACGTGACGTGTTACAGGGCACCACAAGGATGATGTTGAGGGTCTGAAGGGTGAAATTATGCTCTTATCTCAATGACGGTAATCACGTGACGTGTTACAGGGCACCACAAGGGTGATGTTGAGGGTCTGAAGGGTGAAATTATGCTCTTTTCTCAATGACGGTAATGACGTGACGTGTTACAGGGCACCACAAGGGTGATGTTGAGGGTCTGAAGGGTGAAATTATGCTCTTTTCTCAATGACGGTAATGACGTGACGTGTTACAGGGCACCACAAGGATGATGTTGAGGGTCTGAAGGGTGAAATTATGCTCTTATCTCAATGACGGTAATCACGTGACGTGTTACAGGGCACCACAAGGATGATGTTGAGGGTCTGAAGGGTGAAATTATGCTCTTATCTCAATGACGGTAATGACGTGACGTGTTACAGGGCACCACAAGGCTGATGTTGAGGGTCTGAAGGGTGAAATTATGCTCTTTTCTCAATGACGGTAATGACGTGACGTGTTACAGGGCACCACAAGGATGATGTTGAGGGTCTGAAGGGTGAAATTATGCTCTTATCTCAATGACGGTAATCACGTGACGTGTTACAGGGCACCACAAGGGTGATGTTGAGGGTCTGAAGGGTGAAATTATGCTCTTATCTCAATGACGGTAATGACGTGACGTGTTACAGGGCACCACAAGGATGATGTTGAGGGTCTGAGAGGTGAAATTATGCTCTTTTCTCTATGACGGTAATCACGTGACGTGTTACAGGGCACCACAAGGATGATGTTGGGGGTCTGAAGGGTGAAATTATGCTCTTATCTCAATGACGGTAATGACGTGACGTGTTACAGGGCACCACAAGGATGATGTTGGGGGTCTGAAGGGTGAAATTATGCTCTTATCTCAATGACGGTAATCACGTGGTGTTGTTCAGGGCACCACAAGGATGATGTTGAGGGTCTGAAGGGTGAAATTATGCTCTTATCTCAATGACGGTAATCACGTGACGTGTTACAGGGCACCACAAGGATGATGTTGAGGGTCTGAAGGGTGAAATTATGCTCTTATCTCAATGACGGTAATCACGTGGTGTTGTTCAGGGCACCACAAGGATGATGTTGAGGGTCTGAAGGGTGAAATTATGCTCTTATCTCAATGACGGTAATCACGTGACGTGTTACAGGGCACCACAAGGATGATGTTGGGGGTCTGAAGGGTGAAATTATGCTCTTATCTCAATGACGGTAATGACGTGACGTGTTACAGGGCACCACAAGGATGATGTTGAGGGTCTGAAGGGTGAAATTATGCTCTTATCTCAATGACGGTAATCACGTGACGTGTTACAGGGCACCACAAGGGTGATGTTGAAGGTCTGAAGGGTGAAATTATGCTCTTATCTCAATGACGGTAATCACGTGTCGTGTTACAGGGCACCACAAGGATGATGTTGGGGGTCTGAAGGGTGAAATTATGCTCTTATCTCAATGACGGTAATGACGTGACGTGTTACAGGGCACCACAAGGGTGATGTTGAGGGTCTGAAGGGTGAAATTATGCTCTTATCTCAATGACGGTAATGACGTGTCGTGTTACAGGGCACCACAAGGATGATGTTGGGGGTCTGAAGGGTGAAATTATGCTCTTATCTCAATGACGGTAATGACGTGTCGTGTTACAGGGCACCACAAGGATGATGTTGAGGGTCTGAAGGGTGAAATTATGCTCTTATCTCAATGACGGTAATCACGTGGTGTTGTTCAGAGCACCACAAGGGTGATGTTGAGGGTCTGAAGGGTGAAATTATGCTCTTTTCCCAATGACGGTAATCACGTGGTGTTGTTCAGAGCACCACAAGGGTGATGTTGAGGGTCTGAAGGGTGAAATTATGCTCTTTTCTCAATGACGGTAATGACGTGTCGTGTTACAGGGCACCACAAGGGTGATGTTGAGGGTCTGAAGGGTGAAATTATGCTCTTTTCCCAATGACGGTAATCACGTGGTGTTGTTCAGAGCACCACAAGGGTGATGTTGAGGGTCTGAAGGGTGAAATTATGCTCTTTTCTCAATGACGGTAATCACGTGGTGTTGTTCAGGGCACCACAAGGATGATGTTGAGGGTCTGAAGGGTGAAATTATGCTCTTTTCTCAATGACGGTAATCACGTGGTGTTGTTCAGGGCACCACAAGGGTGATGTTGAGGGTCTGAAGGGTGAAATTATGCTCTTATCTCAATGACGGTAATGACGTGGTGTTGTTCAGGGCACCACAAGGATGATGTTGAGGGTCTGAAGGGTGAAATTATGCTCTTTTCTCAATGACGGTAATGACGTGACGTGTTACAGGGCACCACAAGGATGATGTTGGGGGTCTGAAGGGTGAAATTATGCTCTTATCTCAATGACGGTAATCACGTGGTGTTGTTCAGGGCACCACAAGGATGATGTTGAGGGTCTGAAGGGTGAAATTATGCTCTTATCTCAATGACGGTAATCACGTGGTGTTGTTCAGAGCACCACAAGGGTGATGTTGAGGGTCTGAAGGGTGAAATTATGCTCTTTTCCCAATGACGGTAATCACGTGGTGTTGTTCAGAGCACCACAAGGGTGATGTTGAGGGTCTGAAGGGTGAAATTATGCTCTTATCTCAATGACGGTAATCACGTGACGTGTTACAGGGCACCACAAGGATGATGTTGAGGGTCTGAAGGGTGAAATTATGCTCTTTTCTCAATGACGGTAATCACGTGGTGTTGTTCAGGGCACCACAAGGATGATGTTGAGGGTCTGAAGGGTGAAATTATGCTCTTATCTCAATGACGGTAATCACGTGGTGTTGTTCAGAGCACCACAAGGGTGATGTTGAGGGTCTGAAGGGTGAAATTATGCTCTTTTCCCAATGACGGTAATCACGTGGTGTTGTTCAGGGCACCACAAGGATGATGTTGGGGGTCTGAAGGATGAAATTATGCTCTTATCTCAATGACGGTAATCACGTGACGTGTTACAGGGCACCACAAGGATGATGTTGAGGGTCTGAAGGGTGAAATTATGCTCTTATCTCAATGACGGTACGTGGTGTTGTTCAGGGCATCACAAGGGTGATGTTGAGGGTCTGAAGGGTGAAATTATGCTCTTTTCTCAATGACGGTAATCACGTGACGTGTTACAGGGCACCACAAGGATGATGTTGAGGGTCTGAAGGGTGAAATTATGCTCTTATCTCAATGACGGTACGTGGTGTTGTTCAGGGCATCACAAGGGTGATGTTGAGGGTCTGAAGGGTGAAATTATGCTCTTTTCTCAATGACGGTAATCACGTGGTGTTGTTCAGGGCACCACAAGGGTGATGTTGAGGGTCTGAAGGGTGAAATTATGCTCTTATCTCAATGACGGTAATGACGTGGTGTTGTTCAGGGCACCACAAGGATGATGTTGAGGGTCTGAAGGGTGAAATTATGCTCTTTTCTCAATGACGGTAATCACGTGTCGTGTTACAGGGCACCACAAGGGTGATGTTGAGGGTCTGAGAGGTGAAATTATGCTCTTATCTCAATGACGGTACGTGGTGTTGTTCAGGGCATCACAAGGGTGATGTTGAGGGTCTGAAGGGTGAAATTATGCTCTTTTCTCAATGACGGTAATCACGTGGTGTTGTTCAGGGCACCACAAGGGTGATGTTGAGGGTCTGAAGGGTGAAATTATGCTCTTATCTCAATGACGGTACGTGGTGTTGTTCAGGGCATCACAAGGGTGATGTTGAGGGTCTGAAGGGTGAAATTATGCTCTTTTCTCAATGACGGTAATCACGTGGTGTTGTTCAGGGCACCACAAGGGTGATGTTGAGGGTCTGAAGGGTGAAATTATGCTCTTATCTCAATGACGGTACGTGGTGTTGTTCAGGGCATCACAAGGGTGATGTTGAGGGTCTGAAGGGTGAAATTATGCTCTTTTCTCAATGACGGTAATCACGTGGTGTTGTTCAGGGCACCACAAGGGTGATGTTGAGGGTCTGAAGGGTGAAATTATGCTCTTATCTCAATGACGGTAATGACGTGGTGTTGTTCAGGGCACCACAAGGATGATGTTGAGGGTCTGAAGGGTGAAATTATGCTCTTTTCTCAATGACGGTAATCACGTGTCGTGTTACAGGGCACCACAAGGGTGATGTTGAGGGTCTGAGAGGTGAAATTATGCTCTTATCTCAATGACGGTAATCACGTGACGTGTTACAGGGCACCACAAGGGTGATGTTGAGGGTCTGAGAGGTGAAATTATGCTCTTTTCTCAATGACGGTAATCACGTGACGTGTTACAGGGCACCACATGGATGATGTTGAGGGTCTGAGAGGTGAAATTATGCTCTTATCTCGATGACGGTAATGACGTGACGTGTTACAGGGCACCACAAGGATGATGTTGAGGGTCTGAAGGGTGAAATTATGCTCTTATCTCAATGACGGTAATGACGTGACGTGTTACAGGGCACCACAAGGATGATGTTGTGGGTCTGAAGGGTGAAATTATGCTCTTATCTCAATGACGGTAATGACGTGACGTGTTACAGGGCACCACAAGGGTGATGTTGGGGGTCTGAAGGGTGAAATTATGCTCTTATCTCAATGACGGTAATGACGTGACGTGTTACAGGGCACCACAAGGGTGATGTTGGGGGTCTGAAGGGTGAAATTATGCTCTTATCTCAATGACGGTAATGACGTGACGTGTTACAGGGCACCACAAGGGTGATGTTGGGGGTCTGAAGGGTGAAATTATGCTCTTATCTCAATGACGGTAATGACGTGACGTGTTACAGGGCACCACAAGGGTGATGTTGGGGGTCTGAAGGGTGAAAGTATACTCTTATCTCAATGACGGTAATCACGTGACGTGTTACAGGGCACCACAAGGATGATGTTGAGGGTCTGAAGGGTGAAATTATGCTCTTCTCTCAATGACGGTAATCACGTGACGTGTTACAGGGCACCACAAGGATGATGTTGAGGGTCTGAAGGGTGAAATTATGCTCTTTTCTCAATGACGGTAATCACGTGACGTGTTACAGGGCACCACAAGGATGATGTTGAGGGTCTGAAGGGTGAAATTATGCTCTTATCTCTATGACGGTAATGACGTGACGTGTTACAGGGCACCACAAGGGTGATGTTGAGGGTCTGAGAGGTGAAATTATGCTCTTATCTCAATGACGGTAATCACGTGACGTGTTACAGGGCACCACAAGGATGATGTTGAGGGTCTGAAGGGTGAAATTATGCTCTTTTCTCAATGACGGTAATCACGTGACGTGTTACAGGGCACCACATGGATGATGTTGAGGGTCTGAGAGGTGAAATTATGCTCTTTTCTCAATGACGGTAATCACGTGACGTGTTACAGGGCACCACATGGATGATGTTGAGGGTCTGAGAGGTGAAATTATGCTCTTATCTCGATGACGGTAATGACGTGACGTGTTACAGGGCACCACAAGGATGATGTTGAGGGTCTGAAGGGTGAAATTATGCTCTTATCTCAATGACGGTAATCACGTGACGTGTTACAGGGCACCACAAGGATGATGTTGAGGGTCTGAGAGGTGAAATTATGCTCTTATCTCAATGACGGTAATCACGTGACGTGTTACAGGGCACCACAAGGATGATGTTGAGGGTCTGAAGGGTGAAATTATGCTCTTATCTCAATGACGGTAATGACGTGACGTGTTACAGGGCACCACAAGGATGATGTTGAGGGTCTGAAGGGTGAAATTATGCTCTTATCTCAATGACGGTAATGACGTGACGTGTTTCAGGGCACCACAAGGATGATGTTGAGGGTCTGAAGGGTGAAATTATGCTCTTATCTCAATGACGGTAATGACGTGACGTGTTACAGGGCACCACAAGGGTGATGTTGAGGGTCTGAAGGGTGAAATTATGCTCTTATCTCAATGACGGTAATGACGTGGTGTTGTTCAGGGCACCACAAGGGTGATGTTGAGGGTCTGAAGGGTGAAATTATGCTCTTTTCTCAATGACGGTAATCACGTGACGTGTTACAGGGCACCACAAGGATGATGTTGAGGGTCTGAAGGGTGAAATTATGCTCTTTTCTCAATGACGGTAATCACGTGGTGTTGTTCGGGGCACCACAAGGATGATGTTGAGGGTCTGAAGGGTGAAATTATGCTCTTTTCTCAATGACGGTAATCACGTGACGTGTTACAGGGCACCACAAGGATGATGTTGAGGGTCTGAAGGGTGAAATTATGCTCTTTTCTCAATGACGGTAATCACGTGGTGTTGTTCAGGGCACCACAAGGGTGATGTTGAGGGTCTGAAGGGTGAAATTATGCTCTTATCTCAATGACGGTAATCACGTGACGTGTTACAGGGCACCACAAGGGTGATGTTGAGGGTCTGAAGGGTGAAATTATGCTCTTCTCTCAATGACGGTAATCACGTGTCGTGTTACAGGGCACCACAAGGATGATGTTGTGGGTCTGAAGGGTGAAATTATGCTCTTTTCTCAATGACGGTAATCACGTGACGTGTTACAGGGCACCACATGGATGATGTTGAGGGTCTGAGAGGTGAAATTATGCTCTTTTCTCAATGACGGTAATCACGTGACGTGTTACAGGGCACCACATGGATGATGTTGAGGGTCTGAAGGGTGAAATTATGCTCTTTTCTCAATGACGGTAATCACGTGACGTGTTACAGGGCACCACAAGGATGATGTTGAGGGTCTGAAGGGTGAAATTATGCTCTTTTCTCAATGACGGTAATCACGTGGTGTTGTTCAGGGCACCACAAGGGTGATGTTGAGGGTCTGAAGGGTGAAATTATGCTCTTATCTCAATGACGGTAATGACGTGACGTGTTACAGGGCACCACAAGGGTGATGTTGAGGGTCTGAAGGGTGAAATTATGCTCTTATCTCAATGACGGTAATCACGTGTCGTGTTACAGGGCACCACAAGGGTGATGTTGAGGGTCTGAAGGGTGAAATTATGCTCTTATCTCAATGACGGTAATCACGTGACGTGTTACAGGGCACCACATGGATGATGTTGAGGGTCTGAGAGGTGAAATTATGCTCTTTTCTCAATGACGGTAATCACGTGGTGTTGTTCGGGGCACCACAAGGATGATGTTGAGGGTCTGAAGGGTGAAATTATGCTCTTTTCTCAATGACGGTAATCACGTGACGTGTTACAGGGCACCACAAGGATGATGTTGAGGGTCTGAAGGGTGAAATTATGCTCTTTTCTCAATGACGGTAATCACGTGGTGTTGTTCAGGGCACCACAAGGGTGATGTTGAGGGTCTGAAGGGTGAAATTATGCTCTTATCTCAATGACGGTAATGACGTGACGTGTTACAGGGCACCACAAGGGTGATGTTGAGGGTCTGAAGGGTGAAATTATGCTCTTATCTCAATGACGGTAATCACGTGTCGTGTTACAGGGCACCACAAGGGTGATGTTGAGGGTCTGAGAGGTGAAATTATGCTCTTATCTCAATGACGGTAATGACGTGGTGTTGTTCAGGGCACCACAAGGGTGATGTTGAGGGTCTGAAGGGTGAAATTATGCTCTTATCTCAATGACGGTAATGACGTGACGTGTTACAGGGCACCACAAGGGTGATGTTGGGGGTCTGAAGGGTGAAATTATGCTCTTTTCTCAATGACGGTAATCACGTGGTGTTGTTCAGGGCACCACAAGGGTGATGTTGGGGGTCTGAAGGGTGAAATTATGCTCTTTTCCCAATGACGGTAATCAAGTGGTGTTGTTCAGGGCACCACAAGGGTGATGTTGAGGGTCTGAGAGGTGAAATTATGCTCTTTTCCCAATGACGGTAATCACGTGTCGTGTTACAGGGCACCACAAGGGTGATGTTGAGGGTCTGAGAGGTGAAATTATGCTCTTATCTCAATGACGGTAATGACGTGACGTGTTACAGGGCACCACAAGGATGATGTTGGGGGTCTGAAGGGTGAAATTATGCTCTTTTCTCAATGACGATAATCACGTGACGTGTTACAGGGCACCACAAGGGTGATGTTGAGGGTCTGAAGGATGAAATTATGCTCTTTTCTCAATGACGGTAATCACGTGACGTGTTACAGGGCACCACAAGGATGATGTTGGGGGTCTGAAGGGTGAAATTATGCTCTTATCTCAATGACGGTAATGACGTGACGTGTTACAGAGCACCACAAGGGTGATGTTGAGGGTCTGAAGGGTGAAATTATGCTCTTATCTCAATGACGGTAATGACGTGACGTGTTACAGGGCACCACAAGGATGATGTTGAGGGTCTGAAGGGTGAAATTATGCTCTTTTCTCAATGACGGTAATGACGTGACGTGTTACAGGGCACCACAAGGATGATGTTGGGGGTCTGAAGGGTGAAATTATGCTCTTATCTCAATGACGGTAATCACGTGTCGTGTTACAGGGCATCACAAGGATGATGTTGAGGGTCTGAAGGGTGAAATTATGCTCTTTTCTCAATGACGGTAATGACGTGACGTGTTACAGGGCACCACAAGGATGATGTTGAGTGTCTGAAGGGTGAAATTATGCTCTTATCTCAATGACGGTAATCACGTGGTGTTGTTCAGGGCACCACAAGGATGATGTTGAGGGTCTGAGAGGTGAAATTATGCTCTTCTCTCAATGACGGTAATCACGTGACGTGTTACAGGGCACCACAAGGGTGATGTTGAGGGTCTGAAGGGTGAAATTATGCTCTTATCTCAATGACGGTAATCACGTGGTGTTGTTCAGGGCACCACAAGGATGATGTTGAGGGTCTGAAGGGTGAAATTATGCTCTTCTCTCAATGACGGTAATGACGTGACGTGTTACAGGGCACCACAAGGGTGATGTTGAGGGTCTGAGAGGTGAAATTATGCTCTTATCTCAATGACGGTAATGACGTGACGTGTTACAGGGCACCACAAGGGTGATGTTGAGGGTCTGAGAGGTGAAATTATGCTCTTATCTCAATGACGGTGATCACGTGACGTGTTACAGGGCACCACAAGGATGATGTTGAGGGTCTGAAGGGTGAAATTATGCTCTTATCTCAATGACGGTAATCACGTGACGTGTTACAGGGCACCACAAGGGTGATGTTGAGGGTCTGAAGGGTGAAATTATGCTCTTATCTCAATGACGGTGATCACGTGACGTGTTACAGGGCACCACAAGGATGATGTTGAGGGTCTGAAGGGTGAAATTATGCTCTTATCTCAATGACGGTAATCACGTGACGTGTTACAGGGCACCACAAGGGTGATGTTGAGGGTCTGAAGGGTGAAATTATGCTCTTATCTCAATGACGGTAATCACGTGGTGTTGTTCAGGGCACCACAAGGGTGATGTTGAGGGTCTGAAGGGTGAAATTATGCTCTTCTCTCAATGACGGTAATCACGTGACGTGTTACAGGGCACCACAAGGGTGATGTTGAGGGTCTGAGAGGTGAAATTATGCTCTTATCTCAATGACGGTGATCACGTGACGTGTTACAGGGCACCACAAGGGTGATGTTGAGGGTCTGAGAGGTGAAATTATGCTCTTATCTCAATGACGGTGATCACGTGACGTGTTACAGGGCACCACAAGGATGATGTTGAGGGTCTGAAGGGTGAAATTATGCTCTTATCTCAATGACGGTAATCACGTGGTGTTGTTCAGGGCACCACAAGGGTGATGTTGAGGGTCTGAAGGGTGAAATTATGCTCTTCTCTCAATGACGGTAATCACGTGACGTGTTACAGGGCACCACAAGGATGATGTTGAGGGTCTGAAGGGTGAAATTATGCTCTTATCTCAATGACGGTAATCACGTGGTGTTGTTCAGGGCACCACAAGGGTGATGTTGAGGGTCTGAAGGGTGAAATTATGCTCTTATCTCAATGACGGTAATCACGTGACGTGTTACAGGGCACCACAAGGATGATGTTGAGGGTCTGAAGGGTGAAATTATGCTCTTATCTCAATGACGGTGATCACGTGACGTGTTACAGGGCACCACAAGGATGATGTTGAGGGTCTGAAGGGTGAAATTATGCTCTTCTCTCAATGACGGTAATCACGTGACGTGTTACAGGGCACCACAAGGATGATGTTGAGGGTCTGAAGGGTGAAATTATGCTCTTATCTCAATGACGGTAATCACGTGGTGTTGTTCAGGGCACCACAAGGGTGATGTTGAGGGTCTGAAGGGTGAAATTATGCTCTTATCTCAATGACGATAATGACGTGACGTGTTACAGGGCACCACAAGGGTGATGTTGAGGGTCTGAAGGGTGAAATTATGCTCTTATCTCAATGACGGTAATCACGTGACGTGTTACAGGGCACCACAAGGGTGATGTTGAGGGTCTGAAGGGTGAGATTATGCTCTTTTCTCAATGACGGTAATCACGTGACGTGTTACAGGGCACCACAAGGGTGATGTTGAGGGTCTGAAGGGTGAAATTATGCTCTTATCTCAATGACGGTAATCACGTGACGTGTTACAGGGCACCACAAGGGTGATGTTGAGGGTCTGAGAGGTGAAATTATGCTCTTATCTCAATGACGGTGATCACGTGACGTGTTACAGGGCACCACAAGGATGATGTTGAGGGTCTGAAGGGTGAAATTATGCTCTTCTCTCAATGACGGTAATCACGTGACGTGTTACAGGGCACCACAAGGATGATGTTGAGGGTCTGAAGGGTGAAATTATGCTCTTATCTCAATGACGGTAATCACGTGGTGTTGTTCAGGGCACCACAAGGGTGATGTTGAGGGTCTGAAGGGTGAAATTATGCTCTTATCTCAATGACGGTAATCACGTGACGTGTTACAGGGCACCACAAGGATGATGTTGAGGGTCTGAAGGGTGAAATTATGCTCTTATCTCAATGACGGTAATCACGTGGTGTTGTTCAGGGCACCACAAGGGTGATGTTGAGGGTCTGAAGGGTGAAATTATGCTCTTATCTCAATGACGGTAATCACGTGTCGTGTTACAGGGCACCACAAGGGTGATGTTGAGGGTCTGAGAGGTGAAATTATGCTCTTTTCTCAATGACGATAATCACGTGACGTGTTACAGGGCACCACAAGGATGATGTTGGGGGTCTGAAGGGTGAAATTATGCTCTTATCTCAATGACGGTAATCACGTGACGTGTTACAGGGCACCACAAGGATGATGTTGAGGGTCTGAAGGGTGAAATTATGCTCTTATCTCAATGACGGTAATCACGTGGTGTTGTTCAGGGCACCACAAGGATGATGTTGAGGGTCTGAAGGGTGAAATTATGCTCTTATCTCAATGACGGTAATCACGTGGTGTTGTTCAGGGCACCACAAGGGTGATGTTGAGGGTCTGAAGGGTGAAATTATGCTCTTATCTCAATGACGGTAATTACGTGACGTGTTACAGGGCACCACAAGGATGATGTTGAGGGTCTGAAGGATGAAATTATGCTCTTATCTCAATGACGGTAATCACGTGACGTGTTACAGGGCATCACAAGGGTGATGTTGAGGGTCTGAAGGGTGAAATTATGCTCTTTTCTCAATGACGATAATCACGTGACGTGTTACAGGGCACCACAAGGATGATGTTGGGGGTCTGAAGGGTGAAATTATGCTCTTATCTCAATGACGGTAATGACGTGACGTGTTACAGGGCATCACAAGGGTGATGTTGAGGGTCTGAAGGATGAAATTATGCTCTTATCTCAATGACGGTAATGACGTGTCGTGTTACAGGGCACCACAAGGGTGATGTTGAGGGTCTGGAGGGTGAAATTATGCTCTTATCTCAATGACGGTAATCACGTGACGTGTTACAGGGCATCACAAGGATGATGTTGAGGGTCTGAAGGGTGAAATTATGCTCTTATCTCAATGACGGTAATCACGTGACGTGTTACAGGGCATCACAAGGATGATGTTGAGGGTCTGAAGGGTGAAATTATGCTCTTATCTCAATGACGGTAATGACGTGACGTGTTACAGGGCACCACAAGGGTGATGTTGAGGGTCTGGAGGGTGAAATTATGCTCTTATCTCAATGACGGTAATGACGTGACGTGTTACAGGGCACCACAAGGGTGATGTTGAGGGTCTGGAGGGTGAAATTATGCTCTTATCTCAATGACGGTAATCACGTGACGTGTTACAGGGCATCACAAGGATGATGTTGAGGGTCTGAAGGGTGAAATTATGCTCTTATCTCAATGACGGTAATGACGTGACGTGTTACAGGGCACCACAAGGATGATGTTGAGGGTCTGAGAGGTGAAATTATGCTCTTTTCTCAATGACGGTAATCACGTGACGTGTTACAGGGCACCACAAGGATGATGTTGAGGGTCTGAGAGGTGAAATTATGCTCTTTTCTCAATGACGGTAATCACGTGACGTGTTACAGGGCACCACAAGGATGATGTTGGGGGTCTGAAGGGTGAAATTATGCTCTTATCTCAATGACGGTAATGACGTGACGTGTTACAGGGCACCACAAGGGTGATGTTGAGGGTCTGAAGGGTGAAATTATGCTCTTATCTCAATGACGGTAATGACGTGTCGTGTTACAGGGCACCACAAGGATGATGTTGGGGGTCTGAGAGGTGAAATTATGCTCTTTTCTCAATGACGGTAATGACGTGACGTGTTACAGGGCACCACAAGGGTGATGTTGAGGGTCTGAAGGGTGAAAGTATACTCTTTTCTCAATGACGGTAATGACGTGACGTGTTACAGGGCACCACAAGGATGATGTTGAGGGTCTGAAGGGTGAAATTATGCTCTTTTCTCAATGACGGTAATGACGTGACGTGTTACAGGGCACCACAAGGGTGATGTTGAGGGTCTGAAGGGTGAAATTATGCTCTTTTCTCAATGACGGTAATCACGTGACGTGTTACAGGGCACCACAAGGGTGATGTTGAGGGTCTGAAGGGTGAAATTATGCTCTTTTCTCAATGACGGTAATCACGTGACGTGTTACAGGGCACCACAAGGATGATGTTGAGGGTCTGAAGGGTGAAATTATGCTCTTATCTCAATGACGGTAATGACGTGACGTGTTACAGGGCACCACAAGGATGATGTTGAGGGTCTGAAGGGTGAAATTATGCTCTTATCTCAATGACGGTAATCACGTGACGTGTTACAGGGCACCACAAGGATGATGTTGAGGGTCTGAAGGGTGAAATTATGCTCTTATCTCAATGACGGTAATCACGTGTCGTGTTACAGGGCACCACAAGGATGATGTTGAGGGTCTGAAGGGTGAAATTATGCTCTTATCTCAATGACGGTAATCACGTGGTGTTGTTCAGGGCAACACAAGGATGATGTTGAGGGTCTGAAGGGTGAAATTATGCTCTTTTCTCAATGACGGTAATCACGTGACGTGTTACAGGGCACCACAAGGGTGATGTTGAGGGTCTGAAGGGTGAAATTATGCTCTTATCTCAATGACGGTAATCACGTGACGTGTTACAGGGCACCACAAGGATGATGTTGAGGGTCTGAAGGATGAAATTATGCTCTTTTCTCAATGACGGTAATCACGTGTCGTGTTACAGGGCACCACAAGGATGATGTTGAGGGTCTGAAGGGTGAAATTATGCTCTTATCTCAATGACGGTAATGACGTGACGTGTTACAGGGCACCACAAGGGTGATGTTGAGGGTCTGAAGGGTGAAATTATGCTCTTATCTCAATGACGGTAATGACGTGACGTGTTACAGGGCACCACAAGGATGATGTTGAGGGTCTGAAGGGTGAAATTATGCTCTTTTCTCAATGACGGTAATCACGTGACGTGTTACAGGGCACCACAAGGATGATGTTGAGGGTCTGAAGGGTGAAATTATGCTCTTTTCTCAATGACGGTAATCACGTGACGTGTTACAGGGCACCACAAGGGTGATGTTGAGGGTCTGAAGGGTGAAATTATGCTCTTATCTCAATGACGGTAATCACGTGACGTGTTACAGGGCACCACAAGGATGATGTTGAGGGTCTGAAGGGTGAAATTATGCTCTTATCTCAATGACGGTAATGACGTGTCGTGTTACAGGGCACCACAAGGATGATGTTGAGGGTCAGAAGGGTGAAATTATGCTCTTATCTCAATGACGGTAATGACGTGACGTGTTCAGGGCACCACAAGGGTGATGTTGAGGGTCTGAAGGATGAAATTATGCTCTTATCTCAATGACGGTAATGACGTGACGTGTTACAGGGCACCACAAGGATGATGTTGGGGGTCTGAAGGGTGAAATTATGCTCTTATCTCAATGACGGTAATGACGTGACGTGTTACAGGGCACCACAAGGATGATGTTGGGGGTCTGAAGGGTGAAATTATGCTCTTATCTCAATGACGGTAATGACGTGACGTGTTCAGGGCACCACAAGGATGATGTTGAGGGTCTGAAGGGTGAAATTATGCTCTTATCTCAATGACGGTAATCACGTGACGTGTTACAGGGCACCACAAGGGTGATGTTGAGGGTCTGAAGGGTGAAATTATGCTCTTATCTCAATGACGGTAATCACGTGACGTGTTACAGGGCACCACAAGGATGATGTTGGGGGTCTGAAGGGTGAAATTATGCTCTTATCTCAATGACGGTAATGACGTGACGTGTTCAGGGCACCACAAGGATGATGTTGAGGGTCTGAAGGGTGAAATTATGCTCTTATCTCAATGACGGTAATCACGTGGTGTTGTTACAGGGCACCACAAGGGTGATGTTGGGGGTCTGAAGGGTGAAATTATGCTCTTATCTCAATGACGGTAATCACGTGACGTGTTACAGGGCACCACAAGGATGATGTTGGGGGTCTGAAGGGTGAAATTATGCTCTTATCTCAATGACGGTAATGACGTGACGTGTTACAGGGCACCACAAGGATGATGTTGGGGGTCTGAAGGGTGAAATTATGCTCTTATCTCAATGACGGTAATGACGTGACGTGTTACAGGGCACCACAAGGATGATGTTGGGGGTCTGAAGGGTGAAATTATGCTCTTATCTCAATGACGGTAATGACGTGACGTGTTACAGGGCACCACAAGGATGATGTTGGGGGTCTGAAGGGTGAAATTATGCTCTTATCTCAATGACGGTAATGACGTGACGTGTTCAGGGCACCACAAGGATGATGTTGAGGGTCTGAAGGGTGAAATTATGCTCTTATCTCAATGACGGTAATCACGTGGTGTTGTTACAGGGCACCACAAGGGTGATGTTGAGGGTCTGAAGGGTGAAATTATGCTCTTATCTCAATGACGGTAATCACGTGGTGTTGTTACAGGGCACCACAAGGGTGATGTTGAGGGTCTGAAGGGTGAAATTATGCTCTTATCTCAATGACGGTAATGACGTGACGTGTTACAGGGCACCACAAGGGTGATGTTGAGGGTCTGAAGGGTGAAATTATGCTCTTTTCTCAATGACGGTAATCACGTGACGTGTTACAGGGCACCACAAGGGTGATGTTGAGGGTCTGAAGGGTGAAATTATGCTCTTATCTCAATGACGGTAATGACGTGACGTGTTACAGGGCACCACAAGGATGATGTTGGGGGTCTGAAGGGTGAAATTATGCTCTTATCTCAATGACGGTAATCACGTGACGTGTTACAGGGCACCACAAGGATGATGTTGAGGGTCTGAAGGGTGAAATTATGCTCTTATCTCAATGACGGTAATGACGTGACGTGTTACAGGGCACCACAAGGATGATGTTGGGGGTCTGAAGGGTGAAATTATGCTCTTATCTCAATGACGGTAATCACGTGACGTGTTACAGGGCACCACAAGGGTGATGTTGAGGGTCTGAAGGGTGAAATTATGCTCTTATCTCAATGACGGTAATCACGTGACGTGTTACAGGGCACCACAAGGATGATGTTGGGGGTCTGAAGGGTGAAATTATGCTCTTTTCTCAATGACGGTAATCACGTGACGTGTTACAGGGCACCACAAGGGTGATGTTGAGGGTCTGAAGGGTGAAATTATGCTCTTATCTCAATGACGGTAATGACGTGACGTGTTACAGGGCACCACAAGGATGATGTTGGGGGTCTGAAGGGTGAAATTATGCTCTTATCTCAATGACGGTAATCACGTGACGTGTTACAGGGCACCACAAGGATGATGTTGAGGGTCTGAGAGGTGAAATTATGCTCTTTTCTCAATGACGATAATCACGTGACGTGTTACAGGGCACCACAAGGATGATGTTGAGGGTCTGAGAGGTGAAATTATGCTCTTTTCTCAATGACGGTAATCACGTGACGTGTTACAGGGCACCACAAGGGTGATGTTGAGGGTCTGAAGGGTGAAATTATGCTCTTTTCTCAATGACGATAATCACGTGACGTGTTACAGGGCACCACAAGGATGATGTTGAGGGTCTGAGAGGTGAAATTATGCTCTTTTCTCAATGACGGTAATCACGTGACGTGTTACAGGGCACCACAAGGATGATGTTGAGGGTCTGAGAGGTGAAATTATGCTCTTTTCTCAATGACGATAATCACGTGACGTGTTACAGGGCACCACAAGGATGATGTTGAGGGTCTGAGAGGTGAAATTATGCTCTTTTCTCAATGACGGTAATCACGTGACGTGTTACAGGGCACCACAAGGGTGATGTTGAGGGTCTGAAGGGTGAAATTATGCTCTTTTCTCAATGACGATAATCACGTGACGTGTTACAGGGCACCACAAGGATGATGTTGAGGGTCTGAAGGGTGAAATTATGCTCTTATCTCAATGACGGTAATGACGTGTCGTGTTACAGGGCACCACAAGGGTGATGTTGAGGGTCTGAGAGGTGAAATTATGCTCTTATCTCAATGACGGTAATGACGTGACGTGTTACAGGGCACCACAAGGGTGATGTTGAGGGTCTGAAGGGTGAAATTATGCTCTTATCTCAATGACGGTAATGACGTGACGTGTTACAGGGCACCACAAGGATGATGTTGAGGGTCTGAGAGGTGAAATTATGCTCTTATCTCAATGACGGTAATGACGTGTCGTGTTACAGGGCACCACAAGGGTGATGTTGAGGGTCTGAGAGGTGAAATTATGCTCTTATCTCAATGACGGTAATGACGTGACGTGTTACAGGGCACCACAAGGATGATGTTGAGGGTCTGAGAGGTGAAATTATGCTCTTTTCTCAATGACGGTAATCACGTGACGTGTTACAGGGCACCACAAGGGTGATGTTGAGGGTCTGAAGGGTGAAATTATGCTCTTATCTCAATGACGGTAATGACGTGACGTGTTACAGGGCACCACAAGGATGATGTTGAGGGTCTGAAGGGTGAAATTATGCTCTTATCTCAATGACGGTAATGACGTGTCGTGTTACAGGGCACCACAAGGGTGATGTTGAGGGTCTGAGAGGTGAAATTATGCTCTTATCTCAATGACGGTAATGACGTGACGTGTTACAGGGCACCACAAGGGTGATGTTGAGGGTCTGAAGGGTGAAATTATGCTCTTATCTCAATGACGGTAATGACGTGACGTGTTACAGGGCACCACAAGGGTGATGTTGAGGGTCTGAAGGGTGAAATTATGCTCTTATCTCAATGACGGTAATGACGTGACGTGTTACAGGGCACCACAAGGATGATGTTGAGGGTCTGAGAGGTGAAATTATGCTCTTATCTCAATGACGGTAATGACGTGACGTGTTACAGGGCACCACAAGGATGATGTTGAGGGTCTGAGAGGTGAAATTATGCTCTTATCTCAATGACGGTAATCACGTGACGTGTTACAGGGCACCACAAGGGTGATGTTGAGGGTCTGAAGGGTGAAATTATGCTCTTATCTCAATGACGGTAATGACGTGACGTGTTACAGGGCACCACAAGGATGATGTTGAGGGTCTGAGAGGTGAAATTATGCTCTTATCTCAATGACGGTAATCACGTGACGTGTTACAGGGCACCACAAGGGTGATGTTGAGGGTCTGAAGGGTGAAATTATGCTCTTTTCTCAATGACGGTAATCACGTGTCGTGTTACAGGGCACCACAAGGATGATGTTGGGGGTCTGAAGGGTGAAATTATGCTCTTTTCTCAATGACGATAATCACGTGACGTGTTACAGGGCATCACAAGGATGATGTTGGGGGTCTGAAGGGTGAAATTATGCTCTTTTCTCAATGACGGTAATCACGTGACGTGTTACAGGGCACCACAAGGGTGATGTTGGGGGTCTGAAGGGTGAAATTATGCTCTTATCTCAATGACGGTAATGACGTGACGTGTTACAGGGCACCACAAGGATGATGTTGGGGGTCTGAGAGGTGAAATTATGCTCTTTTCTCAATGACGGTAATCACGTGGTGTTGTTCAGGGCACCACAAGGATGATGTTGGGGGTCTGAAGGGTGAAATTATGCTCTTTTCTCAATGACGGTAATGACGTGACGTGTTACAGGGCACCACAAGGATGATGTTGAGGGTCTGAGAGGTGAAATTATGCTCTTATCTCAATGACGGTAATCACGTGACGTGTTACAGGGCACCACAAGGGTGATGTTGAGGGTCTGAAGGGTGAAATTATGCTCTTTTCTCAATGACGGTAATCACGTGTCGTGTTACAGGGCACCACAAGGATGATGTTGGGGGTCTGAAGGGTGAAATTATGCTCTTTTCTCAATGACGATAATCACGTGACGTGTTACAGGGCATCACAAGGATGATGTTGGGGGTCTGAAGGGTGAAATTATGCTCTTTTCTCAATGACGGTAATCACGTGACGTGTTACAGGGCACCACAAGGGTGATGTTGGGGGTCTGAAGGGTGAAATTATGCTCTTATCTCAATGACGGTAATGACGTGACGTGTTACAGGGCACCACAAGGATGATGTTGGGGGTCTGAGAGGTGAAATTATGCTCTTTTCTCAATGACGGTAATCACGTGGTGTTGTTCAGGGCACCACAAGGATGATGTTGGGGGTCTGAAGGGTGAAATTATGCTCTTTTCTCAATGACGGTAATGACGTGACGTGTTACAGGGCACCACAAGGATGATGTTGGGGGTCTGAGAGGTGAAATTATGCTCTTTTCTCAATGACGGTAATGACGTGACGTGTTACAGGGCACCACAAGGATGATGTTGGGGGTCTGAAGGGTGAAATTATGCTCTTATCTCAATGACGGTAATGACGTGTCGTGTTACAGGGCACCACAAGGATGATGTTGGGGGTCTGAGAGGTGAAATTATGCTCTTTTCTCAATGACGGTAATGACGTGTCGTGTTACAGGGCACCACAAGGATGATGTTGGGGGTCTGAAGGGTGAAATTATGCTCTTTTCTCAATGACGGTAATCACGTGTCGTGTTACAGGGCACCACAAGGATGATGTTGGGGGTCTGAGAGGTGAAATTATGCTCTTTTCTCAATGACGGTAATCACGTGGTGTTGTTCAGGGCACCACAAGGATGATGTTGGGGGTCTGAAGGGTGAAATTATGCTCTTATCTCTATGACGGTAATGACGTGTCGTGTTACAGGGCACCACAAGGATGATGTTGAGGGTCTGAAGGGTGAAATTATGCTCTTTTCTCAATGACGGTAATCACGTGTCGTGTTACAGGGCACCACAAGGATGATGTTGAGGGTCTGAAGGGTGAAATTATGCTCTTATCTCAATGACGGTAATGACGTGACGTGTTACAGGGCACCACAAGGATGATGTTGAGGGTCTGAAGGGTGAAATTATGCTCTTATCTCAATGACGGTAATCACGTGACGTGTTACAGGGCACCACAAGGATGATGTTGAGGGTCTGAAGGGTGAAATTATGCTCTTTTCTCAATGACGGTAATCACGTGACGTGTTACAGGGCACCACAAGGGTGATGTTGAGGGTCTGAAGGGTGAAATTATGCTCTTTTCTCAATGACGGTAATCACGTGACGTGTTACAGGGCACCACAAGGGTGATGTTGAGGTTCTGAAGGGTGAAATTATGCTCTTATCTCAATGACGGTAATGACGTGTCGTGTTACAGGGCACCACAAGGATGATGTTGGGGGTCTGAAGGGTGAAATTATGCTCTTTTCTCAATGACGGTAATCACGTGGTGTTGTTCAGGGCACCACAAGGATGATGTTGAGGGTCTGAGAGGTGAAATTATGCTCTTTTCTCAATGACGATAATCACGTGACGTGTTACAGGGCACCACAAGGATGATGTTGGGGGTCTGAAGGGTGAAATTATGCTCTTTTCTCAATGACGGTAATCACGTGGTGTTGTTCAGGGCACCACAAGGATGATGTTGAGGGTCTGAGAGGTGAAATTATGCTCTTATCTCTATGACGGTAATGACGTGACGTGTTACAGGGCAACACAAGGGTGATGTTGAGGGTCTGAAGGGTGAAATTATGCTCTTATCTCAATGACGGTAATCACGTGGTGTTGTTCAGGGCACCACAAGGATGATGTTGAGGGTCTGAGAGGTGAAATTATGCTCTTTTCTCAATGACGATAATCACGTGACGTGTTACAGGGCACCACAAGGATGATGTTGGGGGTCTGAAGGGTGAAATTATGCTCTTTTCTCAATGACGGTAATCACGTGGTGTTGTTCAGGGCACCACAAGGATGATGTTGAGGGTCTGAGAGGTGAAATTATGCTCTTTTCTCAATGACGGTAATCACGTGTCGTGTTACAGGGCACCACAAGGATGATGTTGAGGGTCTGAAGGGTGAAATTATGCTCTTATCTCAATGACGGTAATCACGTGTCGTGTTACAGGGCACCACAAGGATGATGTTGAGGGTCTGAAGGGTGAAATTATGCTCTTATCTCAATGACGGTAATCACGTGACGTGTTACAGGGCACCACAAGGATGATGTTGAGGGTCTGAAGGGTGAAATTATGCTCTTATCTCAATGACGGTAATCACGTGACGTGTTACAGGGCACCACAAGGATGATGTTGAGGGTCTGAGAGGTGAAATTATGCTCTTTTCTCAATGACGGTAATCACGTGACGTGTTACAGGGCACCACAAGGATGATGTTGAGGGTCTGAAGGGTGAAATTATGCTCTTATCTCAATGACGGTAATCACGTGACGTGTTACAGGGCACCACAAGGATGATGTTGAGGGTCTGAAGGGTGAAATTATGCTCTTATCTCAATGACGGTAATGACGTGACGTGTTACAGGGCACCACAAGGATGATGTTGAGGGTCTGAGAGGTGAAATTATGCTCTTTTCTCAATGACGGTAATCACGTGGTGTTGTTCAGGGCACCACAAGGATGATGTTGAGGGTCTGAAGGGTGAAATTTTCTCTTTTCTCAATGACGATAATCACGTGACGTGTTACAGGGCACCACAAGGGTGATGTTGAGGGTCTGAAGGGTGAAATTATGCTCTTTTCTCAATGACGGTAATCACGTGGTGTTGTTCAGGGCACCACAAGGATGATGTTGAGGGTCTGAGAGGTGAAATTATGCTCTTCTCTCAATGACGGTAATCACGTGACGTGTTACAGGGCACCACAAGGGTGATGTTGAGGGTCTGAAGGGTGAAATTATGCTCTTATCTCAATGACGGTAATCACGTGGTGTTGTTCAGGGCACCACAAGGGTGATGTTGAGGGTCTGAAGGGTGAAATTATGCTCTTATCTCAATGACGGTAATCACGTGACGTGTTACAGGGCACCACAAGGATGATGTTGGGGGTCTGAAGGGTGAAATTATGCTCTTATCTCAATGACGGTAATGACGTGACGTGTTACAGGGCACCACAAGGATGATGTTGAGGGTCTGAGAGGTGAAATTATGCTCTTTTCTCAATGACGATAATCACGTGACGTGTTACAGGGCACCACAAGGATGATGTTGGGGGTCTGAAGGGTGAAATTATGCTCTTATCTCAATGACGGTAATGACGTGACGTGTTACAGGGCACCACAAGGGTGATGTTGAGGGTCTGAAGGGTGAAATTATGCTCTTATCTCAATGACGGTAATCACGTGACGTGTTACAGGGCACCACAAGGATGATGTTGAGGGTCTGAAGGGTGAAATTATGCTCTTATCTCAATGACGGTAATGACGTGACGTGTTACAGGGCACCACAAGGATGATGTTGAGGGTCTGAAGGGTGAAATTATGCTCTTATCTCAATGACGGTAATCACGTGGTGTTGTTCAGGGCACCACAAGGATGATGTTGAGGGTCTGAGAGGTGAAATTATGCTCTTTTCTCAATGACGGTAATCACGTGTCGTGTTACAGGGCACCACAAGGGTGATGTTGAGGGTCTGAAGGGTGAAATTATGCTCTTATCTCAATGACGGTAATCACGTGGTGTTGTTCAGGGCACCACAAGGATGATGTTGAGGGTCTGAGAGGTGAAATTATGCTCTTTTCTCAATGACGGTAATCACGTGACGTGTTACAGGGCATCACAAGGATGATGTTGAGGGTCTGAAGGGTGAAATTATGCTCTTATCTCAATGACGGTAATCACGTGGTGTTGTTCAGGGCACCACAAGGATGATGTTGAGGGTCTGAGAGGTGAAATTATGCTCTTTTCTCAATGACGGTAATCACGTGACGTGTTACAGGGCATCACAAGGATGATGTTGAGGGTCTGAAGGGTGAAATTATGCTCTTATCTCAATGACGGTAATGACGTGACGTGTTACAGGGCACCACAAGGATGATGTTGAGGGTCTGAGAGGTGAAATTATGCTCTTTTCTCAATGACGGTAATCACGTGTCGTGTTACAGGGCACCACAAGGGTGATGTTGAGGGTCTGAAGGGTGAAATTATGCTCTTATC
The DNA here is from genome assembly GCA_964007535.1 of Brachyptera risi. NCBI lineage: Eukaryota > Metazoa > Arthropoda > Insecta > Plecoptera > Taeniopterygidae > Brachyptera > Brachyptera risi. The sequence continues at coordinate 34,260,381 of OZ023333.1, read as the reverse complement.
TCAATGACGGTAATGACGTGACGTGTTACAGGGCACCACAAGGATGATGTTGAGGGTCTGAAGGGTGAAATTATGCTCTTATCTCAATGACGGTAATCACGTGACGTGTTACAGGGCACCACAAGGGTAATGTTGAGGGTCTGAAGGGTGAAATTATGCTCTTATCTCAATGACGGTAATGACGTGTCGTGTTACAGGGCACCACAAGGATGATGTTGGGGGTCTGAGAGGTGAAATTATGCTCTTTTCTCAATGACGGTAATGACGTGACGTGTTACAGGGCACCACAAGGGTGATGTTGAGGGTCTGAAGGGTGAAATTATGCTCTTATCTCAATGACGGTAATCACGTGACGTGTTACAGGGCACCACAAGGGTAATGTTGAGGGTCTGAAGGGTGAAATTATGCTCTTATCTCAATGACGGTAATGACGTGTCGTGTTACAGGGCACCACAAGGATGATGTTGGGGGTCTGAGAGGTGAAATTATGCTCTTTTCTCAATGACGGTAATGACGTGACGTGTTACAGGGCACCACAAGGATGATGTTGAGGGTCTGAAGGGTGAAATTATGCTCTTATCTCAATGACGGTAATGACGTGACGTGTTACAGGGCACCACAAGGATGATGTTGAGGGTCTGAAGGGTGAAATTATGCTCTTATCTCAATGACGGTAATCACGTGGTGTTGTTCAGGGCACCACAAGGGTGATGTTGGGGGTCTGAAGGGTGAAATTATGCTCTTTTCTCAATGACGGTAATGACGTGGTGTTGTTCAGGGCATCACAAGGGTGATGTTGAGGGTCTGAAGGGTGAAATTATGCTCTTATCTCAATGACGGTAATCACGTGACGTGTTGCAGGGCACCACAAGGATGATGTTGAGGGTCTGAAGGGTGAAATTATGCTCTTCTCTCAATGACGGTAATGACGTGACGTGTTACAGGGCACCACAAGGATGATGTTGAGGGTCTGAAGGGTGAAATTATGCTCTTTTCTCAATGACGGTAATCACGTGACGTGTTGCAGGGCACCACAAGGATGATGTTGAGGGTCTGAAGGGTGAAATTATGCTCTTATCTCAATGACGGTAATGACGTGACGTGTTGCAGGGCACCACAAGGATGATGTTGAGGGTCTGAAGGGTGAAATTATGCTCTTTTCTCTATGACGGTAATCACGTGACGTGTTACAGGGCACCACAAGGATGATGTTGAGGGTCTGAGAGGTGAAATTATGCTCTTTTCTCAATGACGGTAATCACGTGACGTGTTACAGGGCACCACAAGGATGATGTTGAGGGTCTGAAGGGTGAAATTATGCTCTTTTCTCAATGACGGTAATCACGTGACGTGTTACAGGGCACCACAAGGATGATGTTGAGGGTCTGAAGGGTGAAATTATGCTCTTATCTCAATGACGGTAATCACGTGACGTGTTGCAGGGCACCACAAGGATGATGTTGGGGGTCTGAAGGGTGAAATTATGCTCTTATCTCAATGACGGTAATCACGTGACGTGTTACAGGGCACCACAAGGATGATGTTGGGGGTCTGAAGGGTGAAATTATGCTCTTATCTCAATGACGGTAATCACGTGTCGTGTTACAGGGCACCACAAGGATGATGTTGGGGGTCTGAAGGGTGAAATTATGCTCTTTTCTCAATGACGGTAATCACGTGACGTGTTACAGGGCACCACAAGGATGATGTTGAGGGTCTGAAGGGTGAAATTATGCTCTTATCTCAATGACGGTAATCACGTGACGTGTTACAGGGCACCACAAGGGTGATGTTGAGGGTCTGAAGGGTGAAATTATGCTCTTATCTCAATGACGGTAATCACGTGGTGTTGTTCAGGGCACCACAAGGATGATGTTGGGGGTCTGAAGGGTGAAATTATGCTCTTATCTCAATGACGGTAATCACGTGTCGTGTTACAGGGCACCACAAGGATGATGTTGAGGGTCTGAAGGGTGAAATTATGCTCTTATCTCAATGACGGTAATCACGTGTCGTGTTACAGGGCACCACAAGGATGATGTTGGGGGTCTGAAGGGTGAAATTATGCTCTTATCTCAATGACGGTAATCACGTGGTGTTGTTCAGGGCACCACAAGGATGATGTTGGGGGTCTGAAGGGTGAAAGTATGCTCTTATCTCAATGACGGTAATCACGTGACGTGTTACAGGGCACCACAAGGATGATGTTGAGGGTCTGAAGGGTGAAAGTATGCTCTTATCTCAATGACGGTAATCACGTGGTGTTGTTCAGGGCACCACAAGGATGATGTTGGGGGTCTGAAGGGTGAAATTATGCTCTTTTCTCAATGACGGTAATCACGTGACGTGTTACAGGGCACCACAAGGATGATGTTGGGGGTCTGAAGGGTGAAATTATGCTCTTATCTCAATGACGGTAATCACGTGGTGTTGTTACAGGGCACCACAAGGGTGATGTTGAGGGTCTGAAGGGTGAAATTATGCTCTTATCTCAATGACGGTAATCACGTGGTGATGTTCAGGGCACAACAAGGATGATGTTGAGGGTCTGAAGGGTGAAAGTATGCTCTTATCTCAATGACGGTAATCACGTGACGTGTTACAGGGCACCACAAGGATGATGTTGAGGGTCTGAAGGGTGAAATTATGCTCTTATCTCAATGACGGTAATGACGTGACGTGTTACAGGGCACCACAAGGATGATGTTGAGGGTCTGAAGGGTGAAATTATGCTCTTATCTCAATGACGGTAATGACGTGACGTGTTACAGGGCACCACAAGGATGATGTTGAGGGTCTGAAGGGTGAAATTATGCTCTTATCTCAATGACGGTAATCACGTGGTGTTGTTCAGAGCACCACAAGGATGATGTTGAGGGTCTGAAGGGTGAAAGTATGCTCTTATCTCAATGACGGTAATCACGTGGTGTTGTTCAGAGCACCACAAGGATGATGTTGAGGGTCTGAAGGGTGAAAGTATGCTCTTATCTCAATGACGGTAATCACGTGGTGTTGTTCAGAGCACCACAAGGATGATGTTGAGGGTCTGAAGGGTGAAAGTATGCTCTTATCTCAATGACGGTAATCACGTGGTGTTGTTCAGGGCACCACAAGGGTGATGTTGAGGGTCTGAAGGGTGAAATTATGCTCTTATCTCAATGACGGTAATGACGTGTCGTGTTACAGGGCACCACAAGGATGATGTTGAGGGTCTGAAGGGTGAAATTATGCTCTTATCTCAATGACGGTAATCACGTGGTGTTGTTCAGAGCACCACAAGGGTGATGTTGGGGGTCTGAAGGGTGAAAGTATGCTCTTATCTCAATGACGGTAATGACGTGGTGTTGTTCAGGGCACCACAAGGGTGATGTTGAGGGTCTGAAGGGTGAAATTATGCTCTTATCTCAATGACGGTAATGACGTGTCGTGTTACAGGGCACCACAAGGATGATGTTGAGGGTCTGAAGGGTGAAATTATGCTCTTATCTCAATGACGATAATCACGTGACGTGTTACAGGGCACCACAAGGATGATGTTGAGGGTCTGAAGGGTGAAATTATGCTCTTTTCTCAATGACGGTAATCACGTGACGTGTTACAGGGCACCACAAGGATGATGTTGAGGGTCTGAAGGGTGAAATTATGCTCTTATCTCAATGACGGTACGTGTCGTGTTACAGGGCACCACAAGGATGATGTTGGGGGTCTGAAGGGTGAAATTATGCTCTTATCTCAATGACGGTAATAACGAGTCATGTTACAGGGCACCACAAGGGTGATGTTGAGGGTCTGAAGGGTGAAATTATGCTCTTATCTCAATGACGATAATCACGTGACGTGTTACAGGGCACCACAAGGATGATGTTGAGGGTCTGAAGGGTGAAATCATGCTCTTATCTCAATGACGGTAATCACGTGTCGTGTTACAGGGCATCACAAGGATGATGTTGAGGGTCTGAAGGGAGAAATTATGCTCTTATCTCAATGACGGTAATGACGTGACGTGTTACAGGGCACCACAAGGATGATGTTGGGGGTCTGAAGGGTGAAATTATGCTCTTATCTCAATGACGGTAATGACGTGACGTGTTACAGGGCACCACAAGGGTGATGTTGAGGGTCTGAAGGGTGAAATTATGCTCTTATCTCAATGACGGTAATGACGTGACGTGTTACAGGGCACCACAAGGATGATGTTGAGGGTCTGAAGGGTGAAATTATACTCTTATCTCAATGACGGTAATGACGTGACGTGTTACAGGGCACCACAAGGGTGATGTTGGGGGTCTGAAGGGTGAAATTATGCTCTTTTCTCAATGACGGTAATCACGTGACGTGTTACAGGGCACCACAAGGATGATGTTGAGGGTCTGAAGGGTGAAATTATACTCTTATCTCAATGACGGTAATGACGTGACGTGTTACAGGGCACCACAAGGGTGATGTTGAGGGTCTGAAGGGTGAAATTATGCTCTTATCTCAATGACGATAATCACGTGACGTGTTACAGGGCACCACAAGGATGATGTTGAGGGTCTGAAGGGTGAAATTATGCTCTTTTCTCAATGACGGTAATGACGTGACGTGTTACAGGGCACCACAAGGATGATGTTGGGGGTCTGAGAGATGAAATTATGCTCTTATCTCAATGACGGTAATCACGTGGTGTTGTTCAGAGCACCACAAGGATGATGTTGAGGGTCTGAAGGGTGAAAGTATGCTCTTATCTCAATGACGGTAATCACGTGACGTGTTACAGGGCACCACAAGGATGATGTTGGGGGTCTGAGAGATGAAATTATGCTCTTATCTCAATGACGGTAATCACGTGGTGTTGTTCAGAGCACCACAAGGATGATGTTGAGGGTCTGAAGGGTGAAAGTATGCTCTTATCTCAATGACGGTAATCACGTGACGTGTTACAGGGCACCACAAGGATGATGTTGAGGGTCTGAAGGGTGAAATTATGCTCTTATCTCAATGACGGTAATCACGTGGTGTTGTTCAGGGCACCACAAGGATGATGTTGAGGGTCTGAAGGGTGAAATCATGCTCTTATCTCAATGACGGTAATCACATGGTGTTGTTCAGGGCACCACAAGGGTGATGTTGAGGGTCTGAAGGGTGAAATTATGCTCTTATCTCAATGACGGTAATCACATGGTGTTGTTCAGGGCACCACAAGGGTGATGTTGAGGGTCTGAAGGGTGAAATTATGCTCTTATCTCAATGACGGTAATCACGTGACGTGTTACAGGGCACCACAAGGATGATGTTGGGGGTCTGAGAGATGAAATTATGCTCTTATCTCAATGACGGTAATCACGTGGTGTTGTTCAGGGCACCACAAGGATGATGTTGAGGGTCTGAAGGGTGAAAGTATGCTCTTATCTCAATGACGGTAATCACGTGACGTGTTACAGGGCACCACAAGGATGATGTTGAGGGTCTGAAGGGTGAAATTATGCTCTTATCTCAATGACGGTAATCACGTGGTGTTGTTCAGGGCACCACAAGGATGATGTTGAGGGTCTGAAGGGTGAAATTATGCTCTTATCTCAATGACGGTAATCACGTGACGTGTTACAGGGCACCACAAGGGTGATGTTGAGGGTCTGAAGGGTGAAATTATGCTCTTATCTCAATGACGGTAATCACGTGGTGTTGTTCAGGGCACCACAAGGATGATGTTGAGGGTCTGAAGGGTGAAATTATGCTCTTATCTCAATGACGGTAATCACGTGACGTGTTACAGGGCACCACAAGGGTGATGTTGAGGGTCTGAAGGGTGAAATTATGCTCTTATCTCAATGACGGTAATGACGTGACGTGTTACAGGGCACCACAAGGATGATGTTGAGGGTCTGAAGGGTGAAATTATGCTCTTATCTCAATGACGGTAATGACGTGACGTGTTACAGGGCACCACAAGGATGATGTTGAGGGTCTGAAGGGTGAAATTATGCTCTTATCTCAATGACGGTAATCACGTGACGTGTTACAGGGCACCACAAGGGTGATGTTGAGGGTCTGAAGGGTGAAATTATGCTCTTATCTCAATGACGGTAATCACGTGTCGTGTTACAGGGCACCACAAGGATGATGTTGAGGGTCTGAAGGGTGAAATTATGCTCTTATCTCAATGACGGTAATCACGTGACGTGTTACAGGGCACCACAAGGGTGATGTTGGGGGTCTGAAGGGTGGAATTATGCTCTTTTCTCAATGACGGTAATCACGTGACGTGTTACAGGGCATCACAAGGATGATGTTGAGGGTCTGAAGGATGAAATTATGCTCTTCTCTCAATGACGGTAATCACGTGACGTGTTACAGGGCACCACAAGGATGATGTTGGGGGTCTGAAGGGTGAAATTATGCTCTTATCTCAATGACGGTAATCACGTGACGTGTTACAGGGCACCACAAGGATGATGTTGAGGGTCTGAAGGGTGAAATTATGCTCTTCTCTCAATGACGGTAATGACGTGACGTGTTACAGGGCACCACAAGGATGATGTTGGGGGTCTGAAGGGTGAAATTATGCTCTTATCTCAATGACGGTAATGACGTGACGTGTTACAGGGCACCACAAGGATGATGTTGAGGGTCTGAAGGGTGAAATTATGCTCTTATCTCAATGACGGTAATCACGTGACGTGTTACAGGGCACCACAAGGATGATGTTGAGGGTCTGAGAGGTGAAATTATGCTCTTATCTCAATGACGGTAATGACGTGGTGTTGTTCAGGGCACCACAAGGATGATGTTGAGGGTCTGAAGGGTGAAATTATGCTCTTATCTCAATGACGGTAATCACGTGACGTGTTACAGGGCACCACAAGGATGATGTTGAGGGTCTGAAGGGTGAAATTATGCTCTTATCTCAATGACGGTAATCACGTGGTGTTGTTCAGGGCACCACAAGGATGATGTTGAGGGTCTGAAGGGTGAAATTATGCTCTTCTCTCAATGACGGTAATGACGTGACGTGTTACAGGGCACCACAAGGATGATGTTGAGGGTCTGAAGGGTGAAATTATGCTCTTATCTCAATGACGGTAATCACGTGACGTGTTACAGGGCACCACAAGGATGATGTTGAGGGTCTGAAGGGTGAAATTATGCTCTTATCTCAATGACGGTAATGACGTGACGTGTTACAGGGCACCACAAGGGTGATGTTGAGGGTCTGAAGGGTGAAATTATGCTCTTATCTCAATGACGGTAATGACGTGACGTGTTACAGGGCACCACAAGGGTGATGTTGAGGGTCTGAAGGGTGAAATTATGCTCTTATCTCAATGACGGTAATCAAGTGACGTGTTACAGGGCACCACAAGGGTGATGTTGGGGGTCTGAAGGGTGAAATTATGCTCTTATCTCAATGACGGTAATCACGTGTCGTGTTACAGGGCACCACAAGGATGATGTTGAGGGTCTGAAGGGTGAAATTATGCTCTTATCTCAATGACGGTAATCACGTGGTGTTGTTCAGGGCACCACAAGGGTGATGTTGAGGGTCTGAAGGGTGAAATTATGCTCTTATCTCAATGACGGTAATCACGTGGTGTTGTTCAGGGCACCACAAGGGTGATGTTGGGGGTCTGAAGGGTGGAATTATGCTCTTTTCTCAATGACGGTAATCACGTGACGTGTTACAGGGCACCACAAGGGTGATGTTGAGGGTCTGAAGGGTGAAATTATGCTCTTATCTCAATGACGGTAATCACGTGGTGTTGTTCAGGGCACCACAAGGATGATGTTGAGGGTCTGAAGGGTGAAATTATGCTCTTATCTCAGTGACGGTAATCACGTGGTGTTGTTCAGGGCACCACAAGGGTGATGTTGGGGGTCTGAAGGGTGGAATTATGCTCTTTTCTCAATGACGGTAATCACGTGACGTGTTACAGGGCACCACAAGGGTGATGTTGAGGGTCTGAAGGGTGAAATTATGCTCTTATCTCAATGACGGTAATCACGTGGTGTTGTTCAGGGCACCACAAGGGTGATGTTGGGGGTCTGAAGGGTGAAATTATGCTCTTATCTCAATGACGGTAATGACGTGACGTGTTACAGGGCACCACAAGGATGATGTTGAGGGTCTGAAGGGTGAAATTATGCTCTTATCTCAATGACGGTAATCACGTGACGTGTTACAGGGCACCACAAGGATGATGTTATGGGTCTGAAGGGTGAAATTATGCTCTTATCTCAATGACGGTAATCACGTGACGTGTTACAGGGCACCACAAGGATGATGTTGGGGGTCTGAAGGGTGAAATTATGCTCTTATCTCAGTGACGGTAATCACGTGACGTGTTACAGGGCACCACAAGGATGATGTTGAGGGTCTGAAGGGTGAAATTATGCTCTTATCTCAATGACGGTAATCACGTGGTGTTGTTCAAGGCAACACAAGGATGATGTTGGGGGTCTGAAGGGTGAAATTATGCTCTTTTCTCAATGACGGTAATCACGTGGTGTTGTTCACGGCAACACAAGGATGATGTTGGGGGTCTGAAGGGTGAAATTATGCTCTTATCTCAATGACGGTAATCACGTGACGTGTTACAGGGCACCACAAGGATGATGTTGAGGGTCTGAAGGGTGAAATTATGCTCTTATCTCAATGACGGTAATCACGTGGTGTTGTTCAAGGCAACACAAGGATGATGTTGGGGGTCTGAAGGGTGAAATTATGCTCTTTTCTCAATGACGGTAATCACGTGGTGTTGTTCACGGCAACACAAGGATGATGTTGGGGGTCTGAAGGGTGAAATTATGCTCTTATCTCAATGACGGTAATGACGTGACGTGTTACAGGGCACCACATGGATGATGTTGAGGGTCTGAAGGGTGAAATTATGCTCTTATCTCAATGACGGTAATCACGTGACGTGTTACAGGGCACCACAAGGATGATGTTGGGGGTCTGAAGGGTGAAATTATGCTCTTATCTCAATGACGGTAATGACGTGACGTGTTACAGGGCACCACATGGATGATGTTGAGGGTCTGAAGGGTGAAATTATGCTCTTATCTCAATGACGGTAATGACGTGACGTGTTACAGGGCACCACATGGATGATGTTGAGGGTCTGAAGGGTGAAATTATGCTCTTTTCTCAATGACGGTAATCACGTGACGTGTTACAGGGCACCACAAGGATGATGTTGGGGGTCTGTAGGGTGAAATTATGCTCTTTTCTCAATGACGGTAATCACGTGGTGTTGTTCAGGGCACCACAAGGGTGATGTTGAGGGTCTGAAGGGTGAAATTATGCTCTTTTCTCAATGACGGTAATCATGTGGTGTTGTTCAGAGTACCACAAGGGTGATGTTAAGGGTCTGAAGGGTGAAATTATGCTCTTTTCTCAATGACGGTAATCACGTGGTGTTGTTCAGGGCACCACAAGGGTGATGTGGATGGTCTGAAGGGTGAAATTATGCTCTTTTCTCAATGACGGTAATCACGTGGTGTTGTTCAGGGCACCACAAGGGTGATGTTGAGTGGCCGAAGGGTGGAATATTGCTCTTTTCTCAATGACGGTATCATGTGGTGTTGTTCAGGGCACCACAAGGGTGATGTTGAGGGTCTGAAGGGTGAAATTATGCTCTTTTCTCAATGACGGTAATCACGTGGTGTTGTTCAGGGCACCACAAGGGTGATGTTGGGGGTCTGAAGGGTGAAAATATGCTCTTTTCTCAATGACGGTAATCACGTGGTGTTGTTCAGGGCACCACAAGGGTGATGTTGGGGGTCTGAAGGGTGAAATTATGCTCTTTTCTCAATGACGGTAATCACGTGGTGTTGTTCAGGGCACCACAAGGGTGATGTTGAGTGGCCGAAGGGTGAAATTATGCTCTTTTGTCAATGACGGTAATCATGTGGTGTTGTTCAGGGCACCACAAGGGTGATGTTGAAGGTCTGAAGGGTGAAATTATGCTCTTTTCTCAATGACGGTAATCACGTGGTGTTGTTCATGGCACCACAAGGGTGATGTTGAGTGGCCGAAGGGTGAAATTATGCTCTTTTCTAAATGACGGTAATCACGTGGTATTGTTCAAAGCACCACAAGGGTGATGTTGGGGGTGTGAAGGGTGAAGTTATGCTCTTTTCTCAATGACGGTAATCACGTGGTGTTGTTCAGGGCACCACAAGGGTGATGTTGGGAGTCTGAAGGGTGAAATTATGCTCTTTTCTCAATGACGGTAATCACGTGGTGTTGTTCAGGGCACCACAAGGGTGATGTTGAGTGTCTGAAGGATGAAATTATGCTCTTTTCTCAATGACGGTAATCACGTGGTGTTGTTCATGGCACCACAAGGGTGATGTTGAGTGGCCGAAGGGTGAAATTATGCTCTTTCCTCAATGACGGTAATCAAGTGGTGTTGTTCAGGGCACCACAAGGGTGATGTTGAGGGTCTGAAGGGTGAAAGTATGCTCTTTTCTCAATGACGGTAATCACGTGGTGTTGTTCAGGGCACCACAAGGGTGATGTTGGGGGTCTGAAGGGTGAAATTATGCTCTTTTCTCAATGACGGTAATTACGTGGTGTTGTTCAGGGCACCACAAGGGTGATGTTGAGTGTCCGAAGGGTGGAATTATGCTCTTTTCTCAATGACGGTAATCACGTGGTGTTGTTCAGGGCACCACAAGGGTGATGTTGAGGGTCTGAAGGGTGAAAGTATGCTCTTTTCTCAATGACGGTAATCACGTGGTGTTGTTCAGGGCACCACAAGGGTGATGTTGAGGGTCTGAAGGGTGAAATTATGCTCTTTTCTCAATGACGTCATACACGTGGTGTTGTTCAGGGCACCACAAGGATGATGTTGAGGGTCTGAAGGGTGGAATTATGCTCTTTTCTCTATGACGGTAATCACGTGGTGTTCTTCAGGGCACCACAAGGGTGATGTTATGGGTCTGGAGGATGAAATTATGCTCTTTTCTCAATGACGTCATACACGTGGTGTTGTTCAGGGCACCACAAGGATGATGTTGAGGGTCTGAAGGGTGAAATTATGCTCTTTTCTCTATGACGGTAATCACTTGGTGTTGTTCAGGGCACCACAAGGGTGATGTTGAGGGTCTCAAGGGTGGAATTATGATCATTTCTCAATGACGGTAATCACGTGGTGTTGTTCAGAGCACCACAAGGGTGATGTTGAGGGTCTGAAGGGTGAAATTATGCTCTTTTCTCTATGACGGTAATCACGTGGTGTTGTTCAGAGCACCACAAGGGTGATTTTGAGGGTCTGAAGGGTGAAATAATGCTCTTTTTTCGAAGACGGTTATCACGTGGTGTTGCTCAGGGCTTCACAAGGATGATGTTGAGGGTCTGAAGGGTGAAATTATGCTCTTTTCTCTATGACGGTAATCACGTGGTGTTGTTCAGAACACCACAAGGGCGATGTTGAGGGTCTGAAGGGTGAAATTATGCTCTTTTCTCTATGACGGTAATCACATGGTGTTGTTCAGGGCACCACAAGGGTGATGTTGAGGGTCTGAAGGGTGAAATTATGCTCTTTTCTCAATGACGGTAATCACGTGGTGTTGTTCAGGGCTTCACAAGGATGATGTTGAGGGTCTGAAGGGTGAAATTATGCTCTTTTCTCCATGACGGTAATCACGTGGTGTTGTTCAGAGCACCACAAGGGTGATGTTGAGGGTCTGAAGGGTGAAATTATGCTCTTTTCTCTATGACGGTAATCACATGGTGTTGTTCAGGGCACCACAAGGGTGATGTTGAGGGTCTGAAGGGTAAAATCATGCTCTTTACTGAATGACGGTAATCACGTGGTGTTGTTCAGGGCTTCACAAGGATGATGTTGAGGGTCTGAAGGGTGAAATTATGCTCTTTTCTCAATGACGGTAATCACGTGGTGTTGTTCAGGGCTTCACAAGGGTGATGTTGAGGGTCTGAAGGGTGAAATTATGCTCTTTTCTCAATGACGGTAATCACGTGGTGTTGTTCACGGCAACACAAGGATGATGTTGGGGGTCTGAAGGGTGAAATTATGCTCTTTTCTCAATGACGGTAATCACGTGGTGTTGTTCATGGCAACACAAGGATGATGTTGGGGGTCTGAAGGGTGAAATTATGCTCTTTTCTCAATGACGGTAATCACGTGGTGTTGTTCAGGGCACCACAAGGGTGATGTTGAGGGTCTGAAAGGTGAAATTATGCTCTTTTCTCAATGACGGTAATCACGTGGTGCTGTTCAGGGCACCACAAGGGTGATGTTGAGGGTCTGAAGGGTGGAATTATGCTCTTTTCTCAATGACGGTAATCACGTGGTGTTGTTCAGGGCACCACAAGGGTGATGTTAAGTGTCTGAAGGGTGAAATTATGCTCTTTTCTCAATGACGGTAATCACGTGGTGTTGTTCATGGCACCACAAGGGTGATGTTGAGTGGCCGAAGGGTGAAATTATGCTCTTTACTCAATGACAGTAATCACGTGGTGTTGTTCAGGGCACCACAAGGGTGATGTTGAGGGTCTGAAGGGTGAAAGTATGCTCTTTTCTCAATGACGGTAATCACGTGGTGTTGTTCAGGGCACCACAAGGGTGATGTTGGGGGTCTGAAGGGCGAAATTATGCTCTTTTCTCAATGACGGTAATTACGTGGTGTTGTCTAGGGCACCACAAGGATGATGTTGAGTGTCCGAAGGGTGGAAATATGCTCATTTCTCAATGATGGTAATCACGTGGTGTTGTTCAGGGCACCACAAGGGTGATGTTGAGGGTCTGAAGGGTGAAAGTATGCTCTTTTCTCAATGACGGTAATCACGTGGTGTTGTTCAGGGCACCACGAGGGTGATGTTGGGGGTCTGAAGGGTGAAATTATGCTCTTTTCTCAATGACGGTAATCACGTGGTGTTGTTCAGGGCACCACAAGGATGATGTTGAGTGTCCGAAGGGTGGAATTATGCTCCCTTCTCAATGACGGTAATCACGTGGTGTTGTTCAGAGCACCACAAGGGTGATGTTGAGGGTCTGAAGGGTGAAATTATGCTCTTTTCTCAATGACGGTAATCACATGGTGTTGTTCAGGGCACCACAAGGGTGATGTTTGGGGTCTGAAGGGTAAAATCATGCTCCATACTGAATGACGGTAATCAAGTGGTGTTGTTCAGGGCTCCACAAGGATGATGTTGAGGGTCTGAAGGGTGAAATTATGCTCTTTTCTCAATGACGGTAATCATGTGGTGTTGTTCAGGGCACCACAAGGGTGATGTTGAGGGTCTGAAGGGTGAAATTATGCTCTTTTCTCAATGACGGTAATCACGTGGTGTTGTTCACGGCACCACAAGGGTGATGTTGAGTGGCCGAAGGGTGAAATTATGCTCTTTTCTCAATGACGGTAATCACGTGGTGTTGATCAGGGCACCACAAGGGTGATGTTGAGGGTCTGAAGGGTGAAATTATGCTCTTTTCTCAATGACGGTAATCACGTGGTGTTGTTCAGGGCACCACAAGGGTGATGTTGAGGGTCTGAAGTGTGAAATTATGCTCTTTTCCCAATGACGGTAACCAAGTGGTGTTGTTCAGGGCACAAAAAGGGGGATGTGGAGGGTCTGAAGGGTTAAATTATGCTCTTTTCTCAATGACGGTAATCACGTGGTGTTGTTCAGGGCACCACAAGGGTGATGATGAGGGTCTGAAGGGTGGAATTATGCTCTTTTCTCAATGACGGTAATCACGTGGTGTTGTTCAGGGCACCACAAGGGTGATGTTGAGGGTCTGAAGGGTGGAATCATGCTCTTTTCTCAATGACGGTTATCACGTGGTGTTGTTCAGGGCACCACAAGGGTGATGTTGAGGGTCTGAAGGGTGAAATTATGCTCTTTTCTCAATGACGGTAATCACGTGGTGTTGTTCAGGGCACCACAAGGGTGATGTTGGGGATCTGAAGGGTGAAAATATGCTCTTTTCTCAATGACGGTAATCACGTGGTGTTGTTCAGGGCACCACAAGGGTGATGTTGGGGGTCTGAAGAGTGAAATTATGCTCTTTTCTCAATGACGGTAATCACGTGGTGTTGTTCAGGGCACCACAAGGGTGATGTTGAGTGGCCGAAGGGTGAAATTATGCTCTTTTCTCAATGACGGTAATCATGTGGTGTTGTTCAGGGCACCACAAGGGTGATGTTGACTGGCCGAAGGGTGAAATTAGGCTCTTTTCTCAATGACGGTAATCACGTGGTATTGTTCAAAGCACCACAAGGGTGATGTTGGGGGTGTGAAGGGTGAAGTTATGCTCTTTTCTCAATGACAGTAATCACGTGGTGTTGTTCAGGGCACCACAAGGGTGATGTTGGGAGTCTGGAGGGTGAAATTATGCTCTTTTCTCAATGACGGTAATCACGTGGTGTTGTTCAGGGCACCACAAGGGTGATGTTAAGTGTCTGAAGGGTGAAATTATGCTCTTTTCTACATGACGGTAATCACGTGGTGTTGTTCATGGCACCACAAGGGTGATGTTGAGTGGCCGAAGGGTGAAATTATGCTCTTTACTCAATGACGGTAATCAAGTGGTGTTGTTCAGGGCACCACAAGGGTGATGTTGAGGGTCTGAAGGGTGAAAGTATGCTTTTTTCTCAATGACGGTAATCACGTGGTGTTGTTCAGGGCACCACAAGGGTGATGTTGGGGGTCTGAAGGGTGAAATTATGCTCTTTTCTCAATGACGGTAATCACGTGGTGTTGTTCAGGGCACCACAAGGGTGATGTTGGGGGTCTGAAGGGTGAAATTATGCTCTTTTCTTAATGACTATGTTCACGTGGTGTTGTTCAAAGCACCACAAGGCTGATGTTGGGGGTCCGGAGGGTGAAATCATGCTCTTTTCTCAATGACGGTAATCACTTGGTGTTGTTCGAAGCACCACAAGGGTGATGTTGAGTGTCTGAAGGGTGAAAGTAAGCTCTTTTCTCAATGACGGTAATCACGTGGTGTTTTTCAGGGCATCACAAGGGTGATGTTGAGGGTCTGAAGGGTGAAATTATGCTCTTTTCTTGATGACGGTAATCACGTGGTGTTGTTCAGGGCACCACAAGGGTGATGTTGAGTGGCCGAAGGGTAAAATTATGCTCTTTTCTCAATGACGGTAATCACGTGGTGTTGTTCAGGGCACCACAAGGGTGATGTTGGGGGTCTGAAGGGTGAAATTATGCTCTTTTCTCAATGACGGTTATCACGTGGTGTTGTTCAGGGCACCACAAGGGTGATGTTGGGGGTCTGAAGGGTGAAATTATGCTCTTTTCTTAATGACTATGTTCACGTGGTGTTGTTCAAAGCACCACAAGGCTGATGTTGGGGGTCCGGAGTGTGAAATTAAAGTCTTTTCTCAATGAAGGTAATCACTTGGTGTTGTTCGAAGCACCACAAGGGTGATGTTGAGGGTCTGAAGGGTGAAAGTATGCTCTTTTCTTAATGACGGTAATCACGTGGTGTTGTTCAGGGCATCACAAGGGTGATGTTGAGGGTCTGAAGGGTGAAATTAGGCTCTTTTCTCAATGACGGTAATCACGTGGTGTTGTTCAGAGCACCACAAGGGTGATGTAGAGCGTCTGAAGGATGAAAGTATGCTCTTTTCTCAATGACGGTAATCACGTGGTGTTGTTCGAAGCACCACAAGGGTGATGTTGAGGGTCTGAAAGGTGAAATTATGCTCTTTTCTCGAAGACGGTAATCACATGGTGTTGTTCAAGGCTTCACAAGGATGATGTTGAGGGTCTGAAGGGTGAAATTATGCTCTTTTCTCTATGACGGTAATCACGTGGTGTTGTTCAGGGCACCACAAGGGTGATGTTATGGGTCTGGAGGGTGAAATTATGCTCTTTCTCAATGACGTCATACACGTGGTGTTGTTCAGGATACCACAAGGATGATGTTGAGGGTCTGAAGGGTGAAATTATGCTCTTTTCTCTATGACGGTAATCACGTGGTGTTGTTCAGGGCACCACAAGGGTGATGTTGAGGGTCTGAAGGGTCAAATTATGCTCATTTCTCAATGACGGTAATCACGTGGTGTTGTTCAGAGCACCACAAGGGTGATGTTGAGGGTCTGAAGGGTGAAATTATGCTCATTTCTCAATGACGTCATACACGTGGTGTTGTTCAGGGCACCACAAGGATGATGTTGAGGGTCTGAAGGGTGAAATTATGCTCTTTTCTCTATGACGGTAATCACGTGGTGTTGTTCAGGGCACCACAAGGGTGATGTTGAGGGTCTGAAGGGTGAATTTATGCTCATTTCTCAATGACGGTAATCACGTGGTGATGTTCAGAGCACCACAAGGGTGATGTTGAGGGTCTGAAGGGTGAAATTATGCTCTTTTCTCTATGACGGTAATCACGTGGTGTTGATCAGAGCACCACAAGGGTGATGTTGAGGGTCTGAAGGGTGAAATTAGGCTCTTTTCTCGAAGACGGTAATCACGTGGTGTTGTTCAGGGCTTCACAAGGATGATGTTGAGGGTCTGAAGGTTGAAATTATGCTCTTTTCTCTATGACGGTAATCACGTGGTGTTGTTCAGAGCACCACAAGGGCGATGTTGAGGGTCTGAAGGGTGAAATTATGCTCTTTTCTCTATGACGGTAATCACATGGTGTTGTTCAGGGCACCACAAGGGTGATGTTGAGGGTCTGAAGGGTGAAATTATGCTCTTTTCTCAAAGACGGTAATCACGTGGTGTTGTTCAGGGCTTCACAAGGATGATGTTGAGGGTCTGAAGGGTGAAATTATGGTCTTTTCTCTATGACGGTAGTCACGTGGTGTTGTTCAGAGCACCACAAGGGTGATGTTGAGGGTCTGAAGGATGAAATTATGCTCTTTTCTCTATGACGGTAATCACATGGTGTTGTTCAGGGCACCACAAGGGTTATGTTGGGGGTCTGAAGGGTAAAATCATGCTCTTTACTGAATGACGGTAATCACGTGGTGTTGTTCAGGGCTTCACAAGGATGATGTTGAGGGTCTGAAGGGTGAAATTATGCTCTTTTCTCAATGACGGTAATCACGTGGTGTTGTTCAGGGCACCACAAGGGTGATGTTGAGGGTCTGAAGGGTGAAATTATGCTCTTTTCTCAATGACGGTAATCACGTGGTGTTGTTCACGGCAACACAAGGATGATGTTGGGGGTCTGAAGGGTGAAATTATGCTCTTTTCTCAATGACGGTAATCACGTGGTGTTGTTCAGGGCACCACAGGGGTGATGTTGAGGGTCGGAAGGGTGAAATTATGCTCTTTTCTCAATGACGGTAATCACGTGGTGTTGTTCAGGCACCACAAGGGTGATGTTGAGGGTCTGGAGGGTGAAATTATGCTCTTTTGTCAATGACGGTAATCACGTGGTGTTGTTCAGGGCACCAAAAAGGTGATGTTGAGGGTCTGAAGGGTGAAATTATGCTCTTTTCTCAATGACGGTAATCACGTGGTGTTGTTCAGGGCACCACAAGGGTGATGTTGAGGGTCTGAAGGGTGAAATTATGCTCTTTTCTCAATGACGGTAATCACGTGGTGTTGTTCAGAGCACCACAAGGGTGATGTTGAGGGTCTGAAGGGTGAAATTATGCTCTTTTCTCAATGACGGTAATCACGTGGTGTTGTTCAGGGCACCACAAGGGTGATGTTGGGGGTCTGAAGGGTGAAAATATGCTCTTTTCTCAATGACGGTAATCACGTGGTGTTGTTCAGGGCACCACAAGGGTGATGTTGGGGGTCTGAAGGGTGAAATTATGCTCTTTTCTCAATGACGGTAATCACGTGGTGTTGTTCAGGGCACCACAAGGGTGATGTTGAGTGGCCGTTGGGTGAAATTATGCTCTTTTCTCAATGACGGTAATCACGTGGTGTTGTTCATGGCACTACAAGGGTGATGTTGAGTGGCCGAAGGGTGAAATTATGCTCTTTTCTCAATGACGGTAATCACGTGGTATTGTTCAAAGCACCACAAGGGTGATGTTGGGGGTGTGAAGGGTGAAGTTATGCTCTTTTCTCAATGACGGTAATCACGTGGTGTTGTTCAGGGCACCACAAGGGTGATGTTGGGAGTCTGAAGGGTGAAATTATGCTATTTTCTCAATGACGGTAATCACGTGGTGTTGTTCAGGGCACCACAAGGGTGATGTTAAGTGTCTGAAGGATGAAACTATGCTCTTTTCTCAATGACGGTAATCACGTGGTGTTGTTCATGGCACCACAAGGGTGATGTTGAGTGGCCGAAGGGTGAAATTATGCTCTTTACTCAATGAAGGTAATCACGTGGTGTTGTTCAGGGCACCACAAGGGTGATGTTGAGGGTCTGAAGGGTGAAAGTATGCTCTTTTCTCAATGACGGTAATCACGTGGTGTTGTTCAGGGCACCACAAGGGTGATGTTGAGGGTCTGAAGGGTAAAATTATGCTATTTTCTCAATGACGTCATACACGTGGTGTTGTTCAGGGCACCACAAGGATGATGTTGAGGGTCTGAAGGTTGGA
The DNA here is from genome assembly GCA_964007535.1 of Brachyptera risi. Classification (NCBI taxonomy): domain Eukaryota; kingdom Metazoa; phylum Arthropoda; class Insecta; order Plecoptera; family Taeniopterygidae; genus Brachyptera; species Brachyptera risi. Next base: position 34,241,892 of record OZ023333.1, on the reverse strand, counting down.
ATTATGCTCTTTTCTCTATGACGGTGATCACGTGGTGTTCTTCAGGGCACCACAAGGGTGATGTTATGGGTCTGGAGGATGAAATTATGCTCTTTTCTCAATGACGTCATACACGTGGTGTTGTTCAGGGCACCACAAGGATGATGTTGAGGGTCTGAAGGGTGAAATTATGCTCTTTTCTCTATGACGGTAATCACGTGGTGTTGTTCAGGGCACCACAAGGGTGATGTTGAGGGTCTGAAGGGTGGAATTATGCTCATTTCTCAATGACGGTAATCACGTGGTGTTGTTCAGAGCACCACAAGGGTGATGTTGAGGGTCTGAAGGGTGAAATTATGCTCTTTTCTCTATGACGGTAATCACGTGGTGTTGTTCAGAGCACCACAAGGGTGATGTTGAGGGTCTGAAGGGTGAAATCATGCTCTTTTTCCGAAGACGGTAATCACGTGGTGTTGTTCAGGGCTTCACAAGGATGATGTTGAGGGTCTGAAGGGTGAAATTATGCTCTCTTCTCTATGACGGTAATCACGTGGTGTTGTTCAGAACACCACAAGGGCGATGTTGAGGGTCTGAAGGGTGAAATTATGCTCTTTTCTCTATGACGGTAATCACATGGTGTTGTTCAGGGCACCACAAGGGTGATGTTGAGGGTCTGAAGGGTGAAATTATGCTCTTTTCTCAATGACGGTAATCACGTGGTGTTGTTCAGGGCTTCACAAGGATGATGTTGAGGGTCTGAAGGGTGAAATTATGCTCTTTTCTCCATGACGGTAATCACGTGGTGTTGTTCAGAGCACCACAAGGGTGATGTTGAGGGTCTGAAGGGTGAAATTATGCTCTTTTCTCTATGACGGTAATCACATGGTGTTGTTCAGGTTACCACAAGGGTGATGTTGGGGGTCTGAAGGGTAAAATCATGCTCTTTACTGAATGACGGTAATCACGTGGTGTTGTTCAGGGCTTCACAAGGATGATGTTGAGGGTCTGAAGGGTGAAATTATGCTCTTTTCTCAATGACGGTAATCACGTGGTGTTGTTCAGGGCTTCACAAGGGTGATGTTGAGGGTCTGACGGGTGAAATTATGCTCTTTTCTCAATGACGGTAATCACGTGGTGTTGTTCACGGCAACACAAGGATGATGTTGGGGGTCTGAAGGGTGAAATTATGCTCTTTTCTCAATGACGGTAATCACGTGGTGTTGTTCACGGCAACACAAGGATGATGTTGGGGGTCTGAAGGGTGAAATTATGCTCTTTTCTCAATGACGGTAATCACGTGGTGTTGTTCAGGGCACCACAAGGGTGATGTTGAGGGTCTGAAGGGTGAAATTATGCTCTTTTCTCAATGACGGTAATCACGTGGATTTGTTCAGGGCACCACAAGGGTGATGTTGAGGGTCTGAAGGGTGAAATTATGCTCTTTTCTCAATGACAGTAATCACGTGGTGTTGTTCAGGGCACCAGAAGGGTGATGTGGATGGTCTGAAGGGTGAAATTATGCTCTTTTCTCAATGACGGTAATCACGTGGTGTTTTTCAGGGCACCACAAGAGTGATGTTGAGGGTCTGAAGGGTGAAATTATGCTCTTTTCTCAATGAAGGTAATCACGTGGTGTTGTTCAGGGCACCACAAGGGTGATGTTGAGGGTCTGAAGGGTGGAATTATGCTCTTTTCTCAATGACGGTAATCACGTGGTGTTGTTCAGGGCACCACAAGGGTGATGTTGAGGGTCTGAAGGGTGAAATTATGCTCTTTTCTCAATGACGGTAATCACGTGGTGTTGTTCAGGGCACCACAAGGGTGATGTTGGGGGTCTGAAGGGTGAAAATATGCTCTTTTCTCAATGACGGTAATCACGTGGTGTTGTTCAGGGCACCACAAGGGTGATGTTGGGGGTCTGAAGGGTGAAATTATGCTCTTTTCTCAATGACGGTAATCACGTGGTGTTGTTCAGGGCACCACAAGGGTGATGTTGAGTGGCCGAAGGGTGAAATTAGGCTCTTTTCTCAATGACGGTAATCATGTGGTGTTGTTCAGGGCACCACAAGGGTGAAGTTGAGTGTCTGAAGGGTGAAATTATGCTCTTTTCTCAATGACGGTAATCACATGGTGTTGTTCATGGCACCACAAGGGTGATGTTGAGTGGCCGAAGGGTGAAATAATGCTCTTTTCTCAATGACGGTAATCACGTGATATTGTACAAAGCACCACAAGGGTGATGTTGGGGGTGTGAAGGGTGAAGTTATGCTCTTTTCTCAATGACGGTAATCACGTGGTGTTGTTCAGGGCACCACAAGGGTGATGTTGGGGGTCTGAAGGGTAAAATCATGCTCTTTACTGAATGACGGTAATCACGTAATGTTGTTCAGGGCTTCACAAGGATGATGTTGAGGGTCTGAAGGGTGAAATTATGCTCTTTTCTCAATGACGGTAATCACGTGGTGTTGTTCAGGGATTCACAAGGGTGATGTTAAGGGTCTGATGGGTGAAATTATGCTCTTTTCTCAATGACGGTAATCACGTGGTGTTGTTCACGGCAACACAAGGATGATGTTGGGGGTCTGAAGGGTGAAATTATGCTCTTTTCTCAATGACGGTAATCACGTGGTGTTGTTCACAACAACACAAGGATGATGTTGGGGGTCTGAAGGGTGAAATTATGCTCTTTTCTCAATGACGGTAATCACGTGGTGTTGTTCATGGCACCAAAGGGTGATGTTAAGTGTCTGAAGGGTGAAATTATGCTCTTTTCTCAATGACGATAATCACGTGGTGTTGTTCATGGCACCACAAGGGTGATGTTGGGTGGCCGAAGAGTGAAATTATGCTCTTTACTCAATGACGGTAATCACGTGGTGTTGTTCAGGGCACCACAAGGGTGATGTTGAGGGTCTGAAGGGTGAAAGTATGCTCTTTTCTCAATGACGTTAATCACGTGGTGTTGTTCAGGGCACCACAAGGGTGATGTTGGGGGTCTGAAGGGTGAAATTATGCTCTTTTCTCAATGACGGTAATTACGTGGTGTTGTTCAGGGCACCACAAGGGTGATGTTGAGTGTCCGAAGGGTGGAATTATGCTCTTTTCTCAATGACGGTAATCACGTGGTGTTGTTCAGGGCACCACAAGGGTGATGTTGAGGGTCTGAAGGGTGAAAGTATGCTCTTTTCTCAATGACGGTAATCACGTGGAGTTGTTCAGGGCACCACAAGGGTGATGTTGGGGGTCCGAAGGGTGAAATTATGCTCTTTTCTCAATGACGGTATTCACGTGGTGTTGTTCAGGGCACCACAAGGATGATGTTGAGTGTCCGAAGGGTGGAATTATGCTCTTTTCTCAATGACGGTAATCACGTGGTGTTGTTCAGAGCACCACAAGGGTGATGTTGAGGGTCTGAAGGGTGAAATTATGCTCTTTTCTCTATGACGGTAATCACATGGTGTTGTTCAGGGCACCACAAGGGTGATGTTTGGGGTCTGAAGGGTAAAATTATGCTCCATACTGAATGACGGTAATCACGTGGTGTTGTTCAGGGCTCCACAAGGATGATGTTGAGGGTCTGAAGGGTGAAATTATGCTCTTTTCTCAATGACGGTAATCACGTGGTGTTGTTCAGGGCTTCACAAGGGTGATGTTGAGGGTCTGAAGGGTGAAATTATGCTCTTTTCTCAATGACGGTAATTACGTGGTGTTGTTCAGGGCACCACAAGGGTGATGTTGAGTGTCTGAAGGGTGAAATTATGCTCTTTTCTCAATGACGGTAATCACGTGGTGTTGTTCAGGGCACCACAAGGGTGATGTTGGGGGTCTGAAGGGTGAAAATATGCTCTTTTCTCAATGACGGTAATCACGTGGTGTTGTTCAGGGCACCACAAGGGTGATGTTGGGGGTCTGAAGGGTGAAATTATGCTCTTTTATCAATGACGGTAATCACGTGGTGTTGTTCAGGGCACCACAAGGGTGATGTTGAGTGGCCGAAGGGTGAAATTATGCTCTTTTCTCAATGACGGTAATCACGTGGTGTTGTTCATGGCACCACAAGGGTGATGTTGAGTGGCCGAAGGGTGAAATTATGCTCTTTTCTCAATGACGGTAATCACGTGGTATTGTTCAAAGCACCACAAGGGTGATGTTGGGGGTGTGAAGGGTGAAGTTATGCTCTTTTCTCAATGACGGTAATCACGTGGTGTTGTTCAGGGCACCACAAGGGTGATGTTGGGAGTCTGAAGGGTGAAATTATGCTATTTTCTCAATGACGGTAATCACGTGGTGTTGTTCAGGGCACCACAAGGGTGATGTTAAGTGTCTGAAGGATGAAACTATGCTCTTTTCTCAATGACGGTAATCACGTGGTGTTGTTCATGGCACCACAAGGGTGATGTTGAGTGGCCGAAGGGTGAAATTATGCTCTTTACTCAATGAAGGTAATCACGTGGTGTTGTTCAGGGCACCACAAGGGTGATGTTGAGGGTCTGAAGGGTGAAAGTATGCTCTTTTCTCAATGACGGTAATCACGTGGTGTTGTTCAGGGCACCACAAGGGTGATGTTGAGAGTCTGAAGGGTAAAATTATGCTATTTTCTTAATGACGTCATACACGTGGTGTTGTTCAGGGCACCACAAGGATGATGTTGAGGGTCTGAAGGTTGGAATTATGCTCTTTTCTCTATGACGGTAATCACGTGGTGTTCTTCAGGGCACCACAAGGGTGATGTTATGGCTCTGGAGGATGAAATTATGCTCTTTTCTCAATGACGTCATACACGTGGTGTTGTTCAGGGCACCACAAGGATGATGTTGAGGGTCTGAAGGGTGAAATTATGCTCTTTTCTCTATGACGGTAATCACGTGGTGTTGTTCAGGGCACCACAAGGGTGATGTTGAGGGTCTGAAGGGTGGAATTATGCTCATTTCTCAATGACGGTAATCACGTGGTGTTGTTCAGAGCACCACAAGGGTGATGTTGAGGGTCTGAAGGGTGAAATTATGCTCTTTTCTCTATGACGGTAATCACGTGGTGTTGTTCAGAGCACCACAAGGGTGATGTTGAGGGTCTGAAGGGTGAAATCATGCTCTTTTTCCGAAGACGGTAATCACGTGGTGTTGTTCAGGGCTTCACAAGGATGATGTTGAGGGTCTGAAGGGTGAAATTATGCTCTCTTCTCTATGACGGTAATCACGTGGTGTTGTTCAGAACACCACAAGGGCGATGTTGAGGGTCTGAAGGGTGAAATTATGCTCTTTTCTCTATGACGGTAATCACATGGTGTTGTTCAGGGCACCACAAGGGTGATGTTGAGGGTCTGAAGGGTGAAATTATGCTCTTTTCTCAATGACGGTAATCACGTGGTGTTGTTCAGGGCTTCACAAGGATGATGTTGAGGGTCTGAAGGGTGAAATTATGCTCTTTTCTCCATGACGGTAATCACGTGGTGTTGTTCAGAGCACCACAAGGGTGATGTTGAGGGTCTGAAGGGTGAAATCATGCTCTTTTCTCTATGACGATAATCACATGGTGTTGTTCAGGGCACCACAAGGGTGATGTTGGGGGTCTGAAGGGTAAAATCATGCTCTTTACTGAATGACGGTAATCACGTGGTGTTGTTCAGGGCTTCACAAGGATGATGTTGAGGGTCTGAAGGGTGAAATTATGCTCTTTTCTCAATGACGGTAATCACGTGGTGTTGTTCAGGGCTTCACAAGGGTGATGTTGAGGGTCTGATGGGTGAAATTATGCTCTTTTCTCAATGACGGTAATCACGTGGTGTTGTTCACGGCAACACAAGGATGATGTTGGGGGTCTGAAGGGTGAAATTATGCTCTTTTCTCAATGACGGTAATCACGTGGTGTTGTTCACGGCAACACAAGGATGATGTTGGGGGTCTGAAGGGTGAAATTATGCTCTTTTCTCAATGACGGTAATCACGTGGTGTTGTTCAGGGCACCACAAGGGTGATGTTGAGGGTCTGAAGGGTGAAATTATGCTCTTTTCTCAATGACGGTAATCACGTGGTGTTGTTCAGGGCACCACAAGGGTGATGTTGAGGGTCTGAAGGGTGAAATTATGCTCTTTTCTCAATGACAGTAATCACGTGGTGTTGTTCAGGGCACCACAAGGGTGATGTGGATGGTCTGAAGGGTGAAATTATGCTCTTTTCTCAATGACGGTAATCACGTGGTGTTTTTCAGGGCACCACAAGGGTGATGTTGAGGGTCTGAAGGGTGAAATTATGCTCTTTTCTCAATGACGGTAATCACGTGGTGTTGTTCAGGGCACCACAAGGGTGATGTTGAGGGTCTGAAGGGTGGAATTATGCTCTTTTCTCAATGACGGTAATCACGTGGTGTTGTTCAGGGCACCACAAGGGTGATGTTGAGGGTCTGAAGGGTGAGATTATGCTCTTTTCTCAATGACGGTAATCACGTGGTGTTGTTCTGGGCACCACAAGGGTGATGTTGGGGGTCTGAAGGGTGAAAATATGCTCTTTTCTCAATGACGGTAATCACGTGGTGTTGTTCAGGGCACCACAAGGGTGATGTTGGGGGTCTGAAGGGTGAAATTATGCTCTTTTCTCAATGACGGTAATCACGTGGTGTTGTTCAGGGCACCACAAGGGTGATGTTGAGTGGCCGAAGGGTGAAATTAGGCTCTTTTCTCAATGACGGTAATCATGTGGTGTTGTTCAGGGCACCACAAGGGTGAAGTTGAGTGTCTGAAGGGTGAAATTATGCTCTTTTCTCAATGACGGTAATCACATGGTGTTGTTCATGGCACCACAAGGGTGATGTTGAGTGGCCGAAGGGTGAAATTATGCTCTTTTCTCAATGACGGTAATCACGTGATATTGTTCAAAGCACCACAAGGGTGATGTTGGGGGTGTGAAGGGTGAAGTTATGCTCTTTTCTCAATGACGGTAATCACGTGGTGTTGTTCAGGGCACCACAAGGGTGATGTTGGGGGTCTGAAGGGTAAAATCATGCTCTTTACTGAATGACGGTAATCACGTAATGTTGTTCAGGGCTTCACAAGGATGATGTTGAGGGTCTGAAGGGTGAAATTATGCTCTTTTCTCAATGACGGTAATCACGTGGTGTTGTTCAGGGATTCACGAGGGTGATGTTAAGGGTCTGATGGGTGAAATTATGCTCTTTTCTCAATGACGGTAATCACGTGGTGTTGTTCACGGCAACACAAGGATGATGTTGGGGGTCTGAAGGGTGAAATTATGCTCTTTTCTCAATGACGGTAATCACGTGGTGTTGACACGGCAACACAAGGATGATGTTGGGGGTCTGAAGGGTGAAATTATGCTCTTTTCTCAATGACGGTAATCACGTGGTGTTGTTCAGGGCACCACAAGGGTGATGTTAAGTGTCTGAAGGGTGAAATTATGCTCTTTTCTCAATGACGATAATCACGTGGTGTTGTTCATGGCACCACAAGGGTGATGTTGAGTGGCCGAAGAGTGAAATTATGCTCTTTACTCAATGACGGTAATCACGTGGTGTTGTTCAGGGCACCACAAGGGTGATGTTGAGGGTCTGAAGGGTGAAAGTATGCTCTTTTCTCAATGACGTTAATCACGTGGTGTTGTTCAGGGCACCACAAGGGTGATGTTGGGGGTCTGAAGGGTGAAATTATGCTCTTTTCTCAATGACGGTGATTACGTGGTGTTGTTCAGGGCACCACAAGGGTGATGTTGAGTGTCCAAAGGGTGGAATTATGCTCTTTTCTCAATGACGGTAATCTTGTGGTGTTGTTCAGGGCACCACAAGGGTGATGTTGAGGGTCTGAAGGGTGAAAGTATGCTCTTTTCTCAATGACGGTAATCACGTGGTGTTGTTCAGGGCACCACAAGGGTGATGTTGGGGGTCCGAAGGGTGAAATTGTGCTCTTTTCTCAATGACGGTATTCACGTGGTGTTGTTCAGGGCACCACAAGGATGATGTTGAGTGTCCGAAGGGTGGAATTATGCTCTTTTCTCAATGACGGTAATCACGTGGTGTTGTTCAGAGCACCACAAGGGTGATGTTGAGGGTCTGAAGGGTGAAATTATGCTCTTTTCTCTATGACGGTAATCACATGGTGTTGTTCAGGGCACCACAAGGGTGATGTTTGGGGTCTGAAGGGTAAAATCATGCTCCATACTGAATGACGGTAATCACGTGGTGTTGTTCAGGGCTCCACAAGGATGATGTTGAGGGTCTGAAGGGTGAAATTATGCTCTTTTCTCAATGACGGTAATCACGTGGTGTTGTTCAGGGCTTCACAAGGGTGATGTTGAGGGTCTGATGGGTGAAATTATGCTCTTTTCTCAATGACGGTAATCACGTGGTGTTGTTCACGGCAACACAAGGATGATGTTGGGGGTCTGAAGGGTGAAATTATGCTCTTTTCTCAATGACGGTAATCACGTGGTGTTGTTCACGGCAACACAAGGATGATGTTGGGGGTCTGAAGGGTGAAATTATGCTCTTTTCTCAATGACGGTAATCACGTGGTGTTGTTCAGGGCACCACAAGGGTGATGTTGAGGGTCTGAAGGGTGAAATTATGCTCTTTTCTCAATGACGGTAATCACGTGGTGTTGTTCAGGGCACCACAAGGGTGATGTTGAGGGTCTGAAGGGTGAAATTATGCTCTTTTCTCAATGACAGTAATCACGTGGTGTTGTTCAGGGCACCACAAGTGTGATGTGGATGGTCTGAAGGGTGAAATTATGCTCTTTTCTCAATGACGGTAATCACGTGGTGTTTTTCAGGGCACCACAAGGGTGATGTTGAGGGTCTGAAGGGTGAAATTATGCTCTTTTCTCAATGACGGTAATCACGTGGTGTTGTTCAGGGCACCACAAGGGTGATGTTGAGGGTCTGAAGGGTGGAATTATGCTCTTTTCTCAATGACGGTAATCACGTGGTGTTGTTCAGGGCACCACAAGGGTGATGTTGAGGGTCTGAAGGGTGAAATTATGCTCTTTTCTCAATGACGGTAATCACGTGGTGTTGTTCAGGGCACCACAAGGGTGATGTTGGGGGTCTGAAGGGTGAAAATATGCTCTTTTCTCAATGACGGTAATCACGTGGTGTTGTTCAGGGCACCACAAGGGTGATGTTGGGGGTCTGAAGGGTGAAATTATGCTCTTTTCTCAATGACGGTAATCACGTGGTGTTGTTCACGGCACCACAAGGGTGATGTTGAGTGGCCGAAGGGTGAAATTAGGCTCTTTTCTCAATGACGGTAATCATGTGGTGTTGTTCAGGGCACCACAAGGGTGATGTTGAGGGTCTGAAGGGTGAAATTATGCTCTTTTCTCAATGACGGTAATCACATGGTGTTGTTCATGGCACCGCAAGGGTGATGTTGAGTGGCCGAAGGGTGAAATTATGCTCTTTTCTCAATGACGGTAATCACGTGATATTGTTCAAAGCACCACAAGGGTGATGTTGGGGGTGTGAAGGGTGAAGTTATGCTCTTTTCTCAATGACGGTAATCACGTGGTGTTGTTCAGGGCACCACAAGGGTGATGTTGGGGGTCTGAAGGGTAAAATCATGCTCTTTACTGAATGACGGTAATCACGTAATGTTGTTCAGGGCTTCACAAGGATGATGTTGAGGGTCTGAAGGGTGAAATTATGCTCTTTTCTCAATGACGGTAATCACGTGGTGTTGTTCAGGGATTCACAAGGGTGATGTTAAGGGTCTGATGGGTGAAATTATGCTCTTTTCTCAATGACGGTAATCACGTGGTGTTGTTCACGGCAACACAAGGATGATGTTGGGGGTCTGAAGGGTGAAATTATGCTCTTTTCTCAATGACGGTAATCACGTGGTGTTGTTCACGGCAACACAAGGATGATGTTGGGGGTCTGAAGGGTGAAATTATGCTCTTTTCTCAATGACGGTAATCACGTGGTGTTGTTCAGGGCACCACAAGGGTGATGTTAAGTGTTTGAAGGGTGAAATTATGCTCTTTTCTCAATGACGATAATCACGTGGTGTTGTTCATGGCACCACAAGGGTGATGTTGAGTGGCCGAAGAGTGAAATTATGCTCTTTACTCAATGACGGTAATCACGTGGTGTTGTTCAGGGCACCACAAGGGTGATGTTGAGGGTCTGAAGGGTGAAAGTATGCTCTTTTCTCAATGACGGTAATCACGTGGTGTTGTTCAGGGCACCACAAGGGTGATGTTGGGGGTCTGAAGGGTGAAATTATGCTCTTTTCTCAATGACGGTAATTACGTGGTGTTGTTCAGGGCACCACAAGGGTGATGTTGAGTGTCCGAAGGGTGGAATTATGCTCTTTTCTCAATGACGGTAATCACGTGGTGTTGTTCAGGGCACCACAAGGGTGATGTTGAGGGTCTGACGGGTGAAAGTATGCTCTTTTCTCAATGACGGTAATCACGTGGAGTTGTTCAGGGCACCACAAGGGTGATGTTGGGGGTCCGAAGGGTGAAATTATGCTCTTTTCTCAATGACGGTATTCACGTGGTGTTGTTCAGGGCACCACAAGGATGATGTTGAGTGTCCGAAGGGTGGAATTATGCTCTTTTCTCAATGACGGTAATCACGTGGTGTTGTTCAGAGCACCACAAGGGTGATGTTGAGGGTCTGAAGGGTGAAATTATGCTCTTTTCTCTATGACGGTAATCACATGGTGTTGTTCAGGGCACCACAAGGGTGATGTTTGGGGTCTGAAGGGTGAAATCATGCTCCATACTGAATGACGGTAATCACGTGGTGTTGTTAAGGGCTCCACAAGGATGATGTTGAGGGTCTGAAGGGTGAAATTATGCTCTTTTCTCAATGACGGTAATCACGTGGTGTTGTTCAGGGCACCACAAGGGTGATGTTGAGGGTCTGAAGGGTGAAATTATGCTCTTTTCTCAATGACGGTAATCACGTGGTGTTGTTCACGGCAACACAAGGATGATGTTGGGGGTCTGACGGGTGAAATTATGCTCTTTTCTCAATGACGGTAATCACGTGGTGTTGTTCACGGCAACACAAGGATGATGTTGGGGGTCTGAACGGTGAAAATATGCTCTTTTCTCAATGACGGTAATCACGTGGTGTTGTTCAGGGCACCACAAGGGTGATGTTGAGGGTCTGAAGGGTGAAATTATGCTCTTTTCTCAATGACGGTAATCACGTGGTGTTGTTCAGGGCACCACAAGGGTGATGTTGAGGGTCTGAAGGGTGAAATTATGCTCTTTTCTCAATCACGGTAATCACGTGGTGTTGTTCAGGGCACCACAAGGGTGATGTGGAGGGTCTGAAGGGTGAAATTATGCTCTTTTCTCAATGACGGTAATCACGTGGTGTTGTTCAGGGCACCACAAGGGTGATGTTGGGGGTCTGAAGGGTGAAATTATGCTCTTTCCTCAATGACGGTAATCACGTGGTGTTGTTCAGGGCACCACAAGGGTGATGTTGAGGGTCTGAAGGGTGAAATTATGCTCTTTTCTCAATGACGGTAATCACGTGGTGTTGTTCAGGGCACCACAAGGGTGATGTTGAGGGTCTGAAGGGTGAAATTATGCTCTTTTCTCAATGACGGTAATCACGTGGTGTTGTTCAGGCACCACAAGGGTGATGTTGAGGATCTGAAGGGTGAAAATATGCTCTTTTCTCAATGACGGTAATCACGTGGTGTTGTTCAGAGCACCACAAGGGTGATGTTGGGGGTCTGAAGGGTGAAATTATGCTCTTTTCTCAATGACGGTAATCACGTGGTGTTGTTCAGGGCACCACAAGGGTGATGTTGAGTGGCCGAAGGGTGAAATTATGCTCTTTTCTCAATGACGGTAATCATGTGGTGTTGTTCAGGGCACCACAAGGGTGATGTTGAGGGTCTGAAGGGTGAAATTATGCTCTTTTCTCAATGACGGTAATCACGTGGTGTTGTTCATGGCACCACAAGGGTGATGTTGAGTGGCCGAAGGGTGAAATTATGCTCTTTTCTCAATGACGGTAATCACGTGGTATTGTTCAAAGCACCACAAGGGTGATGTTGGGGGTGTGAAGGGTGAAGTTATGCTCTTTTCTCAATGACGGTAATCACGTGGTGTTGTTCAGGGCACCACAAGGGTGATGTTGGGAGTCTGAAGGGTGGAATTATGCTCTTTTCTCAATGACGGTAATCACGTGGTGTTGTTCGGGGCACCACAAGGGTGATGTTAAGTGTCTGAAGGGTGAAATTATGCTCTTTTCTCAATGACGGTAATCACGTGGTGTTGTTCATGGCACCACAAGGGTGATGTTGAGTGGCCGAAGGGTGAAATTATGCTCTTTACTCAATGACGGTAATCACGTGGTGTTGTTCAGGGCACCACAAGGGTGATGTTGAGGGTATGAAGGGTGAAAGTATGCTTTTTTCTCAATGACGGTAATCACGTGGTGTTGTTCAGGGCACCACAAGGGTGATGTTGGGGGTCTGAAGGGTGAAATTATGCTCTTTTCTCAATGACGGTAATCACGTGGTGTTGTTTAGGGCACCACAAGGGTGATGTTGAGTGTCCGAAGGGTGGAATTATGCTCTTTTCTCAATGACGGTAATCACGTGGTGTTGTTCAGGGCACCACAAGGGTGATGTTGAGGGTCTGAAGGGTGAAAGTATGCTCTTTTCTCAATGATCGTAATCACGTGGTGTTGTTCAGGGCACCACAAGGGTGATGTTGGGGGTCTGAAGGGTAAAATTATGCTCTTTTCTCAATGACGGTAATCACGTGGTGTTGTTCAGGGCACCACAAGGATGATGTTGAGTGTCCGAAGGGTGGAATTATGCTCTTTTCTCAATGACGGTAATCACGTGGTGTTGTTCAGGGCACCACAAGGGTGATGTTGAGGGTCTGAAGGGTGAAATTATGCTCTTTTCTCAATGACGGTAATCACGTGGTGTTGTTCGGGGCACCACAAGGGTGATGTTAAGTGTCTGAAGGGTAAAATCATGCTCTTTACTGAATGACGGTAATCACGTAATGTTGTTCAGGGCTTCACAAGGATGATGTTGAGGGTCTGAAGGGTGAAATTATGCTCTTTTCTCAATGACGGTAATCACGTGGTGTTGTTCAGGGATTCACAAGGGTGATGTTAAGGGTCTGATGGGTGAAATTATGCTCTTTTCTCAATGACGGTAATCACGTGGTGTTGTTCACGGCAACACAAGGATGATGTTGGGGGTCTGAAGGGTGAAATTATGCTCTTTTCTCAATGACGGTAATCACGTGGTGTTGTTCACGGCAACACAAGGATGATGTTGGGGGTCTGAAGGGTGAAATTATGCTCTTTTCTCAATGACGGTAATCACGTGGTGTTGTTCAGGGCACCACAAGGGTGATGTTAAGTGTTTGAAGGGTGAAATTATGCTCTTTTCTCAATGACGATAATCACGTGGTGTTGTTCATGGCACCACAAGGGTGATGTTGAGTGGCCGAAGAGTGAAATTATGCTCTTTACTCAATGACGGAAATCACGTGGTGTTGTTCAGGGCACCACAAGGGTGATGTTGAGGGTCTGAAGGGTGAAAGTATGCTCTTTTCTCAATGACGGTAATCACGTGGTGTTGTTCAGGGCACCACAAGGGTGATGTTGGGGGTCTGAAGGGTGAAATTATGCTCTTTTCTCAATGACGGTAATTACGTGGTGTTGTTCAGGGCACCACAAGGGTGATGTTGAGTGTCCGAAGGGTGGAATTATGCTCTTTTCTCAATGACGGTAATCACGTGGTGTTGTTCAGGGCACCACAAGGGTGATGTTGAGGGTCTGACGGGTGAAAGTATGCTCTTTTCTCAATGACGGTAATCACGTGGAGTTGTTCAGGGCACCACAAGGGTGATGTTGGGGGTCCGAAGGGTGAAATTATGCTCTTTTCTCAATGACGGTATTCACGTGGTGTTGTTCAGGGCACCACAAGGATGATGTTGAGTGTCCGAAGGGTGGAATTATGCTCTTTTCTCAATGACGGTAATCACGTGGTGTTGTTCAGAGCACCACAAGGGTGATGTTGAGGGTCTGAAGGGTGAAATTATGCTCTTTTCACTATGACGGTAATCACATGGTGTTGTTCAGGGCACCACAAGGGTGATGTTTGGGGTCTGAAGGGTGAAATCATGCTCCATACTGAATGACGGTAATCACGTGGTGTTGTTCAGGGCTCCACAAGGATGATGTTGAGGGTCTGAAGGGTGAAATTATGCTCTTTTCTCAATGACGGTAATCACGTGGTGTTGTTCAGGGCACCACAAGGGTGATGTTGAGGGTCTGAAGGGTGAAATTATGCTCTTTTCTCAATGACGGTAATCACGTGGTGTTGTTCACGGCAACACAAGGATGATGTTGGGGGTCTGACGGGTGAAATTATGCTCTTTTCTCAATGACGGTAATCCCGTGGTGTTGTTCACGGCAACACAAGGATGATGTTGGGGGTCTGAACGGTGAAAATATGCTCTTTTCTCAATGACGGTAATCACGTGGTGTTGTTCAGGGCACCACAAGGGTGATGTTGAGGGTCTGAATGGTGAAATTATGCTCTTTTCTCAATGACGGTAATCACGTGGTGTTGTTCAGGGCACCACAAGGGTGATGTTGAGGGTCTGAAGGGTGAAATTATGCTCTTTTCTCAATCACGGTAATCACGTGGTGTTGTTCAGGGCACCACAAGGGTGATGTGGAGGGTCTGAAGGGTGAAATTATGCTCTTTTCTCAATGACGGTAATCACGTGGTGTTGTTCAGGGCACCACAAGGGTGATGTTGGGGGTCTGAAGGGTGAAATTATGCTCTTTTCTCAATGACGGTAATCACGTGGTGTTGTTCAGGGCACCACAAGGGTGATGTTGAGGGTCTGAAGGGTGAAATTATGCTCTTTTCTCAATGACGGTAATCACGTGGTGTTGTTCAGGGCACCACAAGGGTGATGTTGAGGGTCTGAAGGGTGAAATTATGCTCTTTTCTCAATGACGGTAATCACGTGGTGTTGTTCAGGCACCACAAGGGTGATGTTGAGGATCTGAAGGGTGAAAATATGCTCTTTTCTCAATGACGGTAATCACGTGGTGTTGTTCAGAGCACCACAAGGGTGATGTTGGGGGTCTGAAGGGTGAAATTATGCTCTTTTCTCAATGACGGTAATCACGTGGTGTTGTTCAGGGCACCACAAGGGTGATGTTGAGTGGCCGAAGGGTGAAATTATGCTCTTTTCTCAATGACGGTAATCATGTGGTGTTGTTCAGGGCACCACAAGGGTGATGTTGAGGGTCTGAAGGGTGAAATTATGCTCTTTTCTCAATGACGGTAATCACGTGGTGTTGTTCATGGCACCACAAGGGTGATGTTGAGTGGCCGAAGGGTGAAATTATGCTCTTTTCTCAATGACGGTAATCACGTGGTATTGTTCAAAGCACCACAAGGGTGATGTTGGGGGTGTGAAGGGTGAAGTTATGCTCTTTTCTCAATGACGGTAATCACGTGGTGTTGTTCAGGGCACCACAAGGGTGATGTTGGGAGTCTGAAGGGTGGAATTATGCTCTTTTCTCAATGACGGTAATCACGTGGTGTTGTTCGGGGCACCACAAGGGTGATGTTAAGTGTCTGAAGGGTGAAATTATGCTCTTTTCTCAATGACGGTAATCACGTGGTGTTGTTCATGGCACCACAAGGGTGATGTTGAGTGGCCGAAGGGTGAAATTATGCTCTTTACTCAATGACGGTAATCACGTGGTGTTGTTCAGGGCACCACAAGGGTGATGTTGAGGGTATGAAGGGTGAAAGTATGCTTTTTTCTCAATGACGGTAATCACGTGGTGTTGTTCAGGGCACCACAAGGGTGATGTTGGGGGTCTGAAGGGTGAAATTATGCTCTTTTCTCAATGACGGTAATCACGTGGTGTTGTTTAGGGCACCACAAGGGTGATGTTGAGTGTCCGAAGGGTGGAATTATGCTCTTTTCTCAATGACGGTAATCACGTGGTGTTGTTCAGGGCACCACAAGGGTGATGTTGAGGGTCTGAAGGGTGAAAGTATGCTCTTTTCTCAATGACGGTAATCACGTGGTGTTGTTCAGGGCACCACAAGGGTGATGTTGGGGGTCTGAAGGGTAAAATTATGCTCTTTTCTCAATGACGGTAATCACGTGGTGTTGTTCAGGGCACCACAAGGATGATGTTGAGTGTCCGAAGGGTGGAATTATGCTCTTTTCTCAATGACGGTAATCACGTGGTGTTGTTCAGGGCACCAAAAGGGTGATGTTGAGGGTCTGAAGGGTGAAAGTATGCTCTTTTCTCAATGACGGTAATCACGTGGAGTTGTTCAGGGCACCACAAGGGTGATGTTGGGGGTCCGAAGGGTGAAATTATGCTCTTTTCTCAATGACGGTATTCACGTGGTGTTGTTCAGGGCACCACAAGGATGATGTTGAGTGTCCGAAGGGTGGAATTATGCTCTTTTCTCAATGACGGTAATCATGTGGTGTTGTTCAGAGCACCACAAGGGTGATGTTGAGGGTCTGAAGGGTGAAATTATGCTCTTTTCTCTATGACGGTAATAACATGGTGTTGTTCAGGGCACCACAAGGGTGATGTTTGGGGTCTGAAGGGTAAAATCATGCTCCATACTGAATGACGGTAATCACGTGGTGTTGTTCAGGGCTCCACAAGGATGATGTTGAGGGTCTGAAGGGTGAAATTATGCTCTTTTCTCAATGACGGTAATCACGTGGTGTTGTTCAGGGCACGACAAGGGTGATGTTGAGGGTCTGAAGGGTGATATTATGCTCTTTTCTCAATGACGGTAATCACGTGGTGTTGTTCACGGCAACACAAGGATGATGTTGGGGGTCTGACGGGTGAAATTATGCTCTTTTCTCAATGACGGTAATCACGTGGTGTTGTTCACGGCAACACAAGGATGATGTTGGGGGTCTGAACGGTGAAAATATGCTCTTTTCTCAATGACGGTAATCACGTGGTGTTGTTCAGGGCACCACAAGGGTGATGTTGAGGGTCTGAAGGGTGAAATTATGCTCTTTTCTCAATGACGGTAATCACGTGGTGTTGTTCAGGGCACCACAAGGGTGATGTTGAGGGTCTGAAGGGTGAAATTATGCTCTTTTCTCAATGACGGTAATCACGTGGTGTTGTTCAGGGCACCACAAGGGTGATGTGGAGGGTCTGAAGGGTGAAATTATGCTCTTTTCTCAATGACGGTAATCACGTGGTGTTGTTCAGGACACCACAAGGGTGATGTTGGGGGTCTGAAGGGTGAAATTATGCTCTTTTCTCAATGACGGTAATCACGTGGTGTTGTTCAGGGCACCACAAGGGTGATGTTGAGGGTCTGAAGGGTGGAATTATGCTCGCTTCTCAATGACGGTAATCACGTGGTGTTGTTCAGGGCACCACAAGGGTGATGTTGAGGGTCTGAAGGGTGAAATTATGCTCTTTTCTCAATGACGGTAATCACGTGGTGTTGTTCAGGCACCACAAGGGTGATGTTGAGGGTCTGAAGGGTGAAAATATGCTCTTTTCTCAATGACGGTAATCACGTGGTGTTGTTCAGGGCACCACAAGGGTGATGTTGGGGGTCTGAAGGGTGAAATTATGCTCTTTTCTCAATGACGGTAATCACGTGGTGTTGTTCAGGGCACCACAAGGGTGATGTTGAGTGGCCGAAGGGTGAAATTATGCTCTTTTCTCAATGACGGTAATCATGTGGTGTTGTTCAGGGCACCACAAGGGTGATGTTGAGGGTCTGAAGGGTGAAATTATGCTCTTTTCTCAATGACGGTAATCACGTGGTGTTGTTCATGGCACCACAAGGGTGATGTTGAGTGGCCGAAGGGTGAAATTATGCTCTTTTCTCAATGACGGTAATCACGTGGTATTGTTCAAAGCACCACAAGGGTGATGTTGGGGGTGTGAAGGGTGAAGTTATGCTCTTTTCTCAATGACGGTAATCACGTGGTGTTGTTCAGGGCACCACAAGGGTGATGTTGGGAGTCTGAAGGGTGAAATTATGCTCTTTTCTCAATGACGGTAATCACGTGGTGTTGTTCGAGGCACCACAAGGGTGATGTTAAGTGTCCGAAGGGTGAAATTATGCTCTTTTCTCAATGACGGTAATCACGTGGTGTTGTTCATGGCACCACAAGGGTGATGTTGAGTGGCCGAAGGGTGAAATTGTGCTCTTTACTCAATGACGGTAATCACGTGGTGTTGTTCAGGGCACCACAAGGGTGATGTTGAGGGTATGAAGGGTGAAAGTATGCTCTTTTCTCAATGACGGTAATCACGTGGTGTTGTTCAGGGCACCACAAGGGTGATGTTGGGGGTCTGAAGGGTGAAATTATGCTCTTTTCTCAATGACGGTAATCACGTGGTGTTGTTTAGGGCACCACAAGGGTGATGTTGAGTGGCCGAAGGGTGAAATTATGCTCTTTACTCAATGACGGTAATCACGTGGTGTTGTTCAGGGCACCACAAGGGTGATGTTGAGGGTATGAAGGGTGAAAGTATGCTTTTTTCTCAATGACGGTAATCACGTGGTGTTGTTCAGGGCACCACAAGGGTGATGTTGGGGGTCTGAAGGGTGAAATTATGCTCTTTTCTCAATGACGGTAATCACGTGGTGTTGTTTAGGGCACCACAAGGGTGATGTTGAGTGTCCGAAGGGTGGAATTATGCTCTTTTCTCAATGACGGTAATCACGTGGTGTTGTTCAGGGCACCACAAGGGTGATGTTGAGGGTCTGAAGGGTGAAAGTATGCTCTTTTCTCAATGACGGTAATCACGTGGTGTTGTTCAGGGCACCACAAGGGTGATGTTGGGGGTCTGAAGGGTAAAATTATGCTCTTTTCTCAATGACGGTAATCACGTGGTGTTGTTCAGGGCACCACAAGGATGATGTTGAGTGTCCGAAGGGTGGAATTATGCTCTTTTCTCAATGACGGTAATCACGTGGTGTTGTTCAGGGCACCACAAGGGTGATGTTGAGGGTCTGAAGGGTGAAAGTATGCTCTTTTCTCAATGACGGTAATCACGTGGAGTTGTTCAGGGCACCACAAGGGTGATGTTGGGGGTCCGAAGGGTGAAATTATGCTCTTTTCTCAATGACGGTATTCACGTGGTGTTGTTCAGGGCACCACAAGGATGATGTTGAGTGTCCGAAGGGTGGAATTATGCTCTTTTCTCAATGACGGTAATCATGTGGTGTTGTTCAGAGCACCACAAGGGTGATGTTGAGGGTCTGAAGGGTGAAATTATGCTCTTTTCTCTATGACGGTAATAACATGGTGTTGTTCAGGGCACCACAAGGGTGATGTTTGGGGTCTGAAGGGTAAAATCATGCTCCATACTGAATGACGGTAATCACGTGGTGTTGTTCAGGGCTCCACAAGGATGATGTTGAGGGTCTGAAGGGTGAAATTATGCTCTTTTCTCAATGACGGTAATCACGTGGTGTTGTTCAGGGCACGACAAGGGTGATGTTGAGGGTCTGAAGGGTGATATTATGCTCTTTTCTCAATGACGGTAATCACGTGGTGTTGTTCACGGCAACACAAGGATGATGTTGGGGGTCTGACGGGTGAAATTATGCTCTTTTCTCAATGACGGTAATCACGTGGTGTTGTTCACGGCAACACAAGGATGATGTTGGGGGTCTGAACGGTGAAAATATGCTCTTTTCTCAATGACGGTAATCACGTGGTGTTGTTCAGGGCACCACAAGGGTGATGTTGAGGGTCTGAAGGGTGAAATTATGCTCTTTTCTCAATGACGGTAATCACGTGGTGTTGTTCAGGGCACCACAAGGGTGATGTTGAGGGTCTGAAGGGTGAAATTATGCTCTTTTCTCAATGACGGTAATCACGTGGTGTTGTTCAGGGCACCACAAGGGTGATGTGGAGGGTCTGAAGGGTGAAATTATGCTCTTTTCTCAATGACGGTAATCACGTGGTGTTGTTCAGGACACCACAAGGGTGATGTTGGGGGTCTGAAGGGTGAAATTATGCTCTTTTCTCAATGACGGTAATCACGTGGTGTTGTTCAGGGCACCACAAGGGTGATGTTGAGGGTCTGAAGGGTGGAATTATGCTCGCTTCTCAATGACGGTAATCACGTGGTGTTGTTCAGGGCACCACAAGGGTGATGTTGAGGGTCTGAAGGGTGAAATTATGCTCTTTTCTCAATGACGGTAATCACGTGGTGTTGTTCAGGCACCACAAGGGTGATGTTGAGGGTCTGAAGGGTGAAAATATGCTCTTTTCTCAATGACGGTAATCACGTGGTGTTGTTCAGGGCACCACAAGGGTGATGTTGGGGGTCTGAAGGGTGAAATTATGCGCTTTTCTCAATGACGGTAATCACGTGGTGTTGTTCAGGGCACCACAAGGGTGATGTTGAGTGGCCGAAGGGTGAAATTATGCTCTTTTCTCAATGACGGTAATCATGTGGTGTTGTTCAGGGCACCACAAGGGTGATGTTGAGGGTCTGAAGGGTGAAATTATGCTCTTTTCTCAATGACGGTAATCACGTGGTGTTGTTCATGGCACCACAAGGGTGATGTTGAGTGGCCGAAGGGTGAAATTATGCTCTTTTCTCAATGACGGTAATCACGTGGTATTGTTCAAAGCACCACAAGGGTGATGTTGGGGGTGTGAAGGGTGAAGTTATGCTCTTTTCTCAATGACGGTAATCACGTGGTGTTGTTCAGGGCACCACAAGGGTGATGTTGGGAGTCTGAAGGGTGAAATTATGCTCTTTTCTCAATGACGGTAATCACGTGGTGTTGTTCGAGGCACCACAAGGGTGATGTTAAGTGTCCGAAGGGTGAAATTATGCTCTTTTCTCAATGACGGTAATCACGTGGTGTTGTTCATGGCACCACAAGGGTGATGTTGAGTGGCCGAAGGGTGAAATTATGCTCTTTACTCAATGACGGTAATCACGTGGTGTTGTTCAGGGCACCACAAGGGTGATGTTGAGGGTATGAAGGGTGAAAGTATGCTCTTTTCTCAATGACGGTAATCACGTGGTGTTGTTCAGGGCACCACAAGGGTGATGTTGGGGGTCTGAAGGGTGAAATTATGCTCTTTTCTCAATGACGGTAATCACGTGGTGTTGTTTAGGGCACCACAAGGGTGATGTTGAGTGTCCGAAGGGTGGAATTATGCTCTTTTCTCAATGACGGTAATCACGTGGTGTTGTTCAGGGCACCACAAGGGTGATGTTGAGGGTCTGAAGGGTGAAAGTATGCTCTTTTCTCAATGACGGTAATCACGTGGTGTTGTTCAGGGCACCACAAGGGTGATGTTGGGGGTCTGAAGGGTGAAATTATGCTCTTTTCTCAATGACGGTAATCACGTGGTGTTGTTCAGGGCACCACAAGGATGATGTTGAGTGCCCGAAGGGTGGAATTATGCTCTTTTCTCAATGACGGTAATCACGTGGTGTTGTTCAGGGCACCACAAGGGTGATGTTGGGGGTCTGAAGGGTGAAATTATGCTCTTTTCTCAATGACGGTAATCACGTGGTGTTGTTCAGGGCACCACAAGGGTGATGTTGGGGGTCTGAAGGGTGAAATTATGCTCTTTTCTCAATGACGGTAATCACGTTCTATTGTTCAGGGCACCACAAGGGTGATGTTGAGGGTCTGAAGGGTGAAATTATGCTCTTTTCTGAATGACGGTAGTCACGTGCGTTTGTTTAGGGCACCACAAGGAAGATGTTGAGGGTCTGAAGGGTGAAATTATGCTCTTTTCTCAATGACGGTAATCACGTGGTGTTGTTCAGGGCACCACAAGGGTGATGTAAGGGGGTCAAAGGGTGAAATTATGCTCTTTTCTCAATCACGGTAATCACATGCGTTTCTTCAGGGCACCAAAAGGGTGATGTTGAGGGTCTGAAGGGTGGATTTATGTTCTTTCCTCAATGACGGTAATCATGTGCGTTTGTTCGGGGCACCACAAGGATGATGTTGAGGGTCTGAAGGGTGAAATTATGCTCTTTTCTCAATGACGGTAATCACGTGCGTTTGGTCAGGGCACCACAAGGGTGATGTTGGGGGTCTGAAGGGTGGAATTATGCTCTTTTCTCAATGACGGTAATCACATGGTGTTGTTCAGGGCACCAAAAGGATGATGTTGAGGGTCTGAAGGGTGAAATTATGCTTTTTTCTCAATGACGGTAATCACGTGGTGTTGTTCTGGGCACCACAAGGGTGATGTTGAGGGTCTGAAGGGTTGAAATTATGTTCTTTTCTCGATGACGGTAATCACATGCGTTTCTTCAGGGCACCACAAGGGTGATGTTGAGGGTCTGAAGGGTGGAATTATGCTCTTTTCTCAATGACGGTAATCACGTGCGTTTTTTCAGGGCACCACAAGGATGATATTGAGGGTCTCAGGGGTGGAATTATGCTCTTTTCCCAATGACGGTAATCACTTGCGTTTGTTCAGGGCACCACGAGGGTGATGTTGGGGGTCTGAAGGGTGAAATTATGCTCTTTTCTCAATGACGGTAATCACGTGGTGTTGTTCAGAACGCCAAAAGGATGATGTTGGGGGTCTGAAGGGTGGAATTATGCTCTTTTCTCAATGACGATGATCACGTGCATTTGTTCAGGGCACCACAAGGGTGATGTTGGGGGTCTGAAGGGTGAGATTGTGCTCTTTTCTCAATGACGGTAATCACGTGGTTTTGTTCAGAACGCCACAAGGATGATGTTGGGTGTCTGAAGGGTGGAATTATGCTCTTTTCTCAATGACGGTAATCACGTACGTTTGTTCAGGGCACCACAAGGGTGATGTTGGGGGTCTGAAGGGTGAATTGTGCTCTTTTCTCAATGACGGTAATCACGTGGTGTTGTTCAGAACGCCACGAGGATGATGTTGGGGGTCCGAAGGGTGGAATTATGCTCTTTTCTCAATGACGATGATGACGTGCGTTTGTTCAGGGCACCACAAGGGTGATGTTGGGGGTCTGAAGGGTGGAATTATGCTCTTTTCTCAATGACGGTAATCACGTGCGTTTGTTCAGGGCACCACAAGGGTGATGTTGAGGGTCTGAAGGGTGGAATTATGCTCTTTTCTCAATGACGGTAATCACGTGCGTTTGTTCAGGGCACCACAAGGATGATATTGAGGGTGTGAAGGGTGGAATTATGCTCTTTTCTCAATGATGGTTATCACGTGCGTTTGTTCAGGGCACCACAAGGGTGATGTTGGGGGTTCGAAGGGTGAAATTTTGCTCTTTTCCCAATGACGGTGATCACGTGGTGTTATTCAGGGCACCACAAAGATGATGTTGGGGGTCTGAAGGGTGGAATTATGCTCTTTTCTTATAGACGATAATCACGTGGTGTTGTTCAGGGTACCACAAGTGCGATGTTGAAGTTCTGTTGGGTTGAATTATGCTCTTTTCTCAATAACGGTGAACACGTGGTGTTGTTCAGAACGCCGCAAGGATGATGTTGAGGGTCTGGAGGGTGAAATTATGCTCTTTTCTTAATGACGGTAATCACATGGTGTTTTTCAGGTTGCCACAAGGGTGATGTTGGGGGTCTGAAGGGTGAAATTATTCTTTTTTCTCAATGATGGTAATTACTTGGTGTTGTTCAGGGTATCACAAGGGTGATGTTGAAGGTCTGAAGGGTGAAATTATGCTCTTTTCTCAATGACGGTAATCACGTGGTGTTGTTCAAAGCACCACAAGGGTGATGTTGGGGGTCTGGAGAGTCAAATTATGTTCTTTCCTCAATGACGGTTATCACGTGGTGTTATTTAGTGCACCACAAGGGTGATGTTGAGGGTCTGAATGGTTAAATTATACTCTCTTCTTAAAGACGGTGATCACCTGGTGTTGTTCAGGGCACCACAAGGATGATGTTGAGGGTCCGAAGGGTGATATCATGCTCTTTTCTCAATGACGGTTATCACGTGGTGTTGTTCAAGGCACCACAAGGGTGATGTTTGGGGTCTGAAAGGTGAAATTATGCTCTTTCCTCAATGACGGTAATCACTTGGGTTTGTTCAGGGCACCACAAGGATGATGTTGAGGGTATGAAGAGAGAAATTATGCTCTTTTCTCAATGACGGTAATCACGTGGTGTTGTTCAGGGCACCACAATGGTGATGTTGGGGGTCTGAAGGGTGAAATTATGCTCTTTTCTCCATGACGATAATATTGTGGTGTTGTTCAGAGCACTACAAGGGTGATGGTGAGGGTCTGAAGGGTGAAACTATGCTCTTTTCTCAATGACGGTTATATCGTGGTGTTGTTCAGGGCACCACAAGGGTGATGTTGGGGGTCTGAAGGGTGAAATTATGCTCTCTTCTCAAAGACGATAATCACGTGGTGGCGTACAGGGCACTACAAGGGTGATGTCAATGGTCTGGAGGGTGGAGATTTGCTCTTTTCTCAAGGACTATGATCACGTGGTGGAGTACAGGGCCCCCCAAGGGCGATGTTAACGGTCTGTAGGGTGAAAATGTGATCACAACGCATTACCGATGATCACGTGGTGAAGTACAGGGCACCACAAGGGCGATGTTAACGGTCTAGACGGTGGAAATGTGATCACAACGCATCACCGATGATCACGTAGTTGAGTACAGGGCACCACAAGTGCGATGTCAACGGCCTGGGGGGTGGAAATAAGATCACAACGCAATGCCGATGATCACGTGATGAAGTACAGGGCACTACAAGGGCGATGTTAACGGTCTGGAGGGTGAAAATATGTTCACAGCGCATTACCGATGATCACGTGGTGGAGGACAGGGCACCACAAGGGCGATGTTAACGGTCTGGAGGGTGGAAATATGATCACAACGCATTACTGATGATCACCTGGTGGAGTACAGGGCACGACAAGGGCGATGTTGACGGCCTGGGGGGGTGGAAATATGTTCATTACGCAATGCAGATGATCACGTGGTGGAGTACAGGGCACCAGGTGGGTGATGTTAACGGTCTGGAGGGTGGAAAAATGTTCACAACGCAATGCCGATGATCACGTGATGAAGTACAGGGCACTTCAAGGGCGATGTTAACGGTCTGGAGGGTGTAAATATGATCACAACGCATTACTGATGATCACGTGATGAAGTACAGGGCACTACAAGGGCGATGGTAACGGTCTGGAGGGTGGAAATAAGATCACAACGCAATGCCGATGATCACGTGATAAAGTACAGGGCACTACAAGGGCGATGTTAACGGCCTGGGGGGTGAAAATATGTTCACAGCGCATTACCGATGATCACGTGGTGGAGTACAGGGCACCACAAGGGCGATGTTAACGGTCTGGAG
This sequence comes from Brachyptera risi, assembly GCA_964007535.1. Lineage (NCBI taxonomy): Eukaryota > Metazoa > Arthropoda > Insecta > Plecoptera > Taeniopterygidae > Brachyptera > Brachyptera risi. The sequence continues at coordinate 34,216,588 of OZ023333.1, read as the reverse complement.
GGTGGAAATAAGATCACAACGCATTACCGATGATCACCCGGTTTTGTACAGGGCACCACAAGGGCGATGTTAACGGCCTGGGGGGGTGGAAATATGTTCATCACGCAATGCAGATGATCACGTGGTGGAGTACAGGGCACCAGGTGGGTGATGTTAACGGTCTGGAGGGTGGAAAAATGTTCTCTGCGCAATGTCGATGATCACGTGGTTGAGTACAGGGCATGACTACGGTGATGTCTACGGCTTGGAGGGTGGAAATATTCACTCTGCGCAATGCCGATGATCATGTGGTGGAGTACAGGGTACCACAATGGTATTGCACTACCATTTGTATTCCCCGTGGTATTTCCCAAGACCGTTGTATGATCGCTGTCAAAAGTGCACAGTCACCTATCTCAAGATGCATTGAGGGTTGCGTTTTTTTGAGGCACAATGGGAAAACGCAACCCTCAATGCATCTTGACCTATCCTATCATTGAGCAATGAGCATGCCTACTACAAAGTCGATGCACTTAAATGAGGTGAATATCATATTTAAACGTGTAATTGACCATTGTAGATGGGCTAGACTTATACGAAGCAGGGGAAATTTCAGATACCTTGATTTGTTATTTCACTTATTCTCCCTGCTTCACTGTCCACTCGTTTGGTTTTCATATTTTGTGACATGACGAGGGCGGACTATCTACAACGGTCAATTCTAATACAATGAAAGAAAGACATTTCTGAAAGGAGTATAAGAAAAAAATTCAATAAGAATAACCATTCCATTGAATCACCATACTAGCAACTATCAAGCAGTAAAAAAAAAAAAAAAAATTAATTACCGTAGTGAGAATTTAAAATTTACCAAATTTGAAAATCAAAATATATTTCCCAATAGCATCAACCACAATTCTATTTTTAGACACCTTCGGACAAGGAATGTCCGAAAACGGTCTTCTTGATTATATTATACTATGTCATTAAAAATTACCATTAAAGAATCTTGAAATTCGATGTGGGTCTGATATTTGACGTCACCGAGTGGGTAATTGTGGTTAATGCAATTACATGAGCACAGCGAAGATTTCCATTTCATCCATCGAAATAAATTGCTGCATTTTTATGTTTGTAATTTTGCGGCATAGTGGTCAGGAAAAAAAGTCGATCACTCGAAACTTTTTCTGCATATAAGTGTCATACCAGAATAGGTTGGGATTGTTTTTCAGAAAAATCTATTCAACGTTTCTTTTACGAAAATAAATCGAAAAGTTTGAAAAATCCCCGTATAAATAAACCGGAGAAAAATACTAGTAAAACAAAAATTCTCCAAAAGCTCTCAAACTTTCACCGAACATGAAAAGAATCATTATACACTTTTTCAGAGATTTTTGCAACAATCGGATGAGAAATAATGAAGAAAACCCATCTATAATGCATTTTCACATCAATCAAACCAAACAAATATATAGCAACAAGTGTCACCGATTTGAATCGATTTAAATTTGTGATGAATGAACAGGAAAACCATGACACATATTATTGTTTCCAGTATTTTTTTTTTACATTTGAAGTGGTCCAAGGTCTGTAGATGTAGATTGGGCAGACATATTATTTTTCATTCTAGATTTCCAAACATTCAAGCTCATCTGCAATCTCGCAAATCTCGCGTTTTCCTAGTTTAGTAATCTGCATTGAATCGAGCATTAAGTGTCAATGTTTAGCCATGGGGTTGTATTAATAATGTATATACAACTCCTTGGTTGAACAACGATCATCAAATTTCAATAATTGAAATCCTCGACAGGTTCATCAGAATCATACAAAGTAACCGAGTTAAATTATATTACGGCTAATTTAAGACTAGTAAGATTGACAAAACGCACGCAAAACTCATCAGCAAATATACATCTACGGATTAAGAAACAATCAAATACAATAACTAAGCTAGCTTACCTAGTGCTCGATAAAAGTTATTCAATTGACTTGGTTTGTTTAATTTCATGTGAAACTATTGCATGCTCATCAAGATTGACAAGGTCTTCCGATCCCAGAAGCAAGTGATACGTTCGATGTTATCAATGAGCTCAAGAGAATCTTGTAGATCAGCGTTCAAGGAGCAAACAATTCTTCCCTTTCCATGCCTGTACATTCAAGCTATCTGTATTTTCACCAAGATTAATGCAGCTCTCTTCAACGATAAGTCACCATTGCTACAATACAAGGAATGCAACTGACATTGCCCACGAGTTCTGCCGCTTGAATCCAACGTCAAACGGCGTCTTGCAGTCATGCAGACGATTATACAATCATCATCTACCAGCCGCAATAAAATCACTAGTTTCAAGATAGCAGTCAAGCATCACCTAATGAAGGAATGCCATTATAATATTGACAAATATGTAAACTCTTAAAATAAATTGAACATGAAGTATTCAATCTTTAGTTTTATAATTTTTGTATCTTGACCTGATTTATACAATGCATTTGTCTCCTATGAAAATCGTGAACCAACAATAAACAATAAACAAAAAATGCATCCTGTAGGGTGACTATATCTCCAAAAATGAAATCCGGAATAAATAAAACAGAGAAAGCAGTATCTTGCGTAGCAGGCAACGAGAGGAACGTGTAGGGGAAAAGGCCTCCCAATACGACAACTTGCAAGGATTTCGTTTACAGGTTTCTACACCATGTTTTAGTGCATTTGGATTGCATTGGCTGTGAATGAGAATTACAAACTGAGAAATAGTATTGTTAATAGTAGACTTCAATTGAATTTTCATATTGGAACTGAATGAATGAGTTGATAATGTGATGATAAGTGAAAGAAAGGACTTTCACAAAAAAAAAACTGATGCCGTATGATGAGTTGGGCGGGACTCGAACCCACTGCCACCGCCCAACGGTGACTCCAGTTTCTACAGAAGACCGAGATCAACTAAGGAGGGCGGCTTCAAAATATTTTTTCAGGACATCAGGACAAGAGATAGAACACCGTAACAATACCGGATTTCCAGGACAGATCGTCACCCCAGTAGGTGATAAGTAATTATAATATTTGATTCTACAAAGACAAGTTTAATATTATTACATTCAATATCAGTGCAACACATCAGTAACTACGAGTTGGTGTAAAACTTGAGTAGAAATAACACAAAAGATAGTTTCATGTTTAATATAATGTTTAAAATAATGTTTAATATATTAAATAAATTCTATAACAATGAGTATACGCATACACACACAAGCACATTACAGTATATATAATAGATGATAATATATATTCATAAATAAAATCCCTAATCATAATTGTCTTTTATGTATTCTGGACAACATAGTTGAAAACATGCAAGCTAGTGTGTATCAGTGAGGTGCATGAAACGGTAACGATTGAAGAAAAAGTGGTGCGGCAGTGAGTTCACAAGGTCAAAGGAACGTCTTGTTACATCATTGAAAGAGAGCCTAATGATAATACATTCTCCAGTGGAAAGAAACACGTTGAATTATTAACACAACACAATATAATGTGATGATTAATCAAGATGTTTAGAACCTTCAATTGGCTTAAATCACTATTGACTGAGTTGCAGAGAGCTGCATATAAAAATAAAACCCAAGTTAAGTCTTGGTTGACTGTGGTGTGATGAATGGTTAACGAACATTATAATATTTGTAAAACTGTCGACAAAAACAAAACAAATATTAATCTAGATCTTCAAAGTACAACACTCTGAGACGGTATCACAAATACGTGTCAGTCGGTAAGCCCTGAAACTCGTATCACAATGTGTCGGTCCTGGTTACGTGCCAGCACATCTGTTCTGTTCAATTCCTCGCATAATCTCGCTTAATCCCCGTCATAAATATGTCCCTTCCTGGAAACACAGATTAATACACCGTCAGTCAACAACACCCACATTTCTTGGCAACAACAACATTCAGTATTCTGAAACAAGCACAGGGAAGACAAAACCAAAGCACACTTACGTCAAGGAGCAAACATTCAGAAATTGTAACTAATCCAACTATTGACTGTTACGGCCGATTACAAAGATGAAATACAGCAGTGAGGACTGTCGAAACATTTTCTTCATAGGACAAGCATTAGGTTAGTGGCGAGTACAAAGTCTCGATCAGATATTTTTCAGAACATTCCGTAAGCCCGAGCATTTACGAGCCTGCGTGACTTCGACTGGGGTCCGAGAGTAGCGGACACCGGTCGAGTGTGACCATCAAGGTCAACAATTTTTTGGTGATTTGATTGGTTAGTCACACTAATTATAAATTTGTGCGTTCCATCCATCGTCACGTTGCTCTCTTGGATAACAAAAGCCCTCGGCCCTGATCGAAACAACCAAGTAGTAACCTCAGGCCAAGCCTAGGCTCAGCTGATTGATAATTGAACTTTGTCTTTGTAATTGGCCTTTTGGATTAAAATCCATATAATCACATTGTTACAGTTTCAAAACATTTATTACATCAATTTTTTTCCAGTTCTAATTGGCAGTGGGTAAAAGCAATATGCACTAGTTACGATTGTCTGTCGACAGGCTAGAAGCAAGCATGTGATTGGCCCATCACCCTTACCAATAGCTACTACTCTAATTAACACCACACCATTGACCACCCACCTGGCTTATGGTGAGCTGACAGGCGGCTTCATTAGTTCTCCTATCAAGCTCTTAAACCTACGCAGTCACACTCACTGTCACAGTCACTGCGGGAGACCTAGCGTTCAACATTATTTTAGCGATAACATGGAGAGTGAAACCGTTGAAATATTTGGATATTTCGTTTTAGCTTGTAGAGTCTTAGCCGCCTAACCGGAGCTGATCCAGCTAAGGCACAGCTTTAGAAAATAAAGTCAAGAGGGGCATGGGTTCGAGTCCCATGTAAGACACGGATTTTTGTAAATGTCCTTTCACCTTTCATTACTTCGTTTCATCATCACCCAATCACTTCGTACCCTCAGATAACTAGCTATTGGCGGGGCGGTGAGCATCATAACGAAATTATAATACAGTACTGTGACTTTCAATAAAATCAAAAGTAATTGAGGGGGTCAGAAGCCAACTGGAATAAGTGACATTAGAGAATAAATGCGGAAGGTATTGTTCATCATGGCTAATATACTAGTCTTTAGCGGCCAAAGGGTATAAGTGCAGTTTGAAGATGGTGGCGACACCTGTTCCATTCGAAAGCAGCACTTATTCCGTTCGGCCTCCAAAACACAAGTCTATAAGCTATGATGAACAGGACCTAACTCATTTATTTTCGAATGTCACTTATTCCAGTTGGCTTCTGACCCCCTCAATTGTGCTAATGATGCTTGCTTAACAATCCCAATAACAGCTAGGTTATTTGGGGGAATCTATAAGCGGATGATAGATGAATGACGTTTACAAAAAAGCATGTTTAACGCAGGACTCGATCCCATGCCAGACTTCCCTTTGGTTTCTAGAGCACATCCTTGGCTGAATGAGCCACAAGGGAGCAGCTGTGATCTTGGTCGTTTGGTTGCTGTTGAAGGTAAGATGTGTCCATGCATGACTAGGTAGCCGAGGTGTGAGGTGAGGAAAGTCTTGCTGTTGGCAGCGCAGCGATTGCCTGTAATAAAACCTACCCGTGGTCAAGACCAAAGGCCCATTTACAACTGAAATTGGGAGTAAATTTCACTTTAAAAGAAGGACTTTTTTATGGCTAAATCACAAAAACAAATTCATCCGTGCATAACAGTTGAGATCTAGCTTGTTCATGAAAGCAACTGATTCAAGTGATCAGCTACTTTTCAGTGTTGGTAATTTGTAATTCAATTGGCTGACACTTACAGCTTAATGTTAAATTAGGAGAAATGTTTGGAGGAGTCAACATGAATATTTCTCTCAAGGCCAATTTCCTGCTGCTACTGCATGTTTTTTGTTAATGGGAAAGTGAATCATCATTGGGCAAACCATGCTCTTAAAAGTCGAGTTTACTTCTCATTTGGGTTGTAAATGGGCCTCGACACTCAACGTTGGTTCATAAAACGAAGACTCTAGTCACCGATTCGAAGAAACATGTAACTCTCTCGCTTGACTCGTCAGCCAACTTGTACAATCACCTAACAGTGACTACGTTCATCACACAGTCGGGAAACGGTTAAACCGAATCAATTTAACCTGAAACTGTTCAAACACGCTGATATACATATTAATTTTGAGCAAAAACAATCCAGTTCCATCACGGTTTAAGATCTGAAATGCGTAATAAACAAGCGAAAAACATTTGGAGGATGCTTGCAACTCTCAAGTCAACAACAAGACAGTGCAAATAAGCAAATATGACGGGCATTTTTCCATTTCCGAACTGTTTCGACTCAAACGATTTAGAGAATTGTGAATATTTGAAATTTTTCAAGCTAAATCGATTTGACTGAGCCGTTTCCCAGCTGTGTGATGAACGTAGTCAATGTATTGTAGAACATGATATGCTACAAGACCTCAATACAACAAGTTACACCGTTTCACAGAGCAACCAGTTCCAAGGCTGCACGTTAACAAGTTCAAGTTTCAAGTTCAAGTTTGATATCAAGTTCACAAGTTCAAGTAAATTAGTTCAACATCTGGTTCTAGACTCGCAAGTTTTGACATGTAGTGTTGGAGTCTTTCTATCTTTTGGTCGCTAGTCAGAAAGTAATTTTGTAAATAGTATTACCGGTACATTGGGTAAATTCGAGATTGAATACGCGAATAGGAATCGCATCAGAAACCTCTCACGTGTTTTTCAATGAAGTTATAGCACTTGAAAAAAAAATTCAAATGTTATTCTGCTATTTTGACTTTATTTTGGTGAAAAAAAATTAAATCTTCACTCAAAATGAGTGTAATTCAAAAATGGGAATGGTACCCATTATCAGTTTGGAATGATTCTATTCACAATATCTTCATCTTCAATAAAATGACTTTTTTTATTTAATGACTTTACTTTAGGTATGTTTTAATAGTCTGTCGAATAATGACAATTTAAAAGGCATGATATTTGAAGGTGGCCTGCTAGATGATGATGGGGAATTATCCCAAATTTAAATGCAGCACCAGTCTTTCTAACAATAATTCTAGCTATAAGATTCAGATGAGATTCAGATGAGATTCAGATGAGATTGACAGAGAGATTTCAATTCAAGCCGGGAAAACACAGTACATACGACGGATGAGCAAGAGGTTCATATCAACCTGACTAGAGTCCTACGATTGGTCGTGCTATAATCGGGAGTGAATGAATGTGTACGCACGCGTGTAATGAATTACTAGTTTAATAAGTAGAGGCAGTGTCCAATCAATGATTAACTCACACAAAAACCATTCAGAGCTGAATCAAAGAACACTTACAATGATATAACAAATATTATTACACTTCATTTGAGTATTTTTATCACAATAATTAGGATGTCCACAACAATCAACTGGGAATCAAATTTCTAAAAACAATAACAATAACAACTGATAAACGTCAAGACAATGTTCAAGTGAAACTTATAATATTGGCATTAGCCTGGAATGATATTTACCACTTGTACACTTGTATCCACGAGAGAAGAAGGTTTCCGAGCGACCGTTCCCCCTACCAGCAAACGGGTGTGCGTACCTTCATCTCACGTCAATACAAGTATAGCACCTTTTCACTACTCTACTAGATATATGAACAGGTTTGCTTACTAGACGTGAGTAATTCTGTTCCGACAACACTACGCTAAAGGTGACGGCACAGTGCCGTAGCCACAAACGCACAGACTTCTGACAACCTGACGACAAAAATTTAAATTGAAAAACCTTACAAATATTGATCGAAAAAATCTTCCCATCGCGTAACCCTTAGTCAAACACATTTATATACTTCAATATTTAAAAAAAAAAAAGTAGCCTGAAGAGGTTGGTTATGAAAACACTAGAAATACATAGTTTGCAGCATTAGCTTATTGTAGAACAATTTGTACCTCGGCTAGCATAGTGTTGTCGAAACAGAAATACCCACTAGACTTGTATCCAAGGTCATCTACCAACACAACAAACACAAATATCAGCGCTATATTTATATAGCGCTGATATTTTAATGGCCCACGATTTCACGGACAAAAGTTTCTACTTGAGACACAGCTACGTCTTGAAAAAAAACATGAAATATTCAAAACTGCCACGAGTTTCTCTACTATCACCAAAGTTTTTGCCGTTCAGTTGGTAGACGACCTTTTTCATCTGTGGACACAAGAATATCAACTCTCCCGCTGAATCGCACCATTAACTATTTAACATCCAAACGTGTACCAACTTGAAACAACTCGGCACGATTCCCAGTATCGTTACAGACACCCTGAATAGCCAATCACAAAACTGGTGTAACTCGACAAGTTACGCGATACAGAGTCGACGTGTGGCGCTATCTACGGTAATAAAAGGCAATCTTATAGTACGAGCCAGTTTCATGAAAGTCTACCTTGAATAATAAACAAACGCTATGTTATAGATCCACCTTCCACCATTTAAATACAATCTCGACTATGTACTAATTACCAATATATTATAGATAAATACAGTATAATTAATAATTTACAATCATAGTACAGAAAAAAACATCACAAATTATAGAACTAATTTGTGTTTGTTGAACTGTGTTGCAACACCCAATTATTATTATTATTGTTTATTATTCGTACAATTCTATTTACGTAGTTAATGGGGCATTAGCCTCGGTCACAATTACAATTTACAACACTCAACTACTCTGTAGAGACAATCATACAATGCGGTTCTTAGGAATTGAATCAAACGCCAAGCCTCGTTTCACTACTAGGCCAACTACAACTACAACTTTTTCACCAGTTATTATATAAATAACCTTGCTAATATTATTAGTAAAAATTATCTACGTAATAAAAAATAGAATAAAAAATAATATTCATATTTACATTCAGATTTGGATGTCAAAAAGAAGTAAAATATTTCAAAGATAACGAAATTTATACATATAGAATACAAAAAAAACAAAATCTAGCCTATATTATTTAAATATTTTCACAGGGAAAAATCGTGTTTAATCCACGTAGCCGATACTAATAAATGACCGCATGATATTTCATCGTCTCTACGTGCAAGAATACAGTATGATATTGAGGCGTTACAATAAAATGTGCCGTGAATGGAGCGCACGCTACATGGAGCGCTCTGATCGCTCTGAAACGACGCTCTAGTGCGATGCGATACGGTGCCACGCCGTATCGCCCTTGTCCTCAGTGACATACCGGTACAGTAGCACCGGCGCTAACCTACCTCTGAACAGGCACTTACACTTACAGCTATGTCACGTACTTCCTACTGATCCTACGCCCTCGGAGTTAGGTTAGGTTCACAAATATAGTAACATTCAGTTTTAAAACACTCTACACGAAATTATAAATTACTAGGTCTAGTATCCACGACAGTTGAAGGTGGTGTACCAATAAACAAACACAAATATCACACGTTATGTTTGTAGGCCTATAGCTATTGAGTTTGAGGTTTGACGATTTTTACAATTAAAAACCCGACTGCAGTGATTTCATCTACAATCATCAAAGCTTTAACAAATATTCATTTGGTAGACAACCTTGAACTTTCGTGGATATCAGTTACCAGTATATTATAGTGAGAGACCATAGGTGAGAACTGGTCTTGTTCAATAAAAAAAAATTGAAACTTCATTATGAGTAATTGAATGATTTCCACAGTATTACTTGATTCTAGTACATGTTTCTACTTGTATTGCCTAAGCTAGAGATGGATTATTATAAAACAGATTCGATGTGAAAGCCCCAAGTACGCTACATTGGAAGAACATCTCTGATCACTCGGAGGATTTACGTTAACATTAAGTTACCAATACGCGGAGATAAAAATGGCATCTACTAAGCGTACACGTGTTATCGTGTCACCTCGACTAACCTAGTCAAGGTTAGCAGTTACTGCACTAGTGTTGTAGGAAGGAAATAATAACACTGTCACGTAGACATCTGCCAGTAACTGATTAAAAAAGTTATTAAAATTATACAGTCATAGCTTCCATTTTAATTCATAATAAAATACGAAACATTACTTTTTCGTAAAGTAATAAACATAAGGCTAGATATCATACCATCCAAGAATATCAAGTTTCCGCAGGAGCAACAGGTTGGGTCAGGAAGGAACGGGATGATGTAGAACTGGAAACTACGCTTACATCAACACACGTTGACACCTTCAATTAGAAACAAGCATTAACAAATAAATACACAACTTAAATTGAATATACAGTGAAACCTCTTATCATTTTTCAAAGGATCAGAAAAAATATCCACGCAGGAAAACGGTCCATACAGGGAAATGTTTGAATACTTGGAGGATAAAATAGATGATAGGAGCAGGAAAAGGATAGATCCAGTAGTGATGCATCGAGGTTTAACAGTAGGCCTGCCCTAAGTACATAATGGTCAACAATTCAACCAATTCTTAGTCCTAAACTGGTGGTTCAAATAAAATATGGCTCATGCAGCAAAGCTATTGCAAATGCTATTGGGCAAAAGTGGTTTACCAGTAGAAATATTGCTTGGTTCATTTGTTTCAGTTACACAATAATATGTCGGGTAACGGGTAAGAGAGAAGCTAAGTATACGTTTTACTGTACGCTTTATACTTATTAATATGGTCCACATATCGAATAGAAATGCTGCTTGAAAACAGAGAGATACAAACACATCCATTAGACAAGATACAGTATTACCACTACGTCAGGACAGATGATACAAATTTCTCTCCCAAACAGCAATACAGAAATAAGATACATTGACAGAAATAAACTTGATAAAACCAAATGTTTCACACTCTGCAATACAGTAATAAGAGTTGGAGCAGTCATTCAATGGGACGTATGTGAATGGTGCTTAACGCGACCCCACTAACAACTAGATTGTATGGGGCTACGAATGAGCAGATGGTGATGAAATGATCAAGTGGTGAGAGGACATTTACAAAATCACACGCGGGACTCGAACCCACGTCCGAATTTCCTTTTTTCGACTGCGGTGGCTTAGCTGAATGAGCTAGGCGAGGGGAGAGGGGATGGAGTAAAGAGCTGGGTGTGAATATATACAAGCTAGGTGCTAAAACTAATGTCTTGTTTACATCACGGCCTGAAATAGCTACATACAAGCTCAATTGCTTCAACGTACGTGAGCCGAGAGCATTCAGAGAGTCAATTTAGAAAAAATATATCTTTTGGTGATAACTTTCGAACAGTATAAGACATCAAAATATAATGCTATAGGAACACGGATCTATTCAATACCTTCAAAATATTTGCATTCAAATTGTTAACTTTAGATTTTGACATTTTCACAGGTATGGATGTATTCAGCTACAGTACCATCATCCATCAACGTTTACATTTATTTTATCCTTTCAATTATCATTAGTGTCATAATTTTGTATTTTATCGTTAATTTTTTCAATTTTTATTCCATTTTCATATCATTTCAATATTCAGTTACATAACTTTTTCTATTATATTTTCTCATGTATTTTATATTGATTGTTATCCTGTGCACTTTGGAGTCAGGGGCCAATAAAGGTTTATATATAATGATAATGCTGAAAATGATATGATCATAGGCCCAAGTCAAGTCAAGTCGAATTAAAGTTGAGTTTAAAATTGAGGTGAAGCTGAAGTTACGTAAATCAATTCAAAGTGATCAAAAAGATTTTTTTCTGTCGTAATAGAATTGTATCTTATGATGACTTACACCATTCAAGAGTTCGCAAAAAAAAAATGGTATATTGCTAAATCAACTCACATGCTGTCGTACGTGAATCGTTCATTTCTATAGCAAGTATATATCAAAAACTCAAATACGTATCTAGGCCTTCGTAGTTCGTATGGAAAAATCAACAAACAATTTTTCAACTATCATTATGTACGCTTATCAATACAATTATGTTTAATCTGACACTTTATTTAGATCACATTAAGATGACCATTGACAGTCTTATTCAATCAGCATTTTCCAAAGCTAGATAGGCCCAAAAAAGGCCCTAAAGAGGCCCACAGTAATTAGCAGCCTTTTATCACTTCTTACAATTTAACTGAATAGGCCAAAGTCGTAACAAAATCTGTCTATCACATCGAGTCAACTAACGTAACAACTGTATGTACTCTTTGGTTATGCGAATAGTATGTACGTAGTTGCTATCAGTTCAGGTTCAAGGTCGGTAGTTGGCGGTACGGTATTACCGGTCGATAGTCACCGTTATCACGGATCTGTATCGCGCCGTGGCAACACGGGTCACCTGGTCAAAACCAAAACAAGAAATAACGCTCCGAGTCAACACAGAGGGACGGGAAGAACGCTCGACTGAATACTCTACGGTGGTAGTGCATGCAGTGAGATCTTACGGAACGTTGTTGGCTAACAAGATCATGGAGGGGCGTCGGCATGAGAATGTTCGGGGGGAAGGGAGGGGGGGGGGGGATCACGATGTAGTGATACCAACATACTTTATCATAATATAAAGAAGGTGTACCGACTTGTGTCTTCCAAGTGAAATTTTTATTTTACATTTTTTTAATTTTTTTTTTGTATTGGGTTTTAACGACGCACTATACTGATGGCGACAATCTATTGGCGTCGGTGGATGATGAATGAGATGATGGGATGATGAGATGAAAGGTTATTTTACTAGGTGTTTTGGATGGTGGGAAGGAGTCGGTCGTGGCCTGTTGTTTAGGAACCATCCCAGTATCAACCTGAACGACAGAGGGAAACCACGAAAAACCTCTGTCAGGATGATCGACCATGCCGGGAATCGAACCGCAGTCTTCCGAATGACGGTCAGGTGTGTTACCACTCGGCCACGCGTCTCGGTATGTGAAATATTTCCGTGATCAGAATTTGAGTACCGATTGCTCAAAGCACAACCATCGCTTTTATATGGAACTACACAATGCCACCGGTACCGTAGCCACTCTAATCTACATCTAGTTCACAAGAGAATTCGCTGAATCGTGACAATCATGAATCGTAAATCGGGACCTTTGGCTATGAATTGACCGCAAGAAACCACAAATACCTTCCATGTTATTAGTATGGGAGTCAGTACACCTTCTTTATATTATGATGAAGTATGTTGGTATCACTGAATCGTGGGGAGACATCAAGTCTACATCGAGGTTACCGGGAGGTGGCCAATGACTCAACCGTGACGGTGTGCTCAATTTGTATTGTTTTGTGCTGTTTTAGGTGCTCGAATTGACTAGTTTAGTGGACTTCTATTTGTCTAAGAACCGGTATTATAAATAAAAAATAAAATATTTATTCACTGAATACTCATTTTAACAAGATTAAATTGGCAGTGTCCATGGCAATTTTAGTTATTTTTCCTCAACTATCATATAACTTTCTGATTCTAACTTCATAATGTGGGGTCTGACATATTGCCGATTGTTAAAAGACAGCAAACAGAGTAGTTAGCACCCTACGAAGTTTTTAAAAATTTTGTAAGAAAATAGCCTAAATGAATTATACCGGTATTATTCATAACTATAGGTCCATATAAAACAACATTTTTCAGTAAGACCAACAGGTTTCCTCTGCAGCAGAGTTGTGGAATAAAATCTGACCTTTTCTTGGTTCTCAACCACACATGTCTATTATATTGTTATTAAAAGTGTCTTCTAAATGTTTATTATAAAAATTTCAATTAAACTTTTTCCAATAAATGTTGAGACTTGAATGGCAACGGCGGTGGATCTCTCCTAATGCCGACGCCCCCAGGGAGAACAGGTGACAAAGTAAAAACGTTACAACTTAAAATAATTACATGAGTGTATGTACAAAACTATTGACCCCAGAACACGTTTCAAACATCCGAAAACCAAAACAATATAATATTTCCGAAAAGCAAAACAATATAAAATTTCCCTGGAGAAGCTCAAACAATTTTTCAAATGAAAACAAACATACCCATGCTTAACAAGGATAAAATGATGATGGTTAAAACAAAACAAATGGATATCAAGGGTTGGAACTGATAGTGGATTGAGCAATAGTTAGCTGATTAACTTGTTACCACCCTTGATTATATGTGTTGACTAATAGTTAGCTAATTAATTCCCAACTGTGAGTTCGTAAAATCGACTCTGAAAAGAATCAATTGTCAAAATCAATAATTATAACGAGTGTTTCCTCAATTACCTCACCGGCAGCTACGTTATTAATGAAACAATTGAGTGGATGATATTCACAAAGAGCCGTCACTTCAGCAGGACTCGAACCCGTGCCCGACTTGCCTTCAGTCTTGAACGCAGAGCCAGAAGAACGGCGTAAGGCATCCCTGGCGATGACATTACAACTTTCTGGTGACAAATCTGACTCGCCTTGATTCGAAGCAAGCAACAACAACAAAGTTTGTTGCTGTCGCGACTCATGAGCTAAACCAACTTTATTCAACGCTAGTGCGGCATGAAATCGCCATCAGCTTAGACCCATATCGAGTTCCAACGTGACAAATTTTGGATTATAGCCGTCGTGCCGCTGGATACACAACTAGGAACGCCCACGCTACTTTTGACGCTGGGTCACTAGAGCTATGTAACGGTATTTATAACGTTGTTGGATCAGTTTTAAATGATGGTTCATGTTCTAATTACATCATCCTTAGCTTTGCAATTTTGTCTCTAGTATAATTGTATCTGTAATTTTGTCTCTATGTTATTGTAAGTATTTTTGGAATAAAACTTTTTTGTATTGAATTAAAAATTGAATTTGATGATTGCGTATCAAGATTTTGATACTGATTACGAAAAAAAAAATGAATCGGACAAAATTATGATATTTGGTTTCAAGTTTTAACAGTCAACTGACGACTCGAAATGGGCGTGGTTTCATCAGTCCGCCAGTTGGATTTATATCATTTGTGGTAATTTGAAGATACCCCGATTGTATATTTAAATTTGACTACAGTTTCAACAGCCCTGTTGATTCAACGGTATGATTTATGACGTCAAGAGGGCGGAGACTGCAAGCCGTCAATTAGTATTTAGTACCCTACTGTTTTTTTCGATTTATGTGAGAAATGTTTTACAGAAAATACTTCAATTTAGATAGGAGAAATGCTGCTTGGATATGCTAAAATTAAAAAACAATTTGAATACTTATATTTGTATTTTTTTCCTCTTTATACATGAAAGAGAGATCAAGTATCGAATTGAAATTGAACGGCAAGCAGCGTAGCGCAATACAGAAGAATCCAGTACGATGTACACTGTAGTTACAGCACTTTTTCAAAACTTCAAATGAATCAATTTTTAGATAGCTATGGTTCCATAGTGTCAAGTGACCTGCTGGTACAGCTCTAGAATATCTTTGAACGCCGTTGAGCATCCATCGCTATGACAACCAAATTCCAAGCTCTGGCGTCTCCTCGATCTCCGCCTTCCGCCATATCAAGTCCTCGCAACCTATTCTCGAACGTCCACCATCTTGCGTCCAACACTGGGTATCGTACGTCATTCGAACGTACGACGTACAATGTGTCATGATTTAAAACAGTAACATTTGAAATGATAATTTCAATTTTAAACCGGCCTTAACACAGTAAGAGTGGTTGTAACAGTTGATAATTAGGGAATTAAGCAACACAGCAAACCCTAGTTGATTCAAAGTTTGGTGTAATTCGAACAATGGTTCTCGTTCCTATAAAGTTTTGACCCATGAGCTCAATATCAAATACTTCGATAATTCTAACTTTTAAAAATCAAATTGGTATTTTTGGGTCCACTAAATTTATTCAAAGAATTTAATTTAGTTTATAAAATTTTATATTTGATATAATGATTTTTATAATTTAATAAATTTGATTTAATAAATTAATTTAAAAACTAAATTCAATTTTTACTTATTTACGGTTCTGTTTTTATGGTTGCGGACTTTCAGAAACTGAAATACTTTTATCTACGGCGGAAAATTATGGTCACAGACAGCGCAGTCTTGGTTCTGAGGTTCAGTGGTTTTAAATAATTAAAATGGGGTGGTAAGATCGCCCTTGTGGTGCCTCGTCCAAACGGTTCTATATTTCATCCATAGTTTTAATTGGGGAACAATGATTTCGTATCAAATTTCGATGTTATTGAAAAAAATTCAAATTAAACGTAATAAGCAAATTGACTTATCAATGCCTCAGGTTGCGTACGTGGTTTTACCAATAAATATTTAACCAACAGTTGGTACGGCTGTTGTTAAATAGCTTTTGAACGGTTGGCGCGACGACCTGACATGGCGGTTGCCAGGCGCAGGTCAAGCAGACCTTGCCGAGGTCAAGGTCAAGTGTGTGAGGAGTTTGTAACTTACCGAGTCCGAGTCTAGGTTGTCGTCCATGTCGAGAGCCTTGGGGCCGTCGGAGCTACGTCGAGAGTTCAGCGCTCTGACGGGCGTCGTCGGGCAACCTGACAACAACAAACAACCCTTGACAACAATATCTTAACATCATCTCAATATCAATATCATTTTCATTTTCATTTTTCATTATATTAAACCAATATATAAAATCTAGAACCAAACAATATAGGCCTACAGATTTTAATATTATTTTTCTCCTCCCATAGTCAAGTCTCCCTTGGAGACTTCGTGGATTTTATTTGACTGTTCAGTGTTTTTATTTTGTATGTACAAAAGTGATGACAATAAAAAAAATAAATAATATCAATCAACACTTGACACCCGACCGAGGAGATTTCTTGCGTACGCTTCTATGGTCACACTTGCGGCCACGACAGAAGAAAAACAAATGTCAAATCACACAGCTGGGAAACGGTTTAGCCAAATCAATTCAGCCTGAAAAAGGTTCCAATGTTGAACAGTTGGCAAAAACGATTGAGTTTGAAATATTCCACATTGAGCTTATAAGCCGAAACTCAGTAGGAATCAGAACTATTGATTGAATTAAACGAAATTTGGATCAACAGGGTTTGAATTAACGAGGGTTTACTACAGATATTAGATATGTGTAGTACGTAGTAGTGATGACATCGATTCTCAAAATCAGAAATCGATTCTCTAAGCTTCAGAATCGATTGGAAAAAAAAAAGTTATCCTCAAAAAAAGTTGTGTAATTTTAAACTTTTTTTCAACCTTCCCGCGGCGTTTAACGTGAAACATAGCTGCTAGAGACTTCTTTGAACTGTACTGTACCATTCGGTTATTTCCATCAACGTTCGGCTGTCAGACGTAACCGAACGGATAGCTTGTGTCCAGATAGTAAAATCTCAACAATACAAAATAATAGACAACGAAATGAGCATGTATTGCAACGTAAAGAAGTACAGCACTGAACCCCCCCCCCCCACAGATTTTTTTTTTTTTTAAATATATTTCTTGATTTGAGAATCGTTTTACATTAGAATCGATTCTCAATTCATCGATGTTATCACTAGTACGTAGTAACTACAAGTTGGCAACACCGCACCAGCCTGCATTGGGCCTACAGGGTTGACAACTTGATTCGGACCACTGGGCATCATCATTGTTCATCAAGAGCGCGCACTAGTACTACATCTCATGGATGCATAAATTACATACAGGATCAGAACCGTTTCTAGTCAGTCAACGCAAGGGGCATGGACTCAATTGTGCGCGTCTACAGCTAGGTGCAAAGGGGTCGTATAAAAGGGGTATTGTGAAAAATTGACTCCTTCCAATACGATTCTACCCGTTGTGTTCTAGGGAAATTTTTAAATACGTGTTTTTCATTAAGGTATAAGGACGTTAATTTGAGAAAGGGCTTTTCCAACCGGATAACGTTTTTTTGTAACTAAGAAAAAGAAACGAAACCCATATAAAAAAAAACATGGAACACTTTTCAAAGAAATAAGAACATATATACAAGTAATGTCGAGATAAACACAAGAGTATGATATATTTTCACGTTAGTATCTAATCGAATTGAGAATAGGGCCTACAATGAAAGAGTGTTGATGGAATTTTGATGCTCTGCTTTGTCTGCCTATAGCAACGACCCTGACGTGGGTAGACATCATTTCAAGGAATAAAAACAACGTATTTATCAGTAGGTGTAAAATGTCAGAGTGACATGTCTCCCATGCACTTTCAAACGTCATTCACAACTATGCTTATATCCACAAAACAAGAACGTCGTCTACCAACAAAATAACTGTAAAAACTTCAATAACCAACAAAATTAAAAATATTGTTACAACTTTAACCACTTGACGGCCGCTGGCGCACACACGCGTCCGCAACGATCGTGCTGCCCGAGCCGCTGGCGCACATGTGTGTCCAGACTCATTCTAAAACGTTTTATTCAATATATCTCGACAAAATTACGTCATATTGACATGGGACTTGCACTGACATCTGGGAGATGGATTGGGAAATGAGTTCAATTTTTATTTTTGGCCAATAGAATATGCTCATGCATCCAAAAATGATTTAATACAGTCAGCTGTTATTCCAAAACATCATTCTAGGCTGAATGTGTCAAATTCCAAAACGTTTTATTCAATATCTCAACAAAATTACATCATATTGACATGGGACTTGCACTGACATCTGGGAGATGGATTGGGAAATCAGTTCAATTTTTTTTTTTTGGCTGATGGAATAAGCTTGTGTATCCAAAAATGATTTAATAGTCAGCTGTTATTCCAAAACATCATTCTAGGCTGAATGTGTCAAATTGGCACGCATCTAAACTGTGAATAAAAGTGATATCGGCAAATTTCTTGTTTCACTTATCAAGTACAACAATACAACAACACAATAAAACCATCTGTTTCTGTTGCAAATGTAATTAAATGTTATCTAAACACAAATATCTGTGCGATATAACAGGGGGAAAACTCGACCTGGGAGGTAGGGTAGCGATTTTGTAACTCGGCTTTCAAGTGGTTAAGGATGTGACTCTTCCGAAAGGTACGACTGTATTATTATGTTGCTTACTTTATCGTAAACTTTGATCTGTAAAATTATATACGATTCCCTAAAAATATAATAGCTACACAAATTTAATGGTAATATTTGTGTTAGTTATGTTGGTAGACACAGTTTCTTGTCTCGCGTACGTCACTAACACCAAAACAACGAGCAGCATTACATCAAGAAATACAGAAACGTTATTATCCCAGTTACGAGTAGGAAATGCACGCAACTAACAATTGCTCACTACTACAAGACTTCAATTTTAAAAAGTAATAAACAGGTTTAGCCTACAAAAGATGAACTTGCAGCTACAAGTAGGGTCTACTCTAATCTGATTAGCTATATTTGCCCGAAATAAGCGTCGAGATTATCGTCGCTCTTATGCTGCTGGCTAGGTTCGATAGTTGTATCCACGAAAGAAGGTTCCGATCGGCAGTCTTCCCTATACCACAGCACTAGGGCTTGGGTGGTTCAAACTGTCATCTTTCATGGATACAAGTATACTACAATTACTCTTTAATTATTATCAATTAGCCTCTAGTTGACATGAGCAAGAAAAGTATTTACTGACAATTATGTTATAATACTGTATATGGGTAGCCGTTGTGATATGTTTTCCTAGAACGACACAGCATTTTTTACAAGACGAGCCAGATATTTATATCAATCTAATAAAAATTTGCAGACCTTGGTTTTGAAACCGCTAACTTCATTTTCATGAAACTTCTCAAATATGTCTATTATTAACACTTCGAAATCAGGGGTGGTTCTACCGAGCAGGCACGGACCCCCGACTTTTTCCTTACTTCATTGTTTGCAAAAATAGCACTAAATAGCACAAATCTAAAATTGTGTATTTTTTGTATATACGAATAATATCATGAATTTTTTTATATTTATTCCATTCTTCTGGCCACCTGAAAAACGAAAATCAGCCTTGCAACGAATGCTTCAAATTCAATACTGAGTGTAATATGAGCATCCTAATTGCAAACATAGCTGAGCCCGACCAACATTATTAATCTGAAACCGCCCCTGTTCAAAATTCATTTTTTTCCGGATAAAAATATTCTTTGCTCTTTTTTTCTTTGTGTTGGCCAATTCGAGAATATTAAAAAATTCAACGATTGTTAGCAAAAACTATACAGCTCTTAATTTGGATGATGACTGACGAGTGATCAGTAATGTCTAGAAAACGCTTCATGTGCATTGGTTTTGTCAAACGACACGTGGAAAATCTCTGCTAACGCTCCTACAATACCAGCGTAGGCTTTCTACAGCTACACGCCTCTAACAGTCGTTGACGGTTTGCGTCAAGGCGTCAAGCATCCGCATCGACCAAGCTCGACCAAGTCAACAACTCATTCGAGATTAAAAAACTAGGTTTTAGCAATCACTATTTGTTAAGAAATGGCACCTACCGTCGGCTTAAGCTGTCCGACCATATGTTATTTGTGTGCTATAATATTACGACCAACGCATTAATGACCTAGTACGCAGTAATGGGCAGACCAACAGTTAGAATGTACAACAAAATAGCGTAGAAGAGACAAGCCAGCAACGCACGTAAATAGAAGCCTGTAGAATTGAAGCATAGCTGCCACGTGCCACATCAAGTAATGTACTGGTATATTAAACATTGACAGAAGTTAATTATTGACTGTTCGAAGAAAAGTGTTCGAAGAATAATCTGTTTGAAAAATGGTGTTCAAATGAAAAGTGTACGAAAAAAGTCGTTTTAATAATAATGTTGTAGGCTATTCTGATATTTTGGTTACCTTGATGTTAAAAGACTCTTTCATCTGTGGCAGAAAATTATGGTCACAGACAGCATAGTCCTGGTGAAGTTCATTGGTTTTAAATGATCAAAATAAATGGGATGGTAAGATCGCCCTTGTGGTGCCCCGTCCAAACGATCCTACATTTCATCCATAGCCTTAATTCCCGGGGAACAATGATTTTGTATCAAGTTTCGATGTTATTAAAAAAAAAGAAAAGCTTGATGTTGATAAGATTATAGGTTAGGTTGAGTTCAATACTTCAACTTACAAATTCAACTGCCCATTTTGAATAAATTGATGTTGTCAATGTTTTAAAATGTGATTAATAGTATTTTTATGGGTAGAAGATAACAATACAAAAATACAACATCATTATTTGAACAGCTATTTTCAAACGGTTTTATTTTTGAACAGTTTTCTATTCGAACACTTTTTCCAACTCTCTTTCATTCAAACATGAATTTTCGAAAAGTTCATAGCATCCCACACTGACAACTCCATTCAACTCCTGCTTTTGTTGCCCCCAAGGAAAACAAGGTTACTATTACAGATATCATCATATTTAGTTCAACAATATTTCTTTCAGGTCAGATATTACCAAGATCAGTTAGCCTTACACTGAGAGTTTGTGAAAGCGTTGATAACTGTTTTGAATAACTGGTTTTAACTCTCAGTTAGAGCTACTCCCACGTTGGTAATTCGGACACATAATTAAATATTACCATCATTATAACTAGCATTTACTGTAGCATAAACTAATATTTTCCAAATAGATTTTAAAAGTGACTTACATAAGAACTAATAATACAGACAATTGGGTATCAGAGAAAATTGAATAGAAAACTTTGCGATGAATAAAAAGCATACTACTGTATAGACCAGATCGGTATGATATCAATAAAATAATAGTCTCTAGACTTGAGGCCCAACTCAACTGGAAGTTTCGACAGAACATAAACGCCGACACGTAATGATTAGACAAGACGAGACAAGACAACACTCATACCATTGAATCTCTCACCGATGTCGCCCGAGCTAGAACTCTCAGTGAACGAGGGCGTCCCCTCGGTCCACGTCGGCGTGGAACCCTCGACCGAGGCCGGCGGCGTCCACGTCAGGTTGCGATTGGCAGGCGCCGAGCCAAACCCGGACGAGCAGCTCTCCACGCTCAACGACGACGACTTGTTCTCCGTGCGGCACTCTAACCGCACTTCCGAAACGCTGGACACACACACACACACACGTTTTAGTAAGCGAGTTGGCACGGAGGCAGCATGTTGATGATAGGCAACGAGCAAGCGTATTGGATTTAGTTTTAGTTCAACAGATTCAATAATATGGCAACAATAGGAGTTGAAAAAATTAACAATGGGCTTGGAATGGCATTGAATATTTGAGAATCATTCAAAGTCTATTGATTTGATTTAAAACATCATTAGAGAGGCGCCATCTTTTTCACGGCCTATTAGATTGGACCTTATTATTGACAGTACGAGATAACAAAATTCAGATGCAGATCTTATTTATACCTTCAAAATGATGTGAAAAAATACTAACCTTGGTTTTTAATAATTTCAGAAGTATACATCTAAAATTTGTATTATTTCAGCTGAAGGTCTATACCTGAGACAATATGCAATATTAATAAATAGTAATTAGTAGATGTTTTTACGTATACATCTTGGAGGCATTAAAAATATCTGTGTTTCTGTAGTATTAGAAATTTGATATCTCTATTACGTACCTTTATTATTATTTTGGGGAGAAAACTTTCCGACAAAAGGCAGAATCTGGAGAAAAGAAAGTCGGTGATGGTGCTTTTGGGGAGAAAAATTGCCAACAAAAAGACACAATCTGGAGAGATTCTGTCGGTAGGGTGGCCGGGAACTGAGACAAGAAAGTCGGTGATGGTGCCTTATTTGTTATCTTTTATTGATAATACACTAGGAAAACGCGTTATGTGTTGCCGCGTTGATGCATGAGTTGGTACATATCAACTTATCTTTGGATTGGTTATCATATATATCCACCTTGAGATCCAAACTATTACATCACTACCATCCCATTCCTAATTAATTTCTATGATAATAAAGAAGGCTTTGTTTTAATTGTTTCCAATTAATTGGTGATACCTGTTGCTTGGATTTAATTTGTATCTTAATAGCTTTGAGTGATTTAAAAACATTAAATTATATATTTTTTTACATTATTATACGGCTGATTCAATTTAAGTGAAAGTTCGGAATAATGTGTATCATGATCATATTGAAATTCCCTGAGAATTTGAATTCTCTCGAAAGAAATATTTTTGACAATTTTTTTCCTCAGGGTTATTGTTATAAAATTTTTGAAAACTTTGAAATGAGTTTGCTCAGAAGTGGTTCAACCGATTGCACCTCAAAACTATTCAGTATGGAATCAGATAAGGACACTTGTGTATACCAAGTTTCAACTGATTTTGAATTTTCGTTCAACCTGTGGAGCGCAAAAAAAAACATGCACTTTTTTTTCGACTTTGGTGAAATTGAGTCTTCGCGTTGCTCATCCAAAAATACTGATATTTCACTGAATCAACCGCCCAGCACTTTCACGACTGGACATCGTACAGAGCTCTTAGAAGTCACCACTCACCTGGTCGTCTCGTACGCGGTTCTTAGAGGGCGATGGTGCTGCCCTCTGATGGAGCCGGCAGATTCCAGCAAGTCGCCGCGGAGCGCGTCTTCGAATGCGGGGGGAGGGGTGGAAGAGCAGGGAAGACCTAGAATACAGACAACAGCGCTACCTGGTGAGACTAGCCGAACAACGCGCGGAGGGAGCGGCTTTAAGCGCGAGCAGTGGCTAGACTGCTTGAGTACAAGCTGTGCTTAGACATGGAAAACCTCGGTTGAATCACGCGAGGGATTTTGTTAGTACTGTTTGCTGAACGATCAATTCAACATAAAGCAAAGAATTGTGATAAATTATTTATATAAATTATTATAAGCTGTGCTTAGACATGGAAAACCTCGGTTGAATCACGCGAGGGATTTTGTTAGTACTGTTTGCTGAACGATCAATTCAACATAAAGCAAAGAATTGTGATAAATTATTTGTTCCTACTCATAGGAACATAATAGAGTGGTTTTCAAAAAAAGTGTACATTGTGTATGTTTGAAAATGTTCAACTATCTACCTGATGAAATAACATCACTAAGAGATTTTAGTGCATCAACGTATATTTTAAGAAAACAACTTCTTGATTATGCATTTTATAATGTGAGAGATATTTTTACCGAAACTTTTAATAGAATCACTTTTATCGAGTACTGTTTCTATTTGTTTTTACCCTGTGAACTGGCACTAATGTTTCATATACTTGAAATTGACGAGTCCAATATCCTATAAAAATGTGTTTTTATGTACTGTGATATAATGGAGAAACAAACTATAACAGCTTTAGAATATATGGATGTACTAATGAGCAGGTAATAATGATACTACGTGGTGATGATGAGTGAAAGGACGTTTACAATAAATGTTGATAAACCCACGCCCGACAATGACTTCAGTTCCTAATGCTGTGCCTTAGTTGATTGATCTACGATGGGCTGCATGAATAATTGAATGTAATAATTTACGTTATTTTTTGTCACAAAGCTGTTGCAATAAATAAATGAATAAATAAATATTTCAAAAGACAGCTTAACAATACGGCATGCGCGTTTAGATGCAATAGAAACGCTCTAGATCACATACTCGCAGTTGGTAACCCTCGCCTCGTTTCAAACTGTCTGAAGAAGTGAGTACTGGTATGTCATCCATCAGAGTATCGAATAACTAATAGTCGTTTAAACAACTCACAATTCAAACTACAAGTAAAATAATTATACGATCCAATTCTATTTCGATCTAGAAACAATTCTGTTTGAAGTGAAGTACGACAATCGGGCACATCAACGAGCAAGGCAATGGTTTCAGCGCAATAACTGTTGAACAATGTTATGATGCAGTTAGGAGAATAGAATACGGTACGTTCAAAGCAGAGTTGGGCGAGATTATCAACAGCATCTATTTGATAATCAATGTTCAAATTAGTTTGGAAAATCAATAATACTTTTATTTCGATAAATATTGTTATTTGAATAATTTAAAGGCAAACTTCTATAACCGACCGAAGGAACTTCTATTGCTGGCCAAACTTCTTCTTGTATACGGCCAATCAATTATTGTAATGAGCCGGATTCCCACTACGATACTTTTCTTCTTGCCCGTCACGAAACCGTATACAATACAAAACACAAGTTTCCAAACAATAGGGAATTTCGGTTCAATCGTTGTGGACAACAAGAAAATAATCGTAGTTGGAACCCTGTTATGCCTCTGTACATACGACTTGGACAAATTATGCTCAAAACGAGTAACCAGACTTGTAGTTATCTTTTACCACTTACAATATCTCTAATCGATTATATGCAAACCAAAAAACATATCTCACTCAATTCATTCCTGCATGCTCTCAACAGAAGAAAGTTGTTCCAATTCAAAGTAATTAGTCCTTGGTGACTAATTAGCCTTCAGTAGCGTACAAGACATGCACAGTTAATCACACCATATCTCCTAAATCATCGAGTGTCGCGCTACAGCGACTCAACGAACGCTCCGTTTTCTTCGAACGAGGTCCGTTACTCAGTACAATGCATGCAGGACTGAGAGGTCTCCAAGGACTGGGAGACCTCTGAAGAGGACTGAGAGACCTCTGAGAAGGACTGAACGACATGTCATACGGGCTGAAGGATCTACTACGTGTACGGTCAGCAGGATTAGGAACAGCTAGCGTCGCGTAACGTCTCGCAGGCACTAACAGGTCATGCTTCTTATTGAACGGAAAGGTATGTATACTATACTGGTTCCCACCTTTATCTCGATGTCTATTTAGTCCGCCGGGGGAAGAGCCGCGCGGGGGGACGGGCGGGGGGATTTTGCATCTATCCTTATTCAAAACGGCGGGAAAACTAAGGCCGGCGTCTTTCGACACGTCTTTCGGCCCGCTATCTTTCTTAGTGACCGTGTGGAATAAGTCTTTGTGGCTGATCTCTTTGTTGCGGGTATCTTTCTGGTTGGCGTCTTTCACGTGGTAGGGAGGGGGGTGGTCGCTTTTAGAGGGGGGAGAGTTTACTTGAGCGGTTCCTGTGGGACTCTCTAGGTAGCAGCAGCGTGCAAACAGAGAAGACAAGAGTTAGTATTCAGACATGCCGGTTGACAAGGTCAATATTCACAGCCATTCATTCAACAACGTTGACGTATCGTAAGCAATGCAATTTCAACGGTGTTGCCGTTCGATTGGAAATTGCAAATGATCCTGAATTTCACATTTTCAAATTGATTGAAATATATCAAAATTTCTCATCAATAGCAAAAAAAAATTAATGGAAAAAATTAAAATTATGATTAGGAAACGAAATAATGCCAGACAAATGAAAGTCGCTAGCCTTATGAAGAAGTTCACTGCTCTGCCTCTCATCATCCAAGAGGCTATAAAAATCGAGTTTTTCGCACACAATATAAAATTCCAGTCAGTAGCGTATTATTCACAGTTGTTAAAATCGACATCGATCATTCTTTCGTTATCTCATTTATTGAATATTTAATATTCCAATTCGATGCTAAATCGATGGAAAATATTGAAATCGAACGGCAGCCCCGATTTGTAACCATGTTTAGGTTTAACTGGACATTCAAGATGGTAAGCCTATCCTTGAGCAGTACAGTGAAGCCTCTATGCATCGTTCCCGGATGCGTCGTTTTCTTGCTTGTATCATTCATTTTTTTAACCCCACTCCCATATAATCAATGTTAAATTTTCCTGGATGGATCGTTCTCCTGCATGGATGGTTTCATTCACCTGGTCCCTTAAAAAATGATGAATAGAGGTTTCACTGTATTCTAAAGGCACATAAAACAGCAAATTTTGAGATTAAAATTGGCTTCCTTGCCAAAGTAGGCACATCTAACGTAGTATAAATCCAAAGATGGATCTTAAAGTCCACATAATCTTATCATTGTCCAGAACTACATTGCTCGATTAATCCTAATCTCTACTGCAGTGTATTTCTCTCAATGCCCGATCAGCGGACGAGGGAATACGAGCAGGTTGTAAGTATGAGTAGGTGTTGAAAAGTCAAAGGCAGGAGACACACAAAGTACTTACCGGGTTTACTGGATTGGCCAGCTGTTTGTAAGAGAATCACAAAAAACTATTAGACATAGAAGGGACCAATTCTGACTGGCTCTTTGCCAGCTGACTTCAACTACCTTCATTTCTATTCAACAGGTCAAGATTTACACTGGTTTGTCGCTCTGATACGGTGGCTCAACTCCCTATCCACCCCAACAATATTGAAAATTTGTATAGATTCACCATTCAAATCTCTGAACCTACCGATTGTGAGTAATCTAGTAGTGAGAGAAAACACTACCGGTAACTTTCTTTACAAAATTACATTTACGTTGGCTCAACTGTGGCAACAGTTACCTAAAATGCCAATATTTGAGGTTTATATAGTTCTCAGGCATGACACATAGTTTTATATCGTACGCTGTAGGTAGAGCAGCGATCGGTAGGTTCAGGGACAGTACTTATGAAATAGGACAAGATTGACAGCCGAGTGAAACCGCCCGGTAAGATTGATCTAGCAACAGGTATACACTTGTATCCTTGAAAGAAACAGGTCGTTAACCAATAAAACAATCACAAATATCACCGCTATATTTGTATATCTGTGGTATTTTGGGAGTGTTCTGATTTTTTAGGGTGAGATTGACGATAAGAAACAACTGGATCTTACAAAATGGCAGCAAGATTGATTGATTTATCAAAGTTTTTAGTCATTTAGTTGGTAGACTGCCTTCTTTCGTGGAAATAAGTATACCAAGATTGCATTTTGCTAGCCAAGAGTCTGGTCAGATGAGTAGTTCCCGATATGATAGGCCTACATTAGTTATCCAAGAAAGATAAATTATGTCCAAGACTGGCAAACATTTCACAACCGTGCTGTCGTATTGAACATTCTAGTTTCAACGCACAAATTTTACTAGAGAATAGCACGATAGACGACATTGTTCCCAATAAGGGCCAATAAAGGATTCAACAGGTAACTGAATAGAAGCCTGCTTATGATCAATCAAACTTATTATAGAACAGAAAGACTCATTTGTACCAAAATTTCAATCTTGGGTTCATCTCAAACCCGAGTTTAACCAGCTTGAATACCAAAGTTATCATTTTCACTAATCTCAAGTTCAACGCTATTCAACGCTATTCATCAGATTAAAACGTTGGTAAAATCAACATCTAGTACCAAGTTCGTTGACCGAGCTCACCTAGCGTTGAAAAAGCTCCAAACTTGTCAACTTGGCAATAATTTTGACCACCAATTCAAAGGAAACGGCGTCCCTTGATACGCAGATCAAGTACGAGAAAGAAATAATAACGATACTTTGCACAAAACATGACAGAACAAACAAAAAAGGTCAGCGTAGATATTTGAAAATCAGAGTTGAATAGTTGTACCGAAAAATATGTTGTGGTTATAGGACAACACCAATAAATTGCTTTGATTCAAATATAATGTGATTTCACATTACTTTAACAGCTAGATGCTGATGATTGCTTTAGTACTGCCAGCAAGCAAATCAAACTTGGCACATCTTTCCGCTGAACACCGGAACAAGACTCGGTGGACAGAGCCTTCTAGAATGACGTAGAAAACTCACCGTGTTCATCTTGTTCTTGTTGCCTGTTGGGTCTGCTCGATATGCTCTTCCGTTTTGACGGCGAATGCTTCAGCGCTGTAACCAATCACAGAACATCGATAAGACGTTTGTCGATCGGCTTGGACAGATCCACTACGTGCAATGTAGCGGACAACCATGTCTGAACTATCACTGAACTGCGTCAGTAGTCAAGATGTTATATTGAAACTTGAAATAAGCAGGTGAAGTTGAGAACGGAAAGTAAAGCTCTAGTCAACACGGTTAGTGTATTAGTGGTTACAGTTTGAACGGAAGACATGCCGACGTTAACAGACCCCGCATGCAGTTGTCGTTCTGGTTCGTGCACCGACGGGATCTCGAACACGTGCTTGTGTGTTGGTAACGCATGCGACACGGAGCTACGCCTAGTCTACTTGTAAGTCGAATAACAGCCCTGGATGCAGAATCGTTCAACTATAAAGTCTTGGAAACACTTCGGGCAACTTTCGCTTCCAAGATAAGTTTAGTATCAATTACTGTTAATTACGAGAGAAATTTACCTTATTTTATTGACAAAACAACATTATTACAATCAATTTCAATTCCACAAAAAAAAGTTGCCAGCAAAAGGATTTGACCTGCTGACCTACAGCACAAAAAAAAGCATTCTCTAACTACTGGATCAATGTGCCATGTTGATAATACCGTGAAGTTTACTACAGAGTACGATGTTCGTATCGAAGTGTCTCCAGTCTTTGCAGGAATGATTCATGCGCGCCAGATAATACCAGAACAGTGTCACAGTAACCGTCACAATTACCACAAACAACAATCCCATTCATATATACTCTGAACGACAAAAATACACACACACTAATTATTATAAATCAGTTATTGTTTTTAAATCATTTAAAGCATTATCTTGAATAATTTACTCTATTTACTGTACAATAGTCGGATCGTAGGAGCCGGCTAGCCAATAACGACTAGTTAATTACATCTACAACTGTTTTCAATGACCTTCAGTTAAAACACGAGTTACAACACACCAAGACGAGACGAAAAACAGCACACAACAACACACAGAGCATAAGAGAGTGAGAGAGATAGAAGCCTGAGTTTAGGAATTACCTATGTAGCTGGTCACCAAGGTACGGAATTTCCTATGGTTGCCTTTAATTTCCGGCAAGTCCACTGTACACAGGACAGACACAGACTTAGCGAGATACAGAGTAGAGTACGGTACGGGCGTTCGGCGGGGATACGGGGGGGCGGGGTAGGGGGGGTGGGGGTGGACACGGGGAGTGACGTACAGCGGTTAAATGGAGGGCGACGTCTACTGATTTCACTCATTCATCGCCAAAAACAACGCCAACGCGAGATATGTCGCTCTTACGGCAAGTCCTTTTCCTATTTATTACGTCCATGGATATACTAGCGCTGACCTCAGAGTTAGGATGAACACGCAAGCTAGCAAGCACCAAAATTTCACGTGTTACAATAAAATATTGTATAAGAATCATCCAAACAGAAATAATGAACAAATTGAAAACCTTAAAATTTCAGTGTTTCTTGCTATTTGAACGTTCAAAGAGAATTAGGACCTAATGAACACACGAACATGGCTTGTTCATTTAGAAACATCTTTCTAGTTCAAAACCACGCTCAAAACCAGGACCAACAAACTTTATTTTACAGTAATCTCCACTATATGCTGAAATATACTAGAATGCCTCTTTCTAACAATATAATGAGAGTAGGCCTAATTACAAGGCTGCGATAACTAGAAGCCTAGCACTCGAGCCAGTTCAATGACGTTCTGAGCAGCGTGAGGCGTAGCATGCAAGTCGAGCCAGCCGTGAACACCGCTTAGCTGCTGGTTGCTGTTCTCAAGACTAGACACTTTTAATACAATTACGTATCAAATTGTTCACAATAAAGTTGAGAAGTGATTTGTAATCTACAATGACCTGCAATTTATCCTTCTTTAGACATGAAACGCGTGACTAACTTGAACAAATTTGAACAAAAACTGTTCACATGGTTATTGGCTCCACCCCATCACTGGGGAAACATTTTCGACAAAAATTCAACATATTTCTACACCACCCAACTCTCTTAAATTCTAGCTCACTTGGGGGTATCTATTTATTTTAAATTTGTGTATGCATTTCCATCTCATTTCTTTATCATCACAAAATCTGACACATCAAAATAAACTACACTCCTTCATTTTAATTTGAAATATATACTATTCTGTCATCTTGAAAACTAACACAAAATTACTCTCTTTAATTTAACCCCTCTCCAATTATAGTGAGTGTTCTATTTACCTTCGTCAAGAGGAATCGTATATCGATTTAAAAAATTGTTTCATCATACTGTTTTTATGTAATGTAGGGCTATGCAACTTAGTACAAGTGGAACTGTATTTTAACAGTATGCTAAATAGAATAAAGAGAAATTGAACTGAATTGATAAATGCACAAAGATACATTCTTTTTGGTAGATATAATGTGCAATGCTGCTGAAAACCAATCGCTAGCAAATTACAGTTAGGCCTATGTTGCTGCCCCGCGAAGTAGAAACGTCCATTGGGTGGGGTCGGCAATACAATACTACGGTATTGGGCAACAATACCTCACATTTAGTAGTAGTTTTATTACTCATATTAGTTTCCCTTAACGAAATGGATGTTTAATATTTTAAATTAAGAACAGAAAAAAATTACAAAATAACAAAAATACAGTACCATGACCAACTGTAACTGACCTAAAGAAAAATGTCCCCCACTGGTATTATCATGTTTCAACAGTTTGATAAATGTAATAACGAATACCTTATTAACGAATACTATTATAAATACAAGTAGCTTAGCTCCGCCCACTTTCAATGAGATTGAACTGCGACAAGAATTTCAGAACGTCCTGGCGGCAAGGACTGACTTTTTCTCCCCAAGCTCCGCCCACTTTGACTACTGAGAAGAAACAAACGACTTTGAGAGCGGACCGACTTTTGACAACAAATAATGACACGCGAGTTTCTAGCATGGTCAGTCCTATCCGCTAGGGTCGCTAGTGTAATTTTGTCACCTGCCTAAACACCTTCCGGTAGTTAGGTATATAGTACAGTAATACGGTATTTGCTACAAGAAATGAGGTGTTCAATATTTCAAATTAAGAACATGAAAAAAATTTATATTACCAACTGTAACTGACCTAAAGAGAAAAGTTCCTCCACTGGTATTATCAGGTTTCCAATAGTTTGATAAATGTAATGATATAAAAGCCATACATATCCCAGTCTGAATGAAAAAGCTCGATCAAGTGAGTCAGTGCGTAAACCAGCCATTAACCGCTCTACCGCCGGGCAAAGTAAACAAGGGCAAGGCAGCAGCAATGTACAGCATACGTAGTAACATAAGTGGCATCATTCTCTTCGATTCAGTTCACATCAACAGATATTATCCCGTCTCTATATGATCTTAATCACTCATTTCAAAGAAAATATTCTTCGTATATATTTAAATATTCTACAGTTCATTTATCAACAAAGTGTAAATTCAGTATATTGTTCAATATTTGGTGTTTTATTGAATTTCTTCAAACATACGGTCAAACTTTCGACCGGGCTGGTCAGAAAGGAGTACCACCCAACATGTAAACTGTATCGAAGGGCAGTTCGGAGGACGAGGAAACAGATAACAGGCCTAACAGCATTGTTATAAATAACTGTCCATCTTCCTATCAACAGAGTCCACATGAACATGTCCACACTTGCAGAGAGATATAGAAACAGGGAATCGACAAGGTTCCACGGCGTGAGGTAGCGGTCTTCAGACGGCAATGATATGAAACATCGGAAACAGACATTTCCAATATCTATTGCATGGTACGCATTAGTGATAACATCGATTAATGGAGAATCGATTCAGAATCGATTCTGATGTAAAACGATTATCAAATAGAAAAATCGATTTTTCAAAAAAAAAAACTTTTTTGAAGGGGGGTCAGTGCTGTACTTCTTCACGTCGCAATACGAGCTCATTTCGTTGTCCATATTATTTTGTGCTGTTGAGATTTTACTATCTAGACACAAGCTATCCCTTCGGTTACGTCTGACAGCCGAACGTTGACAGAAATACCCGAATGGTACAGTACAGTTGAAAGAAGTCTCTAGCAGCTATGTTTCACGTTAAACGCGGCGGGAAGGTTGAAAAAAAAAGTTTAAAATTACACAACTTTTTTTGAGGATAGATTTTTTTCATTTTTTTTTTCAAAATTGATTTTTAATCGATTCTGGAGCTTCATAAAATATTGCTACGATAGTTGAGTTGAGTGTTCACTAAATGGTCACTAAAACTACAGGAATCAGGCTCCAGTAATTTTCAAGACCCCATTTTAGCCGCCCCACAAGTTTGAAAATAGTTTCGGATTAGTGTAATGGTTTTCCCGCACACCACGTTACATTTGCCAATGGCAAAAAAGCGAGAGCCGACGATAGATGACGCTAACGTCACTCGGTGGAACCTTGCAACCGTACGCTGTACACGCAACCAATCAGCTAGCTATTACATAAAACATCATTCGTGCTAGCCCGCCCGTATCAATAAGAGAGAGAGAGAGAGAAAGAGAAAGAAAGAGAGAGAGAAGAGTTGTCAGGAGATTAGTGCACTGAGGGGTTCGCTGCAAGCAAACTGAAACATTGGCTAATATTTGAATATTTGAAATATTTCATTGTGTCTGATTGTTTTTGTATTGGTAAACATGGCTAATTTTCTGTCCATTTCAGCCATAAAAGTCTACCTTTTAAATAAATGAATAGTAAACACTGGCCACATCCTTCTTTTATTCCCCCCCAAAAAATTGACAGTTATTCTGTCATATCAGTTACGTGTTTCCGCACTATAGTCTGGTGACCAGTAAAAACTATGTAATTGGTACGTTCCTAGTACTGTCCACCATTTGAGATCTTATTCACTGAGATTAACATCAGTACCGTAGTCACGCTTTCTACTGGACTCGCATATAATTCAAAAGCTGATGAAATAAATATTGATTAGCGCAGTCTTTGTTCAAGTTTGCTTGCAGGCGAGCTAGTTGCCAATGAGCCTGTAACAGTTGGGTTCGGGAAGAATTACCTCGAAGCTTTCCGAACATGGCGTAGCCTTTCGAATGCAGCAGTGTGTAAAATACAGTCGCACTGTTAAGCCTATCTATCACTCTAAGATGGTACTTTGAAGTAATAGTTGCGACACGCTAATAACAAGCCTACCAACATCATCAACCAGTGGGAACAGAAGATATTAGACAGTAAATTGCATTTTTAAGAACAAGATGAAGAAAATATATGTGTCGACTCTGGGCTTTGATCTTAAATTAATATTACAAATGTCCTAGGTAGAAGTTCATATTAAAAATTAATCAATTGATAATTGTTTGGTCAATGACCCCACCAACAGCTAGGTTATTTGAGGGCATGAATGAGCAGGCAATAATGGAACTATGAAGTAATGATAAGTGAAATGACGTTTACGAAAACTCGTGCCTTATGCGCGACTCGAACGCGGCCCAACGTGACGACAGCTCCAAGAGCGTCGACTTGGCTGGGTGAGCTACGGAGGGTGGCAAAAATTAATAAAATATTGATGAGCTACAGCAATAAAATGACAGTATCAACGAAAATACTAGATCGAAAGTTTTAGATCGAGTAAATACAGGTGATAAATACAGGCGACTATACCCATTTTGTAGCTGTAGGACCTAGCACTAACATGATGTCTAGCACCACCTAGGGGCTAGAATTAAAAGGTGGCACTGTAATGTGTCACTGTGAAAGCAATACAAGTAAGAATCATTAGCTTAAATAAATATTAATCATCGTAGAACCGATAATAGTAGATGCCTAAATGTCCATATTAATTTAATTACAACAGGAAGGTAATTGAACAAAACAATAGCTTTTTGGTGACAACCTCTGTACAGTACGAGACATCAATATTTTTAGATACATGTAAGAACTAAGAAGCAGCTTGGGCACCGTTAATAAAATCACGTCACATGTTTCGCGCAGCTCAAGAAGTACATTCTATTAGAAGCCTGTGAGAAATATATGACCAAGTTACAATGCTCAGGGCCCAAGACTAACACTTTGTAGTTACCAAGTAAGCTAGAATATTCATGCTTCATATTGTTGAAACATCATCAGTCAACGAAACAGCCACTTTTTATTCCTCCACGTGTCATGTCGAGATGAAGTCGATTAACAGTGAGTACGCAGTTTGATTGACTTACGGGAAGGTATTTTCTTGAACACGGTTTTAGCCATGAACTCTTGAAACCTGTGCGCGTAGAATCCGGGACGATGAACCGACACGGTGTCCTGAAAACGACAGATGATATTAGTCAAGAGCCAAGTTCTTACGGGTCGCTACACAAGTTGAAAGTTATTATGTACAGTGAAACTACAAAATCCAGTCACATTACACTTGAACCGTTAAAGCGTTTAACCGTTACACTTTACCGTATTACTTTTAACCGTACACTTTAAATGTTCACCTTCTGACAAACTGTTATTACAGCACTAACGAGTTTATTAACACCTAAATTAAATTGTGTTGTACTTGAAATTATATTTGTCTTTTATACTGTAATCTGTATATGTACTTCTTTCTTGAGACGATTTGTCTAAATCTTGACTGTGATCTTTTAATTATTGACTGATCTCACTATTACATTAATTTTACTGACGTTGTAATCAAGTGTATTCTTGCTAACTACAATAAAATGAAATCAATCAATCAATCAACCTCAAACCAATTGGACATCTTTTTTTTTTAGAGTATACTGATTGCCTGATTGCACTATTATGTAGGCCTACTGAATTTTAAAATGTTGGCTCGAATTGGAGCCACCGGTTTTGTCTTCAATCGACATTCTCATTAAATATATACCAGTTCAATTTTCATTTGCCGTTATTTGTGATTTTCCTCCTCACAGTTCAACCTAGAATAACAAACAATGTTTTCAAAACTACAATAACGATTTCAAGGGACCACGACAAAATAGGCCTATACACGGAACAAAACAATCCCATCAAGGAGAATTTCACATCAGTAAATGGTAGAAGGGTGAAAACATGAATGACTGAAACACGAAAACGATGGGTACGAAACAATGCATTGACATCACACTGTACTAAACTCAACGACGCCTCTGTGCAAGATATACATTTCCTGGCATCACAAAGCTACGCACCCCATCATGGATCATCGCTTTCCACGTGTGCTCCAGCTTCTTCTTGAGCCGGTAGCTCTGCAAGATGTCAATGACCCCCACAAACAGCAACAATCGCTCGCCGCGTGAATTACGCGCAGGAATACCTCCAGGCCTGAGATACACGAAAAACACGCGGTTAATTTCCTTCGTTCGTTTATAAATTGGTAAAAACTGTAATAATGACTAATTGTGGTCGGTGAATGAAGTGAATGGAGGTGGAGAGAGTTTACTCAAATATAGGGAATAATGGTTTCGTCCAGAGGACTTCAAGAACTCAGAGGACTGAAATAAACTCGAAGAAAAAGGAAGATCTGCAAAGAAATTATAAGAATTTAAGAAAAATGATCTGATAGATTAATAATATCTTGCCACCATGCATAGCACATATGCAAGAATGTTTACAAATACAAATACAAAAGAAAGAGATGTTTTTTATTCAACGATGCACTGTAATGGTAAGTAGGATCGACTGACCTTGGTTGAATGATTGATGAGATGATGTGACAATGAGGTCACTTGTTTCTGAGGTAATTGGAAAATTGGAATTGGCAGTCGTGTTGTATATTGCAGGAACCATCCCGGCATTCACGTAAAATAAAGAGGGAAATTACAGAAAATCTCTGTAAAATTGACAGTGGCGAGGATCGAACCGCAGTCCCATCTACTCTCACCTCCCAGCCACATGGAGCATGCACACTAGCACTGAGCTACCTGTACCAGTTGAATGAGATGTTGTGAATATGAGATAACAGATTATTTCATCAGCTGTTTTAGACAGTAGGAAGGAAGTCTGATATCAAAGATCCATCGCAATATTCACTCCAAAGACTGAGGGAAACCATGATGCACCTCTGTCGAGATGGTTGACCATGGCGAGAATAGAATTGCAGTCTCCTGAATGACAATTCAATGTGCTTACAATTGATCTACCTGTCTATGTTGACTCATTTTATACGACGAAATGAACTGTTTCACGAGTTGTGTTCGTCTGTCATGAACGGTAAAGAACTACACTTTTATCGGGGCGGAATAAGTTTGATCGATCGGAGTAAGTTGGTGCAGGTTAGTGCAGCTTAGTACAGATGGATCGACGCAACTAATTTTAAATATTATTATTATTATCATTATTGATATTGTTATAGATTTCCTTCAAATTATTCAGACTCGATAATTATTTTCAATCTGTATTATTCTTATGTATAAAATGTTAGTAGACCCGCAGACAAGTTGAATTCTGCCACTTTGCTGGTCTACAAAATTGTACCCAAATCTATGTGAAAATAAGAATAGAAAAATAAAAAAATAAAAAATAAATTTATAAATAGATTTACTTAATATCAATATGATAATATCATATAATGTTATGAGCCACATTTATGAGTTGGTAAGTTTATAATTAATTGTAAACTGCTAACCATTCCAAAAAAGAGAGTTGAAGGAATAATTGAATAATTAAAATGAATAAATATTATTCAATTTTATCCGACTTACGGCACGTCGTCCTCCTCGTCGATGGGCTCCGACTCGGCTTGTATGGACTCCATGGCGGTGGAGTGCGCCACCAGTCGCTGGCGGTTGATGGACTTGGAGCGGTTCAGCGAGATGGCGCCGGCTCGCTCGGGCTCGTCTCCTTCCTCGCTGATCGAGTCCATCTTCTGCGATCGTCGCTCCTGCTCGACACACACGACAACAGTCTCAAGTTTCAGTCCCGTCACGTTGGAACAAGCTAATATCGGGCTACACTTGCGGTTTCTGATCATCATGATCACACCATGGAGTTGTATTGTTATGGAGGTATAACTCAGCGACGAGCCATGAACGATGGATAGAGGTTTCATTGTAGATGATCTTGCTTTGAACCAACAATGAGAACTTTGAGAAGGCAGTGGATTTTGATCTCTGTTAGGAGCTAAGTGCGTTCACAGAACGAAGTTAGGGCTTGATGTTGGTTATTGCTGACTGCGTTTTGTTCACATTACGTTGCTAGCATCAGTTAGTGGCATCAGTTAGTGGCTCAGTGATCAGGGTGTGAATGGGGTACTACTATATAACCATTGTTAACTTTTAAAGAATGTCGATTCAGACAATTGAACTATGTAGGGGGTACCGGAAGTGATCGTTCACAACTTCGTGGGAAATACAAAGACGGTTTCAACTCGGCAGTCGAGGGAAGAAGATGACGACGAGAGAGAAGAGCGATGATAAGTGAATGAACACTTTACAAAAACCCACGCCCCATGCGGGACTCGAGCTCAGTTTCTAAAGAGGTGCCTTAGCTGAGCAATGGAGGGAGTATCCAACTTGTTGAAAAAGCTTTTATTGAAATGCGATTCTACTCACGGCTTTTTCCCTCGCAGCTTGATCCAGATTGTGAACTCCAACTAGTAAACTGTAGTCCATGATCTTGAAACTCTCCAACACCTGCAAGAACAAGCAACGTGAGTTCTCTGTGCATATGTCCTCATCTGTTCCGAGATGTACTGAGGGCTGCATTTTCAAAATCGATTTTCAAACGATTCTGGAGCTTAGAGAATCGATTCCTGATTTTAAGAATCGATGTCATCGCTAATTGTAACGCGAGTTTTAGCAGGGTGAGAGGGCGGTGGATCCGCCGCGTCTTACCATGCAGTCTCTCTGTATCGTCTTGACCAGGGCCGAGTACGTGTCCCCCTCGAGACCGATGCCCTCCGGATGGTGCTCCATGAAGTCCAGATCTTTGTACGTCGGCGACTTCTTTAACCGCTCGCCTTTACTAGCCTGAAATGGACAACATTCAATGCGTTACTGCCGAGTGAGCTAGAAACCTGACCTCACGTTGTTGAACTAGTCACGTTTACACACAAGCATATATGGCGAGTATGAATTTTAGTAATGGTGGTGTTCAACGACCCCATCAACAGCTCGATTTTTTTTTCATTTTATCCTATTTTATTCAAGAATAATAGCTTTGGAACATAGGTACATAAATATTTACAGTGTCAAGTATTCATAATGCTAGGTCTCACTCTACTGGTAGCTGATGGTTTTTCTACTAAAAATAATTACCAGTAATACTAAATTTAGTAGTTTAGATTTTTGTAAAGTTAATTGCATCCCAAGTTTACAGGTCTTGGTGCCTGAATTACCAATGTGGGAGTAGCTCTAATTGGCAGTTCAATGTTGTCATCACCATGGTTACGTTGGTTTGTTTTCATCAACTATCAGATAAAGGCTAACTGGACTTGGTAACGACGGGCCCTTATTTAATAGCATTTTGCTAAAAGTCTTGAGATTATAGTTCCATCTTCTTTGATATAGCGTTCCACAAGCAGATCAAACTTCCCAGGTTTAATGATTGTTCATTAGAGTTATTTATAAAATTTAATCTTTAAATCGTTTCTATGAATCATGTTCACAGTCCACAAGCCTAATTCATAAATAGGGATCTTGATGAAAATATTGTAAGAAAGAGGGGCTGGAATGATGATAATTACGCCACTGCTGACAACCTGTCACTAATATCCGTTGAGAATGAAATTTCCGGCGAGCCCTAACTGTCGGCTGTTGGCGAGCAATCTTGTCGAGAGAACTGACCTTCCGTTTACAAGTGGAACCCTTCAAGTCGTACTTCTGATGGAGCCGCACGGTCGACGGCAACAGGTTGTTCATCGCTATCAGCCGCACGTTCTTGCTGTTACATTGGTAACAGTACAGGCCGAAGAACTTTGGTAACAGCGTTCGAGGATTCTGATTTAAATTCTGGAAGAAAACAAACACGTGTCACTGATGAGAACGCTTGCAAAAAAAAGACATTGTGATTGATTTCAAATAATTTCTCAAATTTGATATATTTTAAATATTGCTGGAAGAAAGTTGCTGAAGATAACCAAGAGGTGACACTTTTGAATGAGTTTTTACGCCTTGATTGAAAAAAAAATGATTGTAAAAGAAGACTTTGATGGTAATATTTAAAAATTTGAAATTCAGACAAAAAATTCAGAGATATTCTTCTCCCCGAAAAGTATTGTTGTAATTTCATCATATGCCTACTTTTGTTGTATATTGAATGAATGGCTTGTTTATTCTGTTATTGTTTTTCTTTCATTTTAATGTTGCTTAACAACCCCACTAACAGCTAGGTTACTTAGAGGTACGAATGAGCGGGTGATGAAATGATGAAGCGATGATAGGTGAAAGAACGCCCCACAATATGAACAGTTTCTAACGCTGTGTGCGTTAGTTGACTGAGCCAAGAGGACGGCCAATTGAATTATGAATCGTAATGTAGGCCTACACAAAGAAGTAATGGGCCTACACTAATTTGTAATCAATAAAAACTCATGTACAAATTATTAAGAATACTAGATCAGAATTAGGCATCAGCCCTTATACCAGCATTCACTTGCTGAGTACAGTACTAACATATCACTATAAATGTACTTGAAGCACAAGTAGTTTTTAGATAAGCCTCATACTTTCTACTAGCTAGAAATGTCAACATTTTCTGGAATAATCTATCATTCTAAAATTGTGCCTCATATATCCAACTAGATGATTGTATTGTCCTTGTAATGGCAAGGATTGTTCGATGAGATAAATCGTCACAGGATGTGGTCAGATTCCATGTGAGGTTCTACGTTGCAAGGTCGAAACAATTCACTACCGGTACGTCAACATTTTATTATAGGCATTTTTTTTTTTTTGCTACTTCCTTTGTACATTTCCATCAGATTTCAATATTTAAAAATGAATTCTGATTTTATAATAACAATAGGTCTCCGTTGATTTGAAACTCTGAACAGTTTTGAAAAATTCAAGAAATTTGAATTACAATTTTTTCATCAAAACATTAAGGCAAATGTTATTAGGGTGGGAAATAAACGCTCAAATGTCAAACAACGCTGTTACATAATTCAAACATAATTGATACTGATATCCACAAATATATATCCTCTTTTTATTTCTATATTTCATTCGATTATAGCAAGTTGGAAATAATAATTTACAAGGTGAAATAAAGTGTGTGCATGCTAAAGCTCCCAGTTGTCATAAACAGCTGAGGGGAGTCTACCAATGATAAGCAGGCCCTGGTTTTAATCACCAAGTACAAACAGATAGCCCAACTAGCTAGTGATTAGCTATCCTATAATAACTATTAACTAGTCACGTTAGCAAGCAGGTCGAAACTGAGGGATAATTATCATTTGCTCAAAGACCCCACTAACAACAAAGTAATTTGGGGGCACAACGATCGAGCGATGTGTGAATAATGTTCACAAGAACTCATGCCTTGTACATGACTGACCCACGCCCGATTTAGAGTTCATTTCATGAATAGTGCCTTGAGTAGTTGACTTAGTCCCCCGCACGGCTTTAAACAGAGATCTTAATTACACTTCCTCATTTCTACACTTATCGTACCACTACAGTAAGATGACTTTCAACAAGAAAAAAACTGAAAACATAATTAATTTTAAAAAGTACGTAATGCATAATGCTTACTTTATAAAATACTTTATAAAATATCTCTTGAGAAATTATTTGTCAAGTATGCATCTTGATGAAATTGAAAAATATATGAGCTACAAATAAGTTTCTAGTAGAAGAGTGAACCCGTTTCCATTTTCTACCAACGATAATGAGGCCTATAAGATCAGCCAATCAAGGCCAAAGAGAACAGACCAATGAACACAGGACTGGCTTACCATATAATATCCGGGAAGTAACTTCTGCAAGAATTCTCCCTCTTTGTGTTGCACCGTCTTTATGATGAACTCGTCGTCTTCCGTCAGATAAAAGATGGAGCCACTAGCACCGGGGTTGCTCAGCTCTCTCAGCGGTGAACTGCACATCGATATCTGAACACCAATCACAACAACTCGTCAGAGATTACACTTTAGACGCCAGACTGAACTCGATCTCTTTATAAATCCCATCTTCTACAGACTTATCTAGGCCTATCAGGAAAAACTACATAGGCCTACCATTTTTTCATTTTGTTGAATCTAAAAAAATATGTATATATATTGATGAGATAAATGGTGATTTTACTTTGAATATATTTATAGGCACTACAGTAATTACCCTCGTAATTACCCACTCTGATGATTCAAATTTTGCCGTACGCCTAATTCAAATACCGGTAATAGTTCTAGTCCACACAATGATTCTAACTCTATGTCAAATATTTTGATGATTTGAATGCTTACAAATTATAATTCAAAATGGGTGTTTTGGGATCTAATGAGTTTCGAACTGAAGAAGGTTCACTGTAGTAGTTGACTTTTTCTTTCTTTTTCTTTTTAGTTCATTGGTTTTAAATAATTAAAATGGGGTGGTAAGATCGCCCTTGTGGTGCCCCGTCCAAACGATCCTACTTCTCATCCTTGGCCTTAATTGGGGAACAATGATTTTGTATTAAGTTTCGACGTTATTAAAAAAAAAAAAAAAAAAGATCAAATGTCAAAGTGAACAATACATATTGACAAAGATGAGGAGGTGGACGGTTAGCTTAGAAATCTAATGTGGCCAGAAGATAAGGTAGAAACAGGTCAAAAAGGGGGATTACATCACTAAATTACATTACGAGCAACTTAATAGAGGAATTGAAAACAAGGAAACGGTCATACAAGTCACTTATTGGGCCTACACTAGAGTGTTCTGGTTCACTCTGGGACCCTCACAACTTGAGAAATTTCACAAAATCACAACTCACAAAATTACGTTGCTCATAATGAGTTAAGAATAAAATCACACAGAGAATAAAATCAATTGAGCGTTTCAAGGCTTTCAAGAACAAATTAAAGCAGTACATTCTAAATGATCCTTTTTTATACAATTGACGAATATTTATCTAACTGCACATCTCAACAATAGTCGTTATACATCAACTTTTATCCCAACTTTTATATCATTCATTTCTTACCCGATAGAAAATGCATTTTATAATGTTGAAGAATTCTTAGGAATGTAGTTATCTTTCAAATAAATTATGTGATAATCTCTACTACTGTGAGTACTACTATGGTTGTTGCTAAAACTGTTCAAACATTGTATTTTGTAAGAACAAATAAATAAATGAAATGAAATGAAAGTTATTCATTGGACAATATTTTAATGTGTTTGTATGCAGGTGCAGAATGTTGTTTGTATGGTTTTGTATTCAATCTATTGTATGGCTGAAATGATTTGTATGTTTGTATGTAATTTTTTTATACATATATATATATCAATGACTTGCCATATAATTGCATGTAATGTCAATTCCCATGGATTAATAAAAAATATCAATATCATAGAATCACTCAAGGCCACGGAGAAAGTCCAGTGGGTTGCTGCAAGAAGAGTATTGGAAAGTCACGAGACAGACTGTTACGAATCGTAATGGAGCGATAAAGTAAGAACTAGAAAGTCCAATCAATAAGATCAAAAGACTTACAGCTCTGGGGGGAAAATAATACAGGATAGACTAAGTGATTACTTTGAAGTAGAATGCAGCTATATGGGAGGAACTGAACAATAGAATAGGGAAGGGGTTGTATAGAAGTGCTAGGAGAGGAGTTTGAGTGGAAGTGAAGGGGGTGGACACAGACGTAGGGAAGAATGGCATTATTCACACAACCACACGGCACTGACACAAACTCGGGGAGTAGAGAAGAATGGTAAAGAAGTTTATTTGAATATGAATTTGAATATGGAATGTACATTGAAGATATAAAAATACGTTTTCAGGAAGCACGAAGAGCCATATTTCTGTTTTTACGGTACGGTTCGAGAAGTCTGCGAGCCAGGCTGAAGAAGTGAATAAGGAAAGGAAAAATATCTATGAACAGACTAGGAAATACTTCTGATAAAAGTATAATCTGAGAGATTTAGAAGTCATTGGCTTTTTTGTTGGCTCCCATTGAACTATTACCAATTTTTTAAATATTTTTTCATATTGTTTTCATTTAGATAATTCCTTGAAAAAACCAAGTCATTCTGTCAGTTTTGAAAGTTACAACATTTGTGCATTCTAATGAGTCACCTTTGTAATAAACTTTTCATTCATACTCGTAATTTTTTTATAATCACTCTTTTTTTTTAAATAGTTATCCAGGCCTATCTATTCATCTTTCATTATGTTCATCAAGCTAGTAGTGGTGTACTATTAGAAACAACTGTCTAATATCTTACTTGATTAATTTGAAATTGAGTGACTTCATGTAACGGAATGTAAACATTTTGAGTCAAGTTTTGGTCTGTTAATACTGTATAACATAATATGCAAGGCTATACACTAGGAAAACGCGGGATGCGCGTTGTTAGACGAGCTTAGGGGTATAGAAATCTAGAATGAAAAATAATTTGTCAACCCAATCTACATCTACAGACCTTGGATCACTCCAAACGTTCAAAAACCTTACGAGAATCAGTTATGTCACGGCCTTCCTCTTCATTCATTTCAATCGTTTTGAATTAATTGGTGACACTTGTTGCTATAGATTTAATTGGTTCCCGTAATAGCCTAAATTGATGGGAAAATGCTTTATAAATGCGTTTTCTTTGTTATTTCTCATCCGATTGATGCGAAAAATCTCTCAAAATGTGCTTAATAGTTTCCTTTATATTCGGCGAAAATTTGAGAGGTCTTGAAAAATTTTGATTTTTCAAGTATTTTCCTCCGGGTTATTCTAATGGGGATTTTTGAAATTTCTAAAATTCATAAAAAAAAAAGTTACCACCCGATAATGCCACAAAACTATACAGATCTAAGTT
This sequence comes from Brachyptera risi, assembly GCA_964007535.1. Classification (NCBI taxonomy): domain Eukaryota; kingdom Metazoa; phylum Arthropoda; class Insecta; order Plecoptera; family Taeniopterygidae; genus Brachyptera; species Brachyptera risi. Next base: position 34,172,105 of record OZ023333.1, on the reverse strand, counting down.
AGATGAGGAACCATGAAGAAAAAAAGTTTGAAGTTGATAGCTGTAGCCGTTTGACCTGTGGAGAACCGACAAAAAAACATAAAAACAAACAAACAAAACAAAAAAAAAACATAAAAACGAACACCAATTTTTTTCAGTATGTCAAATTGAATCCTCGCTAAAGCTCGTCTAACAATAACAACGCATTACAATCAAAATGACGGACACTAGAATATTTTTAAGAAGTCCACAGAAATTTAGAGAAAAATTCCCAATCACGAATGGAAAAGGATCCAAGCCGCGAAACAGTGAAAGTGACGGCAGTCACTTGGAATACTCATTTTACACTGTACTAGAACGTCGAAACTGGATACAAAATCTCAATTTCAAGGCTGTGGATGAAAGATAAGATCGTTCGGACGGACGGGGCACCACAAGGGCAAACCAAAATAATCCAACCCAAAATTATCAACCCAAAATAATAATAAAAATAATAATAGAATACCGTACCCAAATAAGCTGTGCTTGTGCGTGGTTGGATAGAAGAGAGTAATTTAGTTCTAGTTTTCACAATGATAGTCGACGATGAAGGGTAAACAACTAGTAAATTTGGTGTAGGCCTACACCCAATTTCAGATTCCAAGAAACTTCAGGGATATTTCCGGGGATTTCAAGAAGATTTCAAGGGATTTCAGGATGATTTCACGACAAGTGCACACCAGATTACAGGAGTTGTTCACCCCTCGGACGACGGTAAGGACTCACCAAGAAGTCGTCGGGTTGTATGCCGAACAAGTCTCTGAAGTATCTGAACGCGATGGGCGCGTAAGTCCTGAACCTGAACTCGCTGTAGTGATGTGCTGGCGTGTGGTTGGAGCCTGGAAGCAACGGGACAACATGTTAGCACGGAGCAGATCGACCAACGACAGTTGTACGCTTGCGCTCATATAAAATGTGTTTTCCTCAATTGATATTCAAATTTATATCAAATCTACTAAGCAGTTGGAACCTCTTTAGTACGTTTTCAAGGGGACCAAACAAAAAAGCTAACTAAAGAGAAAAAGTTACTAAAGAAACTATGCAGCATGTGGGAGCATATGGATGGGATCAAAAAATAAAATTTACCAAGGTGATAAATGCATTACAGAGAAACTTACTGAACAGGTTTTACTGTATGTATATATATAGGCCTATTTAACAGGAATTTTTTCCATCGACTGTGTTAAGAGTGCTTATATTTACATTGTATGCTAGTCTCAGTGCTAACAATGTCAGTAAATTAATATGGCTTGATCAAACAATTTAAATGTTTTTTTTTCCAACAGCTACGTTATACGGGGTACGAATGAGCGGGTGTTAACAAAACGATGAAGTGATAGGTGAAAGGACGATATTAAAAACCCACGCCCAACCTGACTTCAGTTTCTAACGCAATGCGATAGTTGACTAAGCCACGGGGACGGCTCATTTTATATGGCCCGCAAGTGTACACATGAGCATGCGTATCACGGAGACAGCAACAGATAAACAACAAGAGAGAAATAATGCTAGAATGCTAGTAAACTACTGGTGATGCAGACATCTGCTAAGCGTGTAAGATTTCACGCCATCAACTCTGATCGTAGTTGTTGGAGTATCAAGTTTTCCATTTTACTTCTAAAGAAATAAGGTACGTTCACGCACAGACAGAACTTTCATCGAGAGCATGTAGGTACTGGTACTGAATTTGGAGTACCATTCCATAATTGATTTTGTATCATTGGCCTCCATTGGTATCATTGATGCATTAGAAGTCAAGGAATTATAACATTCACAAGTGATTTCTTATAGAGCTCATTGTCTATATAATTTCAATTTAATTTTTGTTCCGTTTTGTTACCGAATAAAAAATAGTTTACGCCAATTGAAACAGAATTTTGATTTTAAAAAAACATGTACCGGTACAGTTGTGGTAACATGAAGTGGTCCATCAAGTTACAATAAAATGCTTCCTGAAGTAAAATTTACTGACTTTACATGCACTAAAACTAGAAGACAATGTGCATATGCACTTCTCGCATTGTCTGTGAAACGCAAACAGACGTTAAAATGTGCGTACATTTTACTAGAATTTCAATTATAATTTCGAAATGTACCATCTCAGGCTTATGTGAGCGCAAGCGTACCTAGCTCAGCGCATCGCAATGGATTGAGTTTACTACGAAGCATGCTCGCTCTTATCTAATTAATAATAATCTTATAATCCTGGAGCAATAGCCAAATGAACATTCAATTCAAATTATTATAGGCTCCCTAGAGGATCAAATGTTACAAAGAAATATAACTCACGCTGAATGTGCTTATCTAACTCAGTATCAGGTAACTATAGTGATTCATTTATTATGTTGTCTTTAATACACTGCAAGACAATAAAATGAGTAAAAACAATAAATATTTATCGATGACTTTATTTGAAAGATGATTCAACAAAAACATATACAGCTTACGGTAGGCCAACTAAAATCAAATGTTTCTGTAATGTTTCATAAAATAATTCTGTCTCATTATTTTTCCATATATAATCCACAGTCAAGCTCTTTAGGGCTTTGTGGACATCACGTGACTTGTCATCTATTTATGGATGAAAAAATACGTTTTTTATAATTATGTAATAATATTTGATAATCATGTAATTTATATTCGGAATAAAAAAAATTGAATTGAATTGAAATTGAATATATGTAGGGGCCTATGTTTTATGTTTTTTTGTTTAATAATAAAAAAAAAGTAATAGGCCTACAGATGTAGCTAGAATAAAAAAAATATTTGACTGATAGCTCATAAATGTGAAGACAGATAAGATGTATTTTTTTACTTGATTTGAAAGTAAATTACAGTAGACTCTACACTGACCAAGGCAGTAGTCGAAACGCCATCATAAATAACTCAATGTGTTTTGGTGTGTTGTTATTCATTGCCTACAGAAATATCGTTCATCGTGATCAATCCATCTAAACAAACTCTATTGAAGACACTATTATTATTGTATATGTCTCTTTTTTGAAAATAAAAAAACCCAATGAAAAAAAAAATGTAATGTCAACACCGATCAGTAATAGCACTGAGTCAATACGCAATACATATCAGGCCTAGTGACACAGTAGCTGGTCAGCACTAGAGCCGTGCCTCGTTGGACCAACTTGACACAGTTAAATAATGATAAATATAGAGATTTCCAGTGTAAACGTTATGTGGGATGAGCCAACCTATCATCGTAGTAGTGTAAGATAAGTGATAACCAGCATGGCATGCAGGGGCGTAGTAAGAATGCACAAGATAAGATAGCAGGAGATTACAAGGCTAGGTATGATAACGACAAGGTAGCCACTTGAGATAAAAACAATAACAATGTACAAAAATATCACCTACAAGCATATATATGAACTATTATCAAACAGCATTCTCAAGTAGAATTATTTACATAATAAACTAACAACGTGCCAGTAACTTAGTAATCTAGCATGCAAAGCGTCACAAGATAGATCATTGAGGAAACGATTACACTCATTCATTGGGATGATTACAAATTATAAAAAAGAGGGGGGGGGGGGGGAGGGCGAAAAATAAACTGCTCGAATAATGGGCCCAATGTTTTACCGCATTTTAATATTTCAAGTAAAGCCCATATCTAGGCATAAGGGAGATTCTTCCTCCTTTTAAAATACTACTAATCACATTTTAAAATATTGCCTGGATCAATATATTCAACCGTGAAGTTGAATTTTCAAATTGAATTATCGAACCTTGAGAACCTAACCAAATTCAAGGTGATTGAACCAACCGAAATGTCGAAATACAGCAGTATTATTCGAACAGTTTTTTCGAACAGTTAGTGCTTTCCCCATTCATTGCATTCTGGATACAATGGCCCTTGAGCAAGCCCACGAACTGGAATCTAATCCAGAAAATTATAAAATTTTCTCGGCAGTTAAGCTTCATTTGCAAAGAAGATTCGGCATGAAGTTTTTCAATAAATATCAATACAGACAGGGTAGAGCCTCTATGATGGTAATAAAAAATACGACAAGTTTTATAATGAAATTATTCAAAACAGAGATTGATATTATATATGATACCGTACTGAGTTTTAACGACGTATGTAATTTGATGACCAAGATCAAGTTGCATAGCATGAATGATTAATAAGATCAAGAAATCAAGGTAACGTAAAATGAAAAGAAAATTAAGGTAATGAACTAACGGGACGATAGAAGAAAGCTACCAAGGCCAATAATGAAGGAACTATCTGACATTTACCTAGGCTACAGAGGGTACCATCGAACTTGGGCCCGATCTACCCTCATCTCCCGATGACATGGTGCAAGCGCATAACCACTGGTCTACCAATCAGATTAATATTTCTATTTACTAATTGTGCACAAGCATTCAATCAAATGGTGATGAAAACATTCATTAAACAGAGGCCTAAACTTGCTCTCAATATGAAGCAGAACGCGATCAAGTGAACATCGAGGCGAGAGTGCCGTCACAGGGATGTAAACAACGACTTGAAACACTGAAACGTTGATTTTAAATAGCCAATACACGAGTCTGAATTGAATAATAAATGTATCATACCTGTAATAACTTGTATTGAATCATCCTTAGTCTCAATTGGGAATCAATTAATGCACATCATGACTGCAATGTTTGTTTTGAAAAATAATAACTCAAAAGAGCTCCTCTTACGTCACTATGATTACACAACGAAATATACAAATGTATACTTTGAATTTATGAACTGGCCATACTGGTTGAGCCTTCAATACCCATTACTACCAGTATAAAAATGAAGTATGAATTGAAAATATTCAACAGATAGCACTATTATTCTAACAGAATTGGTTCCAAAACAAGATAGATTATAGGCCTATCACTAATTTAGTTTGTGCTTTTTGTATAATGATCAATTTTACATCTGCTGTCAAGGGAAAGAAGTAATCATTGCTCAAGAGACTTAGTTCAAAGTGGAAGATATCAACATTCGTGTGTTTATACTGAAAGACTTTTATCTACTGCGAAAAATTATGGTCACAGACAGCGCAGTCCTGGTGTTGAAGACCATTAGTTTTAAATAATCAAAATGGGGTGGTAAGATCGCCCTTGTGGTGCCCCGTCCAAACGATCCTATCTTTCATCCATAGCCCCAATTGGGGAACAATGATTTTGTATCAAGTTTCGATGTTATTAAAAAAAAAAAAAAAAAACAAGATAGTGCAGCCTGGTGAAAAGGAACCAGTCGACTGATCAATCAAGGCCATCATCACTGCAACGTTGGTCACACTGCTAACTAGAAATCCCGGCGATACTACTTTAAACGTCGTTCTAGTTGAGAGCAAGCACGCAGGCACTCTACGGTACGTAATTACCCACACACAATCCGTTGTCAAGTTAGTAAAGAGGCTGAAACAGAGTTACTTGAACAGAGACAGAAGACAAGAGTAAACATACTAATTCTACCTTCTGATGGGAAGTTCGTTGTTTCTACTGTCATAAAGTCCTGCATTAACAAATCTCTTTCGGGCTTCGATGCGAGCCCCCCCACTGCGTGCTGGATGCCCAGCTGGATTGAGCCCATAATTTGAGTGGTAACGATCTGAAACGGAGAAAATGGCATCAGTCTACATTCACTTCACTGTCATTGTAAAGCTTGAAAGAGTATTGTGTTTCAATGTTTTTCATGGTATAATTATTTATTTATTTATTTATTTATTCAATAATAATAGCTTCGGAATATAGGCAGGCCTACATAAATAAATACAGTGTTAAGTAAGTATTCATAATGCTAAGTCTCACTCCTCAAGTTGCTGATGGCTTTTCTACTAGAAATGATTAATACTAAATGTAGTAGTTTAAATTTTTTGTTACAGTAATAATATCCCAAGTTTTCAAGTGTAAAACTGATAGCATTTTGTGTGAAGTCTATGGTTTATTTCATTCTTCTCCTGTGGCATTGCGTTCCCACAAGCGGATCGACCTTTTGGCATCCTGTTTTTTTCCGTTTTTGCATCCTGTTTCTGTTTATTATCCATATTTTTCCATTAATGTTCTTCTATATTACAGTCATCTTGTATTTCTTGTTACAAGTTGGTCATTTAATATACGGATAAGTAATTTGATCAATTGAAATTGTTATACAGTGAAACCACGACAGATCAGTTGTTTTCCCCTTTCTATCATTTATTTTTTTTCCACCCTACTCCCATAACCAATGTTCAATTTTTCATTTTCCCGCATAAGCCTAGATATCTTCTTTATCTTGGTCCCTTCAATGGATTGAAGTATATACTACTGGTATATTCATATACGTTACTACAATTTTCAATCACACGTGATTGAAGAGAACTAATTTGTTACGAATCCAGCTGATGAAGTAAACTGAACAATAAGTGGAGTGGAGTGGAGTCGTGCAGACCTCGTCGTGCCACAGACACAGCACTGCTTTGACACCAAATGCACTGAAAGTTACACTATTATTATGATCTTACCGGTAGTTATTTTAGGGGAGTGCAATTGAAGATGAGGTCTGATGGTGGTAATCTGTGTGATACAATTGTAGGCCTACACATGTCTGGCTAATTCATTGTTTACTATTTGTGTATATCTGTCCTTTATTAGCATACACGTTAGGGTAGAGCGAGCTTCTAGATGACTTTAACGCGGACATTGAATGACAAGCAACACGAGGGAATACTTACATTAAGCTTCCCTTTGAGGGTAACCCAAGATCCCACGCTGCACTTACTTGAATAACAAAGATTACACCGTTGAATACACTAGTAATATTTACCTTTTTATAAGTGATTTCTCCTCCGACTAAAACTCTCCGGTGACCGATCTTTCTTTCTCGGTCGGACTTGTTCCTCGTGATCCCCGTTCCAGTCGGCGTCTTCGGCCCGCTCGACGTATCTTTCGACGCCGCAGACATCTACGACAGTCAACATTACGCTCATTACATCACGTTGTTTGCATTCAAGGAGACTACTGATTTTCCTTGATTCAAGTAACACTAGTCATTAAAAACTTCAGATTAGCTCAAACTAGGGTTGCCGTTCGATTTTGATATTTTAGGACTTCCAATTTGATATCAAAACAATGATCAATATCAATTGAAAATTATAAATAGGTGCCTGAAATAAAAAGTAACTGAGTACCAACAACCATAAATTAATGAAATTGAACTTTCAAAAAAATTATGGTCATCTTACTACCCCTGAGTCAGTAGGCGGTAGGCCTCACTCAGTACATGGCCAGGGTGGCGGAAAGAGTTCAATCGTGTCCCCAGCGTTTAGTCTTAATTGTAAATAACTATGATAGCCTACATAGTCAAAATTTAATACTTCTGATATTGTATTTTTTTAAATTCAATACTCGTATCGATTTAAAATGTGAAATGCTCATATATATTACGATCCATATTCATTTTTGGCCTAACTGTATTCAAGTTTCGATATCGTTTACGATTATCAAACTGCAACTCTAGTTTAAATAGATTACCGTACAAAACAATATAGGTAAAAAAGGTTCTTACGTCTAATGGCGGAGGGATCCCAGTTCTCTCTTTATCTGGAATGAGAAAATACAGTAGATTAACACATATTTATATGAAGCTACTGCCAACACATTGGGAACATGTATACTTCAATTTGTAGGTCTATTGTGTACTGGTACACGTTTATTCACACAAGTGTGATAGCATAAATAACGGTAATGGGCTATATTTACCTATTAAGGCCAACACTAGGTAGGGCCTACAGTGACTCACTTTAATGGTGAGTAAGACCTACTGATATGTGTAAACTGCAAATGAGATGATGTGAAGATGAGTTGAAAGATTAAACTATTATATGTTTTGATCAGTGAGAATGAGACTGCCATGGCTGCTCCTAAGAAATCATTCCAGCTTACTCAAAGTCGCCTTTTCCTAAACGACGGAACAGCGGCTAGAAACTGATCCAAAAGCCCATAAAAGAGTTGAATGAATTCTTGTGAAAGAACAATAGTGCTTTATAGCCTATATTCAGCAGTCAAAAAGATCAATGTAGGCCTAATAACTAATAATGATAAAATGGGGCACTAATAATATTCTACCTCAACATTAAAATCAAAGACAGTAGGTCTAGGCCTACCATATGTAACAAACTGTGTAGGCCTATGCCTCAAGTAATATCAATAATTGTGAAAAAAAAAATAGGGCTAGGCCCCTATATGCGGAGAAGAAGAATAGGCCTATAATTTGAAAAATCATCATATTACCTAATTAAATTGAAATTAAAATTATCTTATGAAAAAAATAACAGCTCTAGGAAAAAATTGAATTAAACTTGTCCATTCTCAGAAACTTAAATTGTGAATGTAGCATTCATGAGCCTAATTTACTTCAAGAGTCAAAACCTTCAAATTCATTTGGTAAAAGGTGGGCTACAGTATAGAAGTCTTTTCCTTTTCCCAACTAAAAAGGATACTTTTTACGTTTCTTAAGAGAACGAGAATCAAGAGAAAGAACAGAGATCTTGAAAAGCCTACTACCTATAAACAATTAAACATATACTTTAGTCAGACTAGGTATAGGCCTATATACTAAACACTACATGATTTTTAAAAATCTCTATTGGATTGCTCACTTTGAAACCAAACTGGAATTGTTGCATTTTTCTAATAGGAAATTAATTCTCGAGTCATTGCCATTCCATGTATTTGACAAGTTGTAGACCAGTTTAAAAAAAAAATGACCACACCAGACAGTAAAACACCTCTTCTTTACAAAAACTAGACAAAGAAAAGAGGGGAAAAGGGTCCAAATTTATTCCAGGGATCCAATCCAGCACAGTAAGCCCTCGGGAACTGTCACGCCAATATTGACGCCATGCCGAAAAAAACATGGGTATTTTCATGTAGGGAACTTTATGAACCTGAATGAGCACCACTCTGCTGGATACCCCATAAAACTGCCCACACCGAGCTCATGGGAATACTCCGAGACACTCCCTAGACAGGCCTTCCGTCTTAGGGAGGGCTAGTTAGGCCCAGGCTAGATACATCTAGGGTGAGAATGGGCATATTTCAGTCAGGCGCGACTTACGTGAGCTAGATATTATAGTTAATGGCCAGGCTGAACACTACAAGAGAGAATAGAGATTATGTCCATTGATATTGTAATAAGTATGTTATAAAATCAATGCTAGGGCATACTTTCATTTAGGCCTACATTAGGCCATTATTAGGCTAGGCAACCATTGGCCAAGTCCCTAGGGTCTAGAATTATTGGTATGCACTAGGCCCTAGGCTTATGCATGCAGAAAAATGCTACTAGTCCTAGGCTAAATCTATACTACAAAAAAATCAGTCGAGGGTCTAAGCCTACACTTAACCTAGATAATAACGAAATAAATAGGCAACTAGAAGTCCTAGGTTCGGTTCACGCCCACTTTCGAAATAGGCCTTATGCCAAAATTTGTCAGACAGTAACAAGGCCAGACAAACGTCAAATAGTGGATCCCGTTATTCATTTATTGGGATGGGTTAACTTCATTTTGATAGCTTTCGTACCTTCATCATCGCTATCGTCACCGTCCATATTTAATTTATCCTCTTGGTTTCTTAAATTAAAAGACGTTTCAGCAACTTGAATCCCATCGAAATCACCAGAAGCCATTTTGAAATTCACTCTCCTTACAGTGCCACTTGTTTTCACTTAATGAGATGCATTCAACACATTTAAATAAACGTGAGCACTAATTACACAATATTGAATAATTTTCAATAACTACGAAATGAATATATGCACTGAATTAATATTAGGCCACACACACAGCTAATTCCAAGATGACACATAGGAATCTCTCGCAGGCCAGACACAAGTCAGCCCCAAAATTCTCTACTTGCGTTTGGTGCGCTCTAGTTGAGAATAATTGAACCTAGGATCGCACACATGCGCTTTGACAACTGTCACTTTGCTACATAAATTTAAACAATGATTACCTACAGCTGCTGCAGTGACATCTGTCATCTGTCAAATTGACAAGAACAGCTCGCGTGTATATACATGCGATCTAGTCATCACTTCAGAACATTGAAAATGCATCTGGGAATAGATGTGGTTAAAAAAGGATTGCTTTAAAGTTTAAATAAAATATATTTTTTACGTAAGCTCATCCACGGTCTTCTCTCTGAGTAGCTTGTGGCAGAAGCCAGAATACGATGATGACGCGTACGCATGATACTATACTATGAAGAACAAGTTTTTCTGCATCTAGATGAACAGATCGTCATTGATTTTCATAGTGGCGTAAACCTTATAATAAACTAGGAAAACGCGAGATATTTATATGGAATGTATTTGTCAGCCTGCAGTATTTGCACCTTGATTTTGAAACTAGAAAATATTTTAACTGCTTTCCGTATCATCCCGAACAAACTTAGAACAGCTCTTTGTTTATCCTTTTTTCACCATAAAACATTATTTTCTTTGAAAAGACCGAATCACATTTGCAAATTTGGTAAAAACATGTATTACAACAATAGTTACATTCTGTACACATTTAATTTCAATCGGATAAAATTTGAACTTTCAACTGATGCTTTTCTTATTGGAATTTCAAATTTTCAAAACCATTTTCCTAAGAAAGTGTCGAGCCGATCTCACTCAAAAACAATCCTAATCTGTTCTGTTTTGATTGTGACACCCATATTCGCACAAAGTTTCACGTCGTTTGTTTAATTTTTTTGATTCTAATAATTTCATGTAAGTTATAATTCATAATGTGTTGTAGTTTTGATATTACTATTACTTAATATTATTAATAACTACACACAAAAATGTTTAAAAAATGTTGAAGTGTAAAATATGACCATGTAAAAAATAGCGAGAAAATGCTAATAAAGATATTTACTACTACTATTACTACTATATGCATGTCACGCACATACACACACAAAAAAACATATGAACAGAGACCGATTTTTTCGGTAAATGGAATGAAAGAAGTTTCCACTACGCTCATCTAATGATGTGACCATTTTTATTTTGTATATATTTTTTTCTCTTAGACAAAATTGCCTCATGTGCTCTGGTATGTATTTACAGTTGAATTAAAATATATATAAATAGTTGATCAATGTAAAGACGATATGCACCATCTTTGCTGCGAAAACTGTATTACTTCTTCAATATTATCTATGACTATAGATATATATATATATATATATATATATATATATATATATATATATATATATATATATATATATATATATATATATATATAGATATTATACAATTAGTTTAGGGAATCTCAGGGCTTAGAGGTGCGTCGACATTCATTCGAAGTCAATTTGCACAATTCTTCTGTTTTAACTGATTTGTTTTTCACAATTCTATACCTACACAAATGTATTGACCCTAAAAATATTGTATTGGCCCAAGCATGTATTGAGTTTGCCAATTTTGAGTTTGCTATAGGCTTCTGTCAAGTAAAAAATTACAAACAATCGTTGCCATAGCAATTCAGCGAACTGGTAGACTACCAAATATTCTGATTGGTAAATTCCAACTGATGGACATTGTTGTGTCTCTTTCAACAATCAGTGACGTCACTTGACAGAAGCCTATTGATGTTTGCCCATTGTTCTTTCAATCATTGTTCATGCATGTATTTCAAATATTTTTCTATTTCACTTGAGGTGAAAAGTGACTATTATTACTGTCCTTATTCATGCTTTCCTTAATACTGACGTGTCAAGATTGAGACCGGTCTGCTGATCAAAAGTTGGTATTTTACGAAAATCAACAATGCTGTCAATCTCACATTACATAAATATGACGCTTCATGACATATAAATAATAAGTGTGCATTTCATTTTATAGGTATACTTATCAATTATCATTCAAGTCATGAAACCATTAAAATTTTAAAAATAAATGTCCATTTTGGTTTATATTATCACGAAGCTTCTATAATAAGTGCATGATAATAATATTTCTTCGACTCTCTCTCTCTCGGGCTGAAACATAGTTGGTTGGAAGAGAGACATTTTACCGAGCCTTGCCATTTTTTTTTTCAATTCAATAATTAATTAATAATATCGCCTTCTGGCTGTATGTATAATTTCAAAGTGATATTATTGAAGATTTAGAGGGAAAAAAGGTAAAATGAAAAAGAGAAAATTGACGGGAAATCCGAACTGGTAGCGCACTTGCTCCATGTGACTGGGATGAGGGTAAATCGGTCATAGGTTCGATTCCCGCCACCATCCATAATTCCTTTTTTTACAGTCGTTATTTGTGGTTTCCCTCAGAAGCTCAGGTAAATTATGTGCACTGTTAGCCTCCTTGTAGCTTGAAATATGTGAAAAAAGTTATTATTCTATTAATATTATTTTGCATACTCCATGATGTAAGAAAATATATTTATATAATATGTTACACAAAACAACGTTATAACAGTATTTTCAACCCAGAATTCTAAAAATTTCTAAAAATCAAGAATTTACTATCTACGTTAGTGACTTTTTTCAATTAATTCTAGTGTAGATTAAATATTTATTTATTTTGTTCCTTACATATGGAGAAGTTATAAAAATGTAAATTTCTCAATGAGAAAAACCCTTGTGCTGAGGAATTGTTAGAATTAAAGTTCAAACAGTTGAAAGTTACAAGTTTTGATATTTCTAATTTTTTGCGTGAAGTTGATAACCGACTTTGAGTCGGAGACTGTTGATACACTGGAAGTCTGGAACCCCAATTCACAAATCCATGTTGACATTCCTAATGGCACGGTACTCCAGTTCGCTCGTAAAAAGTCACTGTAACTAAATATTGTCTGTGGCACAAGCCTGGGTGAGGGGGGGGGGGTGAGAAAGGGGGGAGGCGTGGTTATGAATCATCCATCGCCCCTCTGCTAACACACATTTCACAGCGGGATGAAATGATAAAACATCGCGCCGATCACGTCGGTTCGGTCGCTCACTTCCATCTGGGAGGTGTTGGTTGGAGGGAGTTTGCGACCGCACGTTTCGTTTATTTACATACGCTCGTCTGCACTTTGGTGAGTACTTATCAGTACATTGTATTTATTTGGGTCTGTAGGTTGGTATAAGTTGAACCAAAAGTGAAAGTCCTTTTTCTAGCTGGCTAAACCAGGCGACATCACGATCTAACAAGTATCGGACAAACAGAAAACGGTCTTTTACTTTTGGTTCAAACTGTCCGTGATACAAACATGGGATACGTAAAAATTGAAGATTAAAATAACATAAAATAATTCATCAATATCTGGTTTTAAAAATACTAAATGTGTTGATTACAAGATAATTAGCAGATTAACATGCTATTACCCGTGGTAACTATAACGATATTCTTAATTAAAAATTAGCATAATGGATTAATCGACACATTTTTATTTTTCCATAAACAACCCATTCTTTTTTCTGTGGTGGTACACATATAATATAGCCTAGGATCAGGATGTCAAAACATATAAAGTAATCACTAATCAACATTTAAGAGAGACGAACTATGTACTACTTGCATTATTTTCACACAGCAGCGCACTTGCGATCACAAAAAAAAATAGTTTGATCCGAGATAATGAAAAAATATCTATGCACATTCAAGGGCTAGGCCTAATTGTTTCACAGACTATGCGTGGAGTGCATACTGTCTCCTATTTTCAGTGCGTATAGGCCTAATATAAGTGAGTGTTTGTGTTTCCTTCGGGATACATTTCAATGTAGCTCGATCCACGCTGCGTGTGACCGCAAGTCCGCTTAGAAATATGTATGTACTTATAAACTGTGAGGGAATTTACTCTTACAGCTGCACAGCTGCACAATTAAACAATTTATTTTTCAATTCTAATGCATTGTGAATACACTAACGTTGTTTCTCGGCGGTGATAGGAATTGAATTGTTGTAATTAATATAATATTATATAGGCCTACAATTTACGAAAAAAGTTAAAATATGAAGGTACACACACAACAGAATAAGACGATAAAATATGGGCCTTCCCTCTACTGTACACCTTGAAAAATTATAATTAATTAGTAAATAAAATACAATTTATATATCAATAACATTTTAAAGTCGCTAAATATGAAGTATTATAGTATAGAAAACAATATTGTATCGTCGAGAAATGAAGGCTTGAAACACCCGCGCGGTAATGGTGCAAGCCTTGGGGGACGTCCGATCGGCCTAGAACCGTTATCTTTCGTGGATATATAATTTCTATATATATGGACTGTTCAACATCAACATTTAGTATTGTTTTACGAACCACAATCAAATGATGGAGACATTATTTACGAAACAAACATTTCTCTAAAACGAGCGAACAATTAACTCTGCATCGTTATATATTTAGCCATTATACGGCAACACCCTGAAATATAAACCCTCAATTAGTAACGGAGCAAAAAAAAATTTCACTTCCAAATACAATCATTACCAAGATCCACCCTATATTTATAAAAGTCCCACCCTATAATATCGGCAACGTCGCAATCAAAGATAGAGCCATAGGGGTGAATGTAAACCCTCATTGTTGAGAGAGAGTTGAAATGAATGGGTCACATGTTTTCGTTTGACCTGTAGCTCTCGTTGGTTTAGCTGAGTGAAGTGAGTCAGTGGTGCCGACCTCCGCCGCTTCCTGTCCATTACTGGCTGGATGGAATAGTAATGACGAGTAAATTACTGTTTTCTCGACGAACTGGGCGATGTTTAACCAACAGAACAATGTTCCACTCGATCGCATTATGTTATATGTTGACTGCATATTTCGTTAATCTTTCTGTTGAGCTTTGGCTATTCACTATATATATATTCATAGATAAAAAGAATCGGGCATAATTGCTGGATCATTTTGAATACAAGGCCATTCATTGAAATTGATGAGTTTTTTTTTTTAGAGAAGGAAATTCAGATTAATTGCTTCCATGGCAACACACATTCGAATTTTAAATTCAAATTATATAGTTACGGAATCGTGGCCGTTGTTATTCGAGGCAGCGTCGGGCAGAGGTTATGTCGTGATCAGGAGACCGCGGTTCGAGTCCTGTACCGAACTGACGTGACACACAGGATGCGCGCGCGCGTTGTGCAGTTGTCTTTTTCTATCAGCAACTAGATCTTGTCTAGTTTATTTTCATCCCTTTGAAAGCAATTAAGATCGTATTTCCAGCCACAGGCTATTTCAAGTCACGTTGTACGAATAGGAATGAGGGTGAACGCATGGGGGGGATGATTCCAAGGTCAATTGAGTGGCGGGTATCGACGTCGCGATATGATGATGTTGGTGTTGTGAGATATGAGCGTTCACAACAAACAAACAATGTGTACCCAAGACGATAATGAGATAACAGTTAAGTTTTGTGAATGAATGTGAAGGAAGCGGTCGTGGTCCATCGTTAAAGGACATCACAACTCTGAAAGTAGATTTTAGTGAATAATGACGATATTTATTTCCCTGATTTTAGAGAAAGTTAGACATTATCGTCTCAATTTCAGAAGTTATAAGAGAAAAATTGTCCTCCAGAGACTGCATTACCGATTCTGTATGGAAACATAATTATAAACATAATCGAGGATTGTCTTACGTCACTACTCAGAAGAAGGGCCAGTCCCTGGCGGACGAATACATTAAATTATTGTAGTTTCTGAAATTGAGATGATGATTTCTAGTTTTCTCTCGAATTAGAGAAATGAATATCGTTATTATTCGTTAAAATTATTATTGTTTAATATAATTATTATAATTATTATAATTGTTATTATTATTGTTCGTTTTCGTTAGTATCAGGGTTATGATGTCATTTAACGTTTTAACCAATATTCAGAGTTGACAATTTTTTCGACACATATTAAACGATTCTTTTTATGTTCACTTTATAAAGAGTTTTTCTCTCATGTGAATATAGAGATTAATCATTTTTAGAGGACAAACAAATTGACGCTCTTGGAATGTGAATAATTCCACCGCCTACATGCCTTGTGTTTTGACGTTGTCAAGATCTGATACAATTCACCAAGAATATAATCGTATATATACGAGAGTTACGGACGCGTGTAATCGGAAAGAGCAAGTTTTTTGCAGACTAAAATAAACACAGCACGTATAGCAGCTGTCAGTTTCATCCTCAGTCCTCGCCCGATCGACTGTCTTCCATATCAATTAGATCTGTCGGTCGGGTGTTTCGTACGACGGCAACTTCATCGAGAAGGCAGTGTTATCAATCACTCATTTATCGTCTTGTTTAGGACAAAAACTATCAAATGTGATCAGCGACAGGCCAGAAGTTTAACCAGACGAGAGAATTATAAATATAGAACAATCGCATGTCTTCAAGTTGGAACGAAACAAAATTAGAGTTATTAAAAATCTTCTTTTTTTTTATTGGGTTTTAACGACGCACTGTAATGATGACTAAGATCTTTTGGCGTCCGATGAATGATTAATGAGATGATGAAATGAAGGTTTTTATGGGTAGTGGGAAGGATAGTGGGAAGGAAGCGGTCGTGGCCTATATTGTAGGAACCATCCCGGCATTAGCCTAGACTACAGAGGGAAACCACGAAAAACCCCTGTAAAGATGGACGGTGGCGGGGATCGAACCGGGTCCGTTATGTCCCTTCACCTCCCGGATTTAAAAATCTTTTCAAGCTTTAAAACAAATGCGTAGACCATTACAAGTATATAGTATAAATATATATTGTTCATAGTTGACTATCGAGAATAACATAAATGACTATTATTATTAATAATATTGTATCTACCTCAATTTATTATTATTATGTCTTACTGACATTAATCAATTCATTTTTATATGAGTCCAACATCCTATTATGTGTATTATAATATGTTACTTATGTATTACTATTGTGATATTCAAAGGACAAATAAACTTTTGAACTAAACTAAATATTGAGAAGGTACCACCTAATGTATATGATGATAAATTATTTTAGTTTGGTACAAAAATAATCGAGTGATGAAAGAAGAGGTGAGAAGGATAATGGAGATAAATTCTCAATTAAAAACATTTTCAAGGGAGAGAAAAAAATGTTGGAGCTTAAAAGTAATTATTAATGATGAGAAATGAGAATGTTCTTCAGATAACAAGAACATGAGAATTCACTGAAATATTCTTTCAAAGTATACAATAGAAAATTACGAGTAGAAAATACAGTAGAAAATAGAGAGACACTTTATTTTCCTTCCGATTCATTTGTACTAGGAAAATGCAGCATAGGCCTAGATGCATTGTAAGATGAGCGATGTGGGCTGAATTATGTGAAATGGAATGGAAATTGCTATATTGTAAAATATAACTGCATTCTGAAATCATTGATGCACACAACCTTCCTGTTTTACTAGTTGCTTGTTTTTTTAAACATTAAACGATTTTAATTGGTTTTACTTTTTGATCTTTGTGATAGCTTTTGAATAGCATTAACCACAAATCTACTTTTAGACACATTCGTACAAGAAATGTCCGAAAACGGTCTTCTTGATTATAATGTCATTAAAATTTACATTAAAGAAACTTGAAATTTGATGTGGCTCTGATATTTGACGTCACCAAGTGACGTTTGGTTAATGGTATTTATTATTATTGGTTAATAATGGATAAATTATTAATGGTATTAATGGTTAATGGTATATATTATTGTGGTTAATGCTATTGATCTGAAAGAACGGCATTATAATTATTTTCTACAAAACGGCTGATCTGATTGCTGCAGAACATTGGAATAATGTGTATCAATCCAATATTCAAATCCATGAAAATTTCAACTTTTTTGAAGAAAAGAAAATTACAAATTTTCTCCTCTTGGTTATTCTTATGAGGTTTTTAAAAATTTTGAAGTTGGTTATATAAACCGGTTTAATTTTCTAATATGAAGAATACTACTATTATTTCCGTACGTCTAAAAGAAAGAAATCGTTGCAGAAATTGAAAATTTAGAATACTTCCAAAATTCTTATTTGAAATAATTGGAAACAAAGTTTTTTGTAGGTAAAAATTTTCTCCTATAGTATGAATAATGTTCCTTACAAAAAGCATAGAGTATTGAACGTCCCCATGCCGCTAGCTACGAAAGTTTGTCTGGCACTGTTCGTTTTTGAATTGTAGTTTTTTCTTGGCCAAATATTTTCATAAAAATTGAAATTTTTATTCATTTCAATCCATTTTTGATGTCGTAATTTCAATATTTTTTAAAATTTTCATCAAATAGCAACCGTTCAATCTTTACAAGGTCAAACTGCGGTCACTGGCAATACATTGTCATTGTCTCACCGAGGCAGTGCGAGTATATGTTTTACCTAGTAGAAATGACAATACTGGGCTCTTTCTGACCGAGACAATGTGCGTATATGTTTCAGATAAAATGGCTTACTGTATCGTCACGGCAAGAAGCCTGCTATGGACGTTGCTGACGATAATCGCTTCACTCTTCATGCTCTCTGCAATACTAACTCCGATGTGGCTCGTTGCAAACACACACATGGAAACAGGTAAACATTCTTACGTAGAGACTCAATTAGATGAATCAGGCCTAGATTCAAGTAGACTCAATTAGATGAATGTGAGCAAATATTTCATTTCATTTACAAGAAAAAATCGGTCTTTTTTTACCCATTAAAAAAAATAACCAATAGAATCGAACATTTTTCTGGACATTGATGTCTCGACCAAATGGATTGGTATTGTTTTTGAGCATAATTGGTTTTGGAAGTTTTGAAGTAACCTAGCTTATTTGTTTAGAAACAAAATTGAAATATAATCCAAGTGATATTCAAATAACTACTATTGTGAGAATTAATGTCCTACAAGCTTGCTCGCCTAGAAGACGTCTGCTAGAATATCTACAACAAATACTCCAATATAATATTTATAACTGTGTAATATTCGTCTCCACTCAAACACAAACTTCTCAAAATTCTCTTGAAACACTCACAAGTAACATTTTGACAACAAATATGTATTTAAAAGCTAGTCATCAAAATACTGCAGACTTTCTGTGAAAGATCAAATCCTTAAGTTGTTGGTATTGTTGTAGACAGCGATAACGTGACAGAGTTATTCAACCCGTCTGTCGGCATTTACAATCGTTGTACGCGGCTGTACAATCGCAAGCACTGCGCCACGTTTGCCGTTGAGGGTTTGGCCACGCCCACCAAACTGTTCCCGCCGTATTGGAAGTGCACGTTGGTGTTCCTGACCATCGGGCTGGGCCTCATGACCTTCACGGTCTTCACGTCGCTGCTGGGCTTCTGCTTTCAGAGCCTCTGTTGCAAGAAGAGCATCTTCACGATATCAGGGGCACTGCAGAGCGTGGCAGGTAAACTAGACTTATCGGTAGGGGTGGCGAAGTTACTGTTGATATTTTGAAATTCTGTTTAAACGTTTGTGTTGTGCTTCGAAGACCAGTGGTCGAGGGTAACGTATTGGTGTAGCAGAGCTACACATTCAAGCGCGTATGTCTTAACCAATTAAAAAAAAGTCATTGTTCGGTCATTGTTAATTGTCAATTAACCGGTTTATTTTTGTCGAGATTTTTGCCCATCATTTATTCGATTAACCAATTAAACGATTTTCGATCGATTACTTTTCAGCCATAAAATAATCAAATGAAATAATAAATGTCACTTTTCAACATGGAACGGTAACAGTACAAACTACAAGTCATGCTGCCAACGTAAGTGAGCCGGTTTTTAATGCACTTGGACCAGATCAGCTGATCACTTGTTTGTCATCTTGCAGGTATTTTCTACATCTTGGGATTGGTCATGTACCCGTTTGGTTGGGGATCAGAGCGCGTTCAGCGGTTGTGTGGCCGAGACTCTATGCCGTTCTACATCGACGACTGTACATTGGGTAAGCTACAATCCCACACTAATCATTACGTAACGGTAAAACTTACTTCCGTAATTATTAAATTGCCAATTGTTACGTACTATCAATTCTTAATTGTCTATTCTTGTTTCAAGACATATGTGTATAGGACCTTAGTATAATAATCAATAATAATGATGATATAATAATAACTATCAAACTTTTTAGGCTTGAACATGGTTAGTTGGAAGAAAGTAATTTTACCAAACTTTGCAATTTTCTTTTTGAAATGATTATTATAATGTTGCCTACTGTATGTAATTTACATGTTTATTAATTTTAAAGAAATGGAAACTTGGTATTATTTTTTTTTTTTACTTAAGCCCACATTAAACATATTTCAAGAAATAAAGACTTGCTAATATAAATATTGTTACTTGCATATTGGATACATTTGTCTTACAGTATTAAAATTCAAAATCTACATCAAAGTTGAAAAG
The DNA here is from genome assembly GCA_964007535.1 of Brachyptera risi. Lineage (NCBI taxonomy): Eukaryota > Metazoa > Arthropoda > Insecta > Plecoptera > Taeniopterygidae > Brachyptera > Brachyptera risi. The sequence goes on along the minus strand of OZ023333.1, from coordinate 34,151,748 downwards.
TGATTTGATGTTGAACGAAAACTAGATTATAAGTATAAAATGTGAGTAGACATTACCTCCAAATAACTTGGATGTTATTGTTGAAACTATTTGAAACTGTTGAAACTAGTTGTATCCTGAACTAAACGTACAATGTATGAAACGTAAGTTGACGTTGAAACTAGATCACACAGTGTAGCATTGTTTCGTATTTCAGGTTGGGCATTTTATTCTTGTATTGCGGGAATAGCGTTGACGTTCCTGTGTGCGGTGCTCTCGATACAAGCAGACGTGGCCACATCTAGTGACAAGGTTCAGTACCAGATACACCAAGGACGTACACTTATTTGCACGGCATAACTGCGACACATGTAAGTCAGTGTGCAGTAAAACTAAAGAGAGGTAATTTTTTTTGTTTTCAAAGTTCTCAAACTGGATTAGAGTTGTCATTAGTTCCTTACGAGCACCATTGTTTTTCTCACATCAAGTAACTAGTGCGGCTTGATTTAATTAGAGATGTAAACATGATAATACTATTTCGGCATCAACTATTTATAATTTCTTTTAATACTATGATGTCGATTTAAATTTCAAAATGTTTTTCTTGCTAAAAATCATCTTGGGCCTACTATTTTGTTATGTTGAAATTACCTATAATATGTAAAAAATAATGCCAGCTCACCGACAGAATGCAACAAAAAAATAAGAATTGAAATTGAAATTTGGAAAGGGATTGGAGGGAAAGAAGCTGATATTGAAAACCAAGCAAATTCTTGAACATTCTACTCCGCGGGTGACCTTCGGGGGTCACCACGTAAATGGTAGATTAGTAGGGAATATTGGATCAATATGAGAAGGCAGCTTGACATGAAAATAATTACATTTTTCCAGATTTATTTCCCTAATATAAAATGACATTGAACATAAATATTGACAATACAGCAGCTGAATGAAATAAGGAACAATTAAATGAGATAGGCTAATTACCGGCACTTATTCCTTCTTCCAGATCAGAACATGGTTATTGGCTGGCATTGCAATCGTTTGGACCAATCGCAGCCCAACGCTTGCTGCCAGTGGTACCAACATGCTCTCCACATCACGAATACCCCACTGAGGATCTTGACTCTGTAGGGAAGCATTGAATCTCTCGTTCGATTCTGGGAATATCTTTCCTTGAAAACCGTATGGACCGTATGTAAATAACAAACCATCTTTGCACAAGATTTGAGCCGAGTTTTTGAAAAGCCCTTGAGCGCAACTAAACGGAGAGATGTGCATCATGTTTATATTGATTACGAAATCGAGCGAAGACTCCTTTACGAAGCCTCGAGATTCCCACGATCTGGAAAAGTAGGCTACATCAATATTGTAATAATACTCTGTACATTACCGTATATTATATTTTAAATACAATTTCATTAATAATGAAATAAGTGACTGATGATTAATTCCCTTACTCCTCCTGATCCCATTATTAGAATCTTGTTCCTCATTACGAGAGAGCTCGCGATCGAGAACAAACTCGTTATATCAGGCTACGAGTTTAGAATGTGCAGTATATTTGATTAATACCCTGTACGCTACTGGCATGAACTTGGCTTTTTTATTTAGTAACGAAAAGAAAAGAACAAAATATGTAGGCCTATATTTTCAAAACTGTGGTCATGAGAGTTCAGGGCGTGAAAGTTTGTGCCACTGGGCTTCGAATGCTAAAGCGAGCAGGCAAATGATACGTGTTTAATAACATCGAGGTCAGTACCGGTACACGTATCAGATCAACAATAGGTATTATTGGTGTAAATCTAGCCTTTTCCTAAATCAAACGAAACGAAAATAAAATTGATGTTCTGAGAACTATGGTTGTGAGAGTTGACGAAGTGAAAGCCTGAACGCCTACAGAAACCTGTGGCTTCATAAGTAGGATACGTAACATTTCACAAACACACACAAACATATTGAAGATGTTTAGGATTATGTAAATTTCTACAAAGTTTGAGAATATAATAGATAGGCCATATATATATATATGTCCACATGTAGGAACTATATTTAAGATAACGTCAACAGGCAATACATTTCGACCTACTTAATCCACTTGCCAGAGTTTCAATGCCACATACCCAAAGTCATCACGAGCATCAATGTAGATCGGAGGATTGACGTTCTTGGCTTGCGTGTTTTCAATGTACGAGAGGATACTTTTAAACATGGTTCTGTCGTACTCGGACGGTTGAAATGTCACAGGAGGAAAGTCTCGAGCGAAGTGTACGATGTGCTGCCCGGTGCCAGAGGATATTTCAAGACAACGGAAACTACGCTTGGCATCGTCTGCGGTCCGTTTGGCAATATATTGAGGTATAATTGTCTTCAAAACTTGTAATATGGGCTCCTTATTTCTATCAGCTGATGGATTGAATAAACTGAAAAAGATTGATATTTTTATTTACAGAATATTAGCAGGTTGTATATTATGAACATCCTATATCAGCGATGCCAGTGGAGACTAATTGAACCCATACCCTGAGCATCACACTCGACTGCTTTTACCACAGTAACTTAAAGACAATAGGGCATAACTCGTCTGGTGTAAGCCTATACGTCAAACAAGAATGAGACACTCCAGGCCATATTTACAATGAAGTAGACATATTAATTAAACTTACCTGTGATTTGACATGATGAGTTTTTTTATCAGCGCTTTAACTATGTTCATAAATTGTTTAAGTAGGTGTCTAGAAAAGAAAACATAAATTATTTGTCATATATTCTTTAAATGTGTATAGATCAAGTATAATGCTACGAGAAGGGGTAGACCTAATTTTGAAAATATGGTGAACTATTATTAATTCAAACTGATCAATGATAAAGCTGTAATAATCCAAATAAGAGTTTTGACCCAAACACTCAATGTTGAATATTTTATAATTTTTTCACTCATCTATATTGGGTTTAACGACACATTGTAATGATTACTAAATCCTTTGGTGTTGGATGAATGATTGATGAGATGATGGGATAATGAGATCAAGGTTTCATAGGTGATGGACTAATGAGGAGGATAGTGGTCGAAGGAGGCGGTCGTGGCCTATATCGTAGAAACTATCCCGCCATTAGCCTAGACTACAGAGGGAATCGACAAAAAAAAAAAAATGTAAAGATGGACTGTGGGAGAGAATCGAACCGAGGTTTGAATGCCCCTCACCTCCCAGAATACAAGAAACAAGGGTATAAGTGAAGTCCTAAATACCTCACTCGACCGGCATATTTAGGACTAGGACAGTCCTAAATATGCCGGTCGAGTATTTTGATGATTCCAAATGTTATAAATTAATTCAACATCAGTATTTTTGGGTCGATTGAATTTCAAAATGAAGAGCCAGTATTTGATTTTAAATGTAAAGGAGGAAGTGGTACAGGCACCACACCAGTGACACAGTGCTGTAAGTATTACGCCGCTTTAATCTTTCTCATCAAGGCTTTATGTGGATAGAGTGAAACACAGTGATGTGCAAATTAAACAGTGGGCCTACTGGGAAACGCTACAGGCCCTACATTACACGCAGACTTCACCAGTACACACCTAAGGTCTGTTCTTTCTTGCTCTACGCTTTGTTGGTTTTTCGTCCGACAACCCAGCTTTACTTGCAAGTTCTGGGATGTAAACAGAATGACCAGTCCTTTTCAAATGATCAAATAATTTATTCTTCGATGAAAATTCTAGCTTGCAAGAAACACAAAAATGGTTTACGTCTTCGACATCCATGCTGCTCGCAGGTCCACGGTCTTTTTTAGATTTTCCTCCCCTTCTCACAGCTTTTTCTTCTACATTTCTCTGAATTCCTGTCACCTTTAGTGGCTCTGCTAGTGTCTCGTCAGAACAAACTTTAGTTTCTAGTGCCGGTAACTCGGACTTTATGGCATCTAAATCAGTGGTGTTGCCAACACTAGTAATAGTTACCGGCACAGCGGTTGCTTTCATTTGCTTACGAGCGTCCTTTGCCTTTTTACCTTTAAGCTTCTTTGCCGTTAATGGAACGTCATCTAATACTTGTCCCGGCTCTTCGGACATCGATATTTCTGTTACCTCTTCGCGGTCCGAGTCCTCCGAGATAGATCGGGGTTTCTGTTTCTTAAATTTATCTTTTTTCCGCTGCTTTTTTGATTTTATAATTCCAATAATATTAAGACTCTCATTATCAGAGCTGATATTATTTTCGTCTTCTTCCAACAAGTCTTTGTTTTGTTCAGCATCACTTTCTTCCTTTCCACTCTCGTCTGTAGGTCTATCACTAGAAGCATTTTCTGGATCATTTTCCGATCTGTCACTTTCGGCATTTTGGTCTTCTTTAGTACCAGAACCATCGTTTTCTCCTTTAATCAACTCGTCATCCTCATCAGAACTTTTAGACTCTTCTTCGTCCAGCAAAGAAGCTCTAAGAACCTCAACATTGTCTTTATGACGTTTAGATTTTTCATGATTATTGAATGATTGATCAGTTTTAAACACCTTATTGCATGCAGGGCAATAGAACATATTTTCATCAATAATGAGTTCTTGTTCAGTCTGATCATCAGGGTCATCTGAATCATCATCTAAATCCTGGTCAGAATGATCATCAAATTCCTTTGCTAAATTTGCTTCTATAACTTTAAGCTCATTCTCAATGTTGGAGAATTTTGACCACTCCTCTTCTTTGTATGATTTGAAACTTTCCTGTTTCTCTTTTAAGGTTTTCTGACGTCTTTCTTCAGCTTTTTTAGCATTCTCAGATGCCTTTTCTTCCAATATTTTACTCCAAGCTTGAACTCGGCGGTCTCGTTTCCGTACAAACACAACAAGATTCCGAATTTCTTCATTACGTTCCTTCTTTGCCTTCTCTCGTATTTTTTTATTCTCTTTCTCAACTAATCTAAGCACTCTTCTGTTTGGTGTATCGCGTATATCATATGGATCTAACCATGAATACGTTTTCTTTGTTGAATAGCTTGACCAGAAGGCATAAAATGGATGAACAACGCTTTCATAATCGCTGCCAGAGAATCCAAAATCGGGGATTTTCATTTCAGGGTCATCAACAAATTCTAAATCTTCAGTTGTAAGTTTATTGAATACCTCACGGTAAACAGAGTAAAACCCTTGGGGATCGTCACTATAACCCTTGAAACATGTTGTCGTGAAATATGGAAATACATCTAAACTGTTGTCTTGATAATTGTCACCCAGCCCACCCTTCAAAATTGCATCCCGATGTCTATCATACCACGATCTTTCCTGTGGATCACTTAAAACATCATAAGCTTGCTGAATCAATTGAAAGTGTTCCTTCGCCAAATCTTGATTTGTCAAATTCTTATCTGGATGCCATTTCAAAGCAAGTTTCCGATACGATTTCTTCAATTCGTCATCATTTACATCTATAGGAACACCTAGTATTTCGTAATGACACTTCATTTCGTATTAAAAACAATGTTTCTTTACCTTATTCAAGCTTTAGTTCATTATTAATAGATAACCTAACAAAAACGATTGCACAATTTCAGTTCACAACGCCAAAACAGCTGCTTCTTTCTTTACCTTGCGAGGTAGTGGCAACTGATGAAAACCATAATCCCCCAACTAGGCGAGAATAGTGGCGAGTCCGAACGATCGCAAGGTTCGAAAAACCGGGTCATTCGTGAATCGTGACCGGGAAATAAGCCGACCTTTTCAAAAATAAAATGGATCGGTTTGGGAAAAATTCAGTGTCGAGAACGAAATACATCTAAAGATCAGGATTTAATGTTTTCTCTTGTAATATTATTTTCATTTTTGGGCTTATGCATGAAAAAAACAAACAATTAAATATCAAATCAAAATTGAACTTGGAAAAAAAATCAAAATACTTCTGGGGGTACAACTCTGTACGATTTAATTTGTTTTTTAGTACAAGGTTCAGTATTGGGTTCAAATTAGTCTAGGTTCATCTAGAAACAAGAATGGGCTCTAACAGTATTTAATGTTCATTAAAATATGATCAGTAAGAAGTTAATTTATGTTCATTTCAATTTATATTACATGCACTTATAAATTATTCATTTTATTTCTATCCATTTATTTATTTAAGTAAATGGGCCTATATATTTACCTAGGCCAAATAAATAATCATTACATTTTTTTAAATATGCAGAAGGATGGACCTTGTGAATTACTTCAATTATATCTGCTAGAAAATACTTGCATATTTATTTCACATTCTAACAAAATGTGTGAACTTTTAATTACAAGAGTGAGGTCTTTGGTTTAACACATTATGTTAAAAAGCAGTTCATCATAAGTATAGACATCATAGCAATACAATACATTATAGTAATATTGTGGAGATTAGCTCACTAGTATGTTGTTTCTTTGACTATTACTTCACCTAGGCCCAACAGTATATATTAACCTTGACCTAGGCTTACTTTACATCTATTTCTATATTGTATAATTTTTTTTGGTCAATAATTTTTTACATAAATAATAAATACACTGAACAGTAAAATTTAATCCACAAAGTCTCCAAGGAAGACTCGACTGTGGGAGATAATAGAATATTATAGGCCTTTAGTCTGTATGTTTTTTAGTTAAGATTTTATATATTGATATTTTATGTAAGGCGATTAAGAAAAAGGAAATATAATCGATAAATTGAGTGGCAATTAAATATGAATGAGAAAAAATATATAATCCACAGTATTATTAACGATATAATAAACCAGAATAGTATAATGAAATGTGATAAATTTAATATAATGTAGGTAATATAATGAACCAACAGCTTACCTCGGTTGATATTTCCAAAGACACATAACATACATAGGCCTACTGTGAAAGTAGAGCAGACGGCAATGGATTAACACAAAGATATGCAAAAATATCATGGGTTTTCATTACACATGGAATAAAAAATTAATTAGAATCAAAGTACAGTAAAATTTCAGCAATTTCAGGTGTGTAAATACAACAATACTAAATAATTAATATGCAAACGTAGCATGCCCATTCCAAGGTAAGCGGGATATTTACATAAAATGTGCTCGAAAGCTATATACACATCTTGATTTTGAAACAATCAAGTCTAGAAAGTCGTAAGTTACCGTCTCTCTTCTATGAATTGAATAATATATTAAAACTTGATACTGATTAAATGTACACGTTTGGAATTGAATAGACTACCAATAGATGTAGAGTATGCAATAATCAGTTCACATTTCCCAAAAAAATAAGTGGTGCTTCTGTGAAAATTACTAATTGCGGTTAAGTGAATTTCTCTCCCTTTCAGAATGAATTATTCTTTTACGTACCATTGCACTCTCTACTTAGGGAATATACTACTTAATTATATAACTTGCTCGACCCCACTAACTAGGTTACGTATCTGACATATTACCGTAGTAACTGCTCAATTTTACTATATAGTATTCAACTTAATTGAAATAAAACCTACTTCAAATTGTATTTTGTTCCAATATCATCACATAACAAGAATAACATGATTTAAAATATAATGGTATGTGAAAAATGTATGTAGGCCTAATTCGTGTTCAAAAATAAAAATAAAATAATTCAAAAATGAAATGAAATAATTATAATTTATAGGTGCAGTAGTTGGTGTGGAAAAAATATATACTTCAATATTTTCAACAGCTACGTAGTCAGATCAAGGCAAAAATGTATACCGGTAATGATGTTTATATTCTTTTGCTTACATTCAGAAAAAATTTACCTAAATATTTTTGAAGATCATTGTTTTTCCAAATTTTTCAACCCAGGTTAATTTTATAAGGTCTTACAAACTTATCAAGGTATTTTTCAAAGTGGTCGAACCAATTTGTTTCAAAAATTATACAGTTCTATGTTGAATATGTCTGCATTAAAGTTTCATGTTGATCAGTCACACCGTCTGACCTGTGCAGTGCGTTAAAAAAAAACACACGCACAGAAACAAAGCTTCATAAGAGTGGAATGGAGGTCTTCTCTAATGCTCATTCAATAAAACACAAATCTATAACAAAACTCAAGTACGTAGCTCCACCATAGAGACTAGTTTACCATGCAACTTGGCCATGGAAATCCGCACACATATTATAGATACATCACGTAATGAAAGATATTGCATCAAATTCAAAATTGAAACTAGAATAACATAAAAATATATCAATCATTTATTCTAGCTCGTAGTAAACGAAGCATTAATTGCAGTCTCTTGGTGAGAGGTTGATATCGTGCCTCCCACATTTTCATCAACAGATTGTTTTTCTGTAAAATAAAATAAAGTACGTATCATCTAATGAAATATGCCAAGTATGCTCACACTGTGAATGACTCAACACTTGGAATCCACCCTTATTGTTTGCATTGTCGCATGAGTGAACCAAAACAGTGACGGTTTCACACAAAAAAATAATGACAAATATTTTTCTCTTCCTTTTCCAACATGTTATTCTCATGAGAATATTTACAAAAAAAAATCACCAATCAATTTATCAGAATCTACTCTACTGATTGTTACCAAAAACTTTGCAGTTCTACTTCCAAGTTAGAAGATGAGTGATGGCTATAAGTTACATGGGGATCAAAAACAATAAACATGAAAAGAAATGGACCAGATTTAAATGAAATGGATATCTTGATTGTTGATGATCCCAAAAATTCACATTATAAATATTAAATGTATCAAATATTCAATAATAAATAGTATAACGTTTCCACACCTGTGAAGAGAGTCTTTCTCAGCGCTGTGAAGGGCAACTCGACGAACAAGTGTAAGATCAACGCCAGTATAACGCTGAAGATAACGTCAGCACAACCTCTTCTCAGCAACACATACACTCCCAGATCTACGGGTTCTCTTGTAATACCGACTTCAACAGTTTCTAGGAGAAAATGCACCAGATAGACACAATAACCAAGACGACCGAAAATTACAAGCGCTTTCCAACTGAGAATCTTGTTGAAATGTCCTGAAGAAAAAACAAATAAACATTAATTTTCAGCTTTTGAGTGTCCTCACAAACCAGATTCAGTGATCAATATAGAGACAAGACAATAACAGATACGTATTACATAACAGTTATAGCAATAAACGAGCTTGGAACGATATGCTGTATATAATAAAAGATAATTAAGGTAAAAGCAAAGAATATTCACGAATAAGAATGTTGTCACCTGCAATGACTAACAAGTAAAGTACAAATACAATAGAATCTGTCGTAAAGTTTGTTCGCTAAACTTACCACCGTGTCCTAAAGTGCACAGTAAGATTGGAGTTGCGAGTCCGGTAGCGTAAACACATCTGTAGAGACTAGCGTAGAAAGCTGCCTCTAATCGACTGTACTGATAACTGGGTTGGTAGTACCAGTATGAACTGAGAAGTGTTAGAACGGGCAGAGTCATGGGTAAAACCCACATTATCACAACAACGGGCTGCATCAGATAGAAATTATTGTAACACGTTAACAGGGTGAGATATTGAATGAATAAGTAGATGCAGTTATTGCACTCAATAATAACGAGTCAGATTTTGTAAAAAAATCACACATGGAAAGATTAAGATGGTATATACAATAACCGGATATATTTGTCTATTATTTTAAACTTGCCATGGATTGTAATTAATAAACATATAACATTCAATCTGATGTGATTTTTCATTTTGGATGGATATTATTTTAGAATAAACTTTTGTGAATGATATGAAGCAATTTCACTACAAAACGTTCAAACGGTAAGTTGCTATGCTAGTTTATGGCTCTGGCTAGAACCTTGCTAAGTCGTATCTTGATATAGTGATACCAATATATCTGAATGAGAAAACTAAGTTTGAACGACTAACTGTAAAAGACTAAAACCAGTGAAATATCGCTCGCTGATGTAGCAAGTGCGTCAAGTCCTAGTTGGTGTTACGTTATCACTTCGAGTCCTTGGTCTAAAATTAAAACACATAAAACTAATTTCATCAAAATGAAAAATCTTCTACTTCACCTTTGGAATGTCGATGTTATTTTTCTTGAGATGATTGAATATATATCCAGTAATGATTCCGATCATGTAAGGACCCAGGTTACTTTGTGCGGAAATATACGAGTATTTATACGTCGGATCTTTTGTGAGATGGCGGATTGTTCTGCAATAAATATTAACATCAAGTGAAACATACATCAGTTGAAAGCAAACAGCAGGCCAACATTGTTATTTTCATTCTTATTATTTCTGGTATTTCTTTCCTTTTCAGATTAGCATTAAATGATTCAGAGTCCAAGTTTCTGAACTTGTTAGACGAGCTTTAGCGAGGATTCAATTTGACATACTGAAAAAAATTGGTGTTCGTTTTTATGTTTTTTTTTTTTTTTTTTTTTTTTATGTTTTTTTTTTGGTTCTCCACAGGTCAAACGGCTACAGCTATCAACTTCAAACTTTTTTTCGTCATGGTTCCTCATCTAACTTAGATCTGTATAGTTTTGTGGCATTATCGGGTGGTAACTTTTTTTTTTATGAATTTTAGAAATTTCAAAAATCCCCGTTAGAATAACCCGGAGGAAAATACTTGAAAAATCAAAATTTTTCAAGACCTCTCAAATTTTCGCCGAATATAAAGGAAACTATTAAGCACATTTTGAGAGATTTTTCGCATCAATCGGATGAGAAATAACGAAGAAAACGCATTTATAAAGCATTTTCCCATCAATTTAGGCTATTACGGGAACCAATTAAATCTATAGCAACAAGTGTCACCAATTAATTCAAAACGATTGAAATGAATGAAGAGGAAGGCCGTGACATAACTGATTCTCGTAAGGTTTTTGAACGTTTGGAGTGATCCAAGGTCTGTAGATGTAGATTGGGTTGACAAATTATTTTTCATTCTAGATTTCTATACCCCTAAGCTCGTCTAACAACGCGCATCCCGCGTTTTCCTAGTCTAAACAAGTACAGTAATACACTATTTTCATTTTTAATGGTACTTACAACCCCAAAACAGCTGGGCTTCATGAAGGTACTAATGAATAAATGATAATGTAACTATAAAGTGATGATTATAGCGAGAGGAAATTTACAAAAACCAATGTCTCATGTGGCACTTGAACCCACGTCCTTTGTTGCTTCAGTTTCTAAAGCTGTGCTATTGCTGACCAAGCTATGGAGAGAGTGGTATGGCACTAATTATAACTCATTGACTATGACCCAGTATTACCAAGTCCAATTAGCCTTTATCTGAGAGTTAGTGAAAACAAATAGCATGGGTAACTATATGGTGATGATCACATTAAACTGTGAGTTGGAGCTATACTCCCACGTTGATAATTCAGACACTAATTAGAGCAACTGAAACAAACGAATATTAATAAATATGAATAAACAAATAACTAATAGTCTAATACAATAATATAACAGGTTGTATAACATCAATCTTCAAGATAATCAGCATTTACTCTGTCTCCAAGGTCATTGCACTGGGCAATGGTAACTTCCATGTCTCTGGAGTTGATTCCAGTCACCCCCGTCAACTCACTCTGGGAATATCAGGATGGTGGGATTGAGCTCTTCCATCAAGTAGGTCTGTACGAACGGCAGAGCGACAGCCAACAGCATGGCGCCTGTTAACGCCAGCTTGACGCTACGAGGGTGGCAAGCGATCAGAGTCAGGAGTAACAGACATGCGCAGTAGAGCTGGAAGTCTGCCGCAAGGGACCACGTGTGAAGCAGACACTGAAAATCAGAACTGTTAATGCCAACTTGAGAACATTTTATCTCTAAAGCTGGCCTTCCATGAATGCGGTAGTTGCTTAGTGAATCCGCTAGGCCGTTTTATTAAGCCATCATGAAGATAAAATGACCAATCAGCGACGAAAATTACTCGATTTCTGATTGTTGAGCTCGCCTCAATTCCACCGCCTTGCGAAAGCGAACCTTCATGGAAGGCCAGCTTAATACTACTTATGTTAATCTACAAATCATTCCTCATCGACAAGGCTATCTATTCTCTCAACGAATTACCCCTCCTAATGTCACATATTCCGAGCCCCCCTACCACTCACCATCGGCATTACGTTTTTTTCCATAATTTCACTCAATTTCCCTCAAGCTCGTTATTATCATCTTTACCCTCATTTTATTACTATTAGTCCTTATATTACATTATTTTAATACCATAACATCATAATATAATTAAATTATTAAAATGATCAATTATGTTGTGTAACCTTTATAGCTTGGCCACTGGATTATTGTAACTTACTCATGTTATTGGTGAGATGATATTTGTATGTGATTCCAAAGCTGTTATTAAATAAATAGTAATAATAATATTCTTATTACTCTCTTTGTCATTCTTAATTGTATTATTATTATTAATTGAAGGTTTGAGTGAGAGACTCCTCTCAATAGTGTACCCTATCTACTTAGAGCAATCAGTGTATATTTATTATCATATTATATTTTATTTTATTACATCATACAAATACGTATTGACAAAATAAACACTCACAATACGATGCAATACTCACCGGGTCTTCAACTCCTATGTAGTTGTTGAGGTACAACAGGTTGGCCCACCACAGTGCTCGACAGTTTTCCTCAGTGTACTCTACCGTTGAATGCCATGTGGGACCTGTTGATAGACGCGACAACACACTCGATGACAACAACACCAGCATACCGTAGGCTGGAGTCAATCTAGAACAACGGCAGTAATGAATATACAGATAAAATCTTTTTCTGTTAAATTCAAAATTAAACATGTGGAAACTGCAAAAAAACGTTGAAACATTCTCATTCCTGAACAGGACAATTAGAGAATGGAATTAAAGTAAGGAGCTGAAACACAAACTGCTTCCCAAAACTGTAAAATCACGGAGCGAGAAATTGGAAAAAAACCAAGTCTTTATGAATTAATATTAGGCCTATTAGTAATAAGAGCTTCACCAAATGTAATTGATTTCACAAATTTTAAATACATAAATAACTGCATGAACTGTTTTAAAAAGTATAGCATTAACCACAATTCTATTTTTAGACACATTCGGACAAGAAAATGTCCGAAAACAGTCATCATGATTACAATATGTCATTAAAATTCACATTGAAGAATCTTAAAATTCAATGTGGCTCTGATATTTGACGTCACCAAGTGGGTAATTGTGGTTAATGCTATTTTCAAGTCCTCTCAGAAAAAGCGCTGGAATAATGATTGTAAGCCCTATATCGAGATCAATTATGTAAAATTTTGTAATTGAAAAATATAAAATAAATCTATAAAATGAATATAAAATATAATATATAAAATATAGAATAAATATGTTATATGATGAAGCAAATGAATATAGTTTTTTCAAGTGTACCTCAGGTAGCGATTGACATAAGCTCTCCTTAATATTCCAATAGTGAACCCGTTGTTTTTTTGGACTTCGTTGATGAAGTTGTACGTGGCTAGGAACCCAGATATGAGGAACAAGACTGATAGCATCGCATGGCCGTGTAGCATCAGTGCTTGGCCGACTTGGGAATAACTCTGGAAACCAAATAGCCGACATGCTCAAATAGGCTAAACCAGAAACAGTTCATTCAATTCTCGGTAATTTTCTTATTTTTGCCAAATAACTTTTTTCATCATTTCACAATGTTGTTACCATATATTATAATAATTGTGTATATATAATGAACATTGAAATTTGTGAAATTTGAATTTGTGAGCCTATACTAATATAAAAAATATTAATTTCACCTTATTTTACTGAATATACTTCCAAAGTATGAGTACTTGGAACTTAGTACCATGACTTGGAGGATAAAATGTCTTCAGAAATTGTCTGTCTAGTTTTTACAATGAAATTAAATGAACTGAAATATAACAAATACTTCATCTTTCAGCTTGAAAAAATAATAAAAATGTAGAATTTTTCGTATATTTTGGTCCTTAATTTTTCTATAGGAACAAAAAAAAATTAATGAAGTATATTACACAGACATAGCTTGCATATATACTTTATTCTAAATTGAAAATCATAACAACCTGACTGAACAATCTTTTCAATAGTCTTGACTTTTTCTATTTTCATATTGCGTCTAACGACTCACTGTACTGTTGACGAAAAATCTATTAGCATCGGTGAATGAAGAATAAGATGAAAGGTGATTTCATTAGGCCGTTTTGAATGGTGATAAGATGTCGGTTGTGGCCTGTTGTCAAGGAATCTACTAATGTATAATCAAACTGAATGCCAGAGGGAAATCACAAAAAAGCTCTGTTAGGATGGTTGACCTTGGCTTCTGAATGACGGTTCAGCGTGCTAGCCACTGTTCTACCTATCTAGTTTGTTTGGTGAATGTTTACCAAATTTATTATAGCAGTACAAAATAATAACCTTGTCTAGGTGTCGAGCAATATGCATTGAGGGTTGCGTTGATTTGCCGGTTTGTCGTGGTTTATTAATTCTTTATCCCTCCCATGCTGAAAATATGTACCTATTTAACAGCCAAATCTATAGAAATACCGATCGTGAGTAATCTAGTAGTGATAAAAGGAACCAACTTTGTTTACAAATACACGCAAAATGACGTTTACGATTGCTCAGTTGTCTGAACGGGACTGCACCGAGAGGAACCGGCAAACCAACGCAACCCTCAGTGCATCTTCGTTTCGAGTTAGATAAGCTGGCTTCAAGGCTCGAAGAGACAAGTAGAAAAGTACCTGTTGAAATCTGTGCTGATTTTTTATTGGCCCCATCAATACGAGTAACATGTTGTGACACAACACGAAAACAATCATGATGACAGCTCTTATTCCTTGAATACAACGCAACTCCCGATTGGCATTAGAGAAGCGAGTCAAGTCTTTCCACGATTTAACTAGCGAGAAACAGAGAAATACTCGCAACCCTATAACAAGTGAACACATATATTAGTTCATCACTTCTACCATTATAACCATACAATACATTTAATACAGTATAATCGGTATCGAACCTCGCCCTTTTACATTGTATTTCATTGTTTGATGTAAATAAAGGCAATTATTATTATTATTATTATTATTATTATTATACAGGCTGTGAATGTTTGTAATTGTAATTTCAACTCACTCTTTAATTTAATTCAACTTTAATTCAACTCTTAAATTCTAACAATTCCCCAGCACAAGAATTTTTCTCATTGGAGAATTCACATTTTCATAACTTCCACTGACTGTATCATAGCTGTGAAAGAACAAAACAATTAAATGATTACCGGTAATATGAAAATTAAAGAGTAACAGTCACCTGTTAGGCTTACCCATGTGTTGTTTGAGTGGTTGTTCGGCACGAGAAGGTCTGAGAAGATGAAAGGCCGTTCCCGACAACAATAGAACCACAACATATACTAGCACGGACCTGGAAATAAAACCAAACACATTCACACGATGTGTACATTTATCTTTCATTTTATTTATACATTGATAATTTATTTTTTTGATTGAATTAATTTCCATAATCAATTTATAATCAATAATTTTATTCATTTTTTCATCACATCAACATTTTGAATATATATATATATATATATATATATATATATATATATATATATATATATATATATATATACCAACAATTTGAAACGTTGGTTATTATGTTACACATATCACGTATCGAGAAGGTTCGAACGTCGGCCTGTTAGTATTATATAATAGAAACGGTAGTATGTTTCGAGTTTCGATAGTGGGTAACTCAGGTTTTAGTCGTGACCATATATATATATATATATATATATATATATATATATATATATATATTTATATATATCCCTGAAGATTGGAGGTCACATTATTTTGCCGAAACGTTGGCAAAGAAGACAAGGTAACAAATGGGACCGCAATTCTATCCCGACAGAGCAAACACGGTCAACCAGGGAAATCAAAACAACATTTCACCCAATCTGCGAGGTCATCCGCCAACACACACAGATATATACACATAAACATACGGTTATCGAGTGATACGTCATGGTAAATAGTAAAAACATATAAAAATGAAAGAGACAAAATACATTACCCCACTGCAATGTCTGTAGCAGTCCATGGCTTCTCTTCATCAGCCTTACAATGTGTCACGTTGACTCGAACCTTTACTCCTAGCGCTGTGGCCGAAGAGTGAACTACTTCTTTCAATTGTTGCTCAGTTTCACGCTCCGTCTCATTTCTAGCCACGCAGACACCTTTCAGTAGTAAATCATGTCTGTAAGATGTCTTCGATGCGCTCAATGCCTGAAATGATTTTGTTTACATTGGGTTTAACGACGCACTGTACCAATGACTATGATCTATTGGCGTTCGTGAATGATATATGAGATGATCGGATGATGAGATGAAAGGTTATTTTATTAGGTGTTTTTGGAAAGTGAGAAAGAATAAGTCGTGGTCTGTTGTTAAGGAACCATCCCAGTATTGCCCTGAACTTCAAAGGGGCCCACGAAAAACCCTGTAAGGATGGACGACCATGGCATAAATTGGACCCAGGTCTACTGAATGACAGTTCACTGTGCTATAGCCACTCATCCATTCATCTCAGTGATTTGATTCTCAAATTTAGCCCTAAATTTGTGCTGGTCTGGGTTGCAATAGGGACATGAATAAAATATATGAACAAAAGGTATCTGTTTTCATTGTCTGTGATAGTTTTCATTGAGTTTACATAATCATCAAGAATAAAATTAATAAAATCAAAATTTATGAATTTATTTTTCAAAATCTTTAGAAAAGAAAAATAACACTGAATGCAATTTTTGAATTTAATGAATCTAGAGCAATACCTGTTATCTTCATTATAAAACACATCTAGATATTCCAGAGCACCTCCTGCAGGGGCAAAGCTGGAGGTTCTTCAACAAGAAATTTGACGATATTCTCATATCAACAGAAAATAAAATTAATTCATACAAAAAATATGTGGATAGACTTGACTGAAATGTTACAAGCTAGTGAATAAATCGATGGATTGAGAATTTTCCTCTTCTCACCTTGATTTGTGTCCAGAAAACAGATGTTCCGTTCCCTTGTAAAATGTGTATCTCCGCTAGGCAATATTTAGCTTGATCCTCGAATACACATCTATCGAAATCTCCCAGCTGGTACAATGGTCCCAACAAGATCTCATCTGAGCGACCATATTTACCTAGCAGTTGTAGAAACTCTCTTTAGCAATCATGCTATCTTACATAATGCAAAACGGTACAATACATTAAAACACAATAATGAAAATAATAATGGTAAAACAATGTGAGCATGGCATATAACAGAATTTGGACTATTACTAGTGGCATGTAAAACTAACAATTGGTTTGAAAGCGATAAAATCTAGAAGTGCTTCAAAACATATGTTCTTCTTTTATTTCTTCATATAACAATACATTTGATGTTGTTCATTGATGTTTTTGAAAAAAGATGACAGAGCTACAAATGTCTAATTCCGCTATTTCAACATATCAATGATATGAACACTATTTATGTATTGAATAAAAGTTTTGTGGATGCTATTTTCTTCAAATATTAGATTCAATTGGGGTATTAAATATAATAATAATAATAATAATAATAAAGGGTGGAGCTACTGTAGTTGGGAAATTTGAAAGTGCAGATACAAGTTGCAGTTGGCAGATCAGGCGTGGGTTTAATGCCCTTGTGGACACAAGTTTTCTGAAAATATCAATTGGGGTGTTTCTCTTGTATGCTATTGCACGTTACATAATGATGATACAAGTACTGTACTGTTGTTACGCTACAAAACATGACGTTTCAAAATGATAGATCCAACAAAGTGCTACTTTTCAAATTCTGAATATATCGAAAAAAAAAAGATGCCATAAATTTAAATGTCGGTGAATATTAAATTCAAACTATAAATATTATACTCTTTTAGCTACAAGAGAGCTACATTGTTGAACAATCTTTTCAACTTACCGGTTGTTGCCAATAAATAACAGCGAAATTCTGCTAGAAGGATTAAGGTAGCCAGCCACTCAATACACGATAAAGCCATTGCAATACTGATTGACCATTATGACTAGACGTACCAACAGCTGGGTAATGTCCATACAGCACTCAGGATTCACCTTGTGGTAAATCTTCAACTACAACCACTCTTAGCTTGTACTCTTCTTCAATATGAGTGTTGACATAGTCGGATATCATAAGTCCAGCAACTCATTATGGATCATCCGTTGGAGTACACACATATTTACAAACACACAAACAAATTTTCTTTCGTACAATTATATATTCTGCAGTGAATCTTTTTTTTTTTTAAATACAAAATTAGTTGCGATCATTAATAAGTAATAACTCGAACCAAGTCAACTTTGTTCTTTTATGTTTACATATGCTTTCAAAATAATAACCATAATGAGATAATATAAATAATATGCATAAGACTTCCAAAATTGAAATAAAATCCTTTAAAATCTGAATACACAGTACTAGTAGGATATGTCAACACGGTCTATATATTATTGATTCATTATATATTATAGAATGGATAATATTATTATTCTACGTGTAGAATGAGAATGAAATGCCTGTCTGGAATAAATAATAAGATAGCATTATTATATTTTGTCAATTATTTATTTATTATATAGTACTAGGAAAATCTGTGTTTGAAGATGAGTGAAAGGTATATGTATTTATACGAAATGTAATGGAAAGCATGCACATTTTGATTTGGAAACTATTGTCACTGTTTTTATGTTAATTTTAAATGATTTACGAGACAATTGTTTTACCTGTTGCTCTTCTAAATAGCATTAAAATCCTAGCCCTAATTGATATGAACGAACTACGTTACTCTATAAAGTTCTTCTTCTTAACAGCTGATTCAATTCATGTAAATCTTTGGAATAATGTGTACATCAGTCTTGTGCTTAAGTTCAAAAAAGTACGAATGAAAAAAAAAATCCAAATTTTCTCCACTAGTTTCTTCTCATGAGGGTTCTCAAACCTTCAGAATAGTTCTTGTCAAAAGTGATTCAACCGATTGCTCCTCAAAACTATACAGTATGGAATTGAATGATGACACATCAAATGCATGCCAAGTTTTCATCAAAATTTGTGCTTTCGTTTGACCTGTTGAGTGCACAGAAAAAAAAAAGAAAAAAATACTCTTGTTTTTTCAAGTAGACACACGGTAAAAGATTCGAACGGAAAGACTACCTCGCCCTCTAAACCCCAACATTAATTTATTCGAATACAGAAAAATGTAGTCTTTGCTTACGTTCATCCAATTATTCACTACGTTGACATTTTGTCATTATAATACACATATTAACACCGTAACTACAATTTATAACTACATTCCTATTCAAATTTTGTTGACCTTCTGGTTGAAATAGCAGAATGGATTCTGGCAGCCAGTAGAAGAGGGTGATTCTCATAAAACAGTCCCAAGTTGTAAATAGCACAACCGTACTATAGTTTGAAAAAAATTGGGTTGGAATTATTTTCTTTTTAAAATAAATACGTATCCTTGACTTTTCTCTCTGTTTTTTTCAGTGTTTAACGAAGAGTTTTCAAGTGCACTTACAAATGTTTGCAAAGGTTGGTTCTAGGATCATGTTTCAGTTATACCAAATGATGTAACCTGCATGATTGGAGTATCTGTTATTGACGAGCATGACCAGCGACTTCTGTCATGTTGACATTCAGTAGTCAATGTTGACCCTCTTGGCAATCAAGGTCACATCAAGGCTAGAGAAAGAATAATACTGAGGCCATAGAGAACGTCCAGGGCATGCAATTTCTAGGGAGGAGCTTAGATAGCTGAAATTAAGGGGGCTTCCTTCTTGTATGAATGAATATTATTGAATTTTATTGAATTGAGCTCTTTTATCAAAGACTATCATTGTTCCCACTTCCTTCCATCATTCTAAATCTACTCCCATTTAACCAATATTACATTTTTCTGGATAGATGATTTTATCCTTCTGATAGAAGTTTCACCAAGGCCCAGTATTACCAAGTCCAGTTAGTATTTATCTGAGAGTTGGTGAAAACAAATACCACAGGTAACCATGGTGATAACAAGTTTGAACTGTCAGATAAAGGCCAAGTAGACTTGGTAATACCAGACCTAAATGTAAATGAATATTTTTTCAATTAATAAAAGTTGGTGCTCACTTGAAGCCTTTGTTTAGCTAAATAATCCCCAGAATATACAGAAAAAAAATATATTCAAGATATATCATCAGTTTCCAAATACCAATAGAATTGCATCTGAAAAACTCGATTTTCAAAAATTACACGTACTTTTAATTTCATCTCTGTGTTCTATCTACGAGCTCTCCACTATGAGTAGGCCTTTTTCTACTCATAAATCTCGGTAAGCTACTGTTCTTTCTTTCACTTCTACCCAATTCATATAAATCTATGATTGATTATTAATCAAAATTTACAATCTCAATATAACGAAAATATTGAATCAAAAGCATAATAATTACTTTTTTCGATGAAACAATTCACATTGTTATAGAGTAGGTCAAACTAAAACTAGACCTGTAATTTAATTTGCAGTACATTATGAAATCAGGAGAAATATCTAATAACATTCACTGTACTTTAATACAGTGAAACCTCTATGCGTCGTTCCCGGATCCATCGTTTTCCTGCTTGTCATTCATTTTGTCCAACCCCACTCACATATAATCAATGCTAAATTTTCCTGGACGGATCGTTTTCCTGTATGGATGGTTTTATTTTCCTTGTCCCTTGAAAAACGATGGATAGAGGTTTCACTGTACTATACACACACTTGTTGAGTAAGTACAGTTTCAAACTGTTCTAAAAATATCTGAACTTATAATTGGTTTTAATGCAGTTGGTAATAGCTAATAGTGGATCACCAGAACGTTCACTGGTATAGAGTTTCATTGTTCAACAATCATAAAACTAATCAAATCAAATTAATTATGTGATTATTATTAATTTACCAAATATGTATTTCAATTTTTCTGTTCCAAATTTTTGTTTTGTAAAAGAAATCAAATAAAGTCTCAATCATCATCATCATATTACCCTCGTAATGACGATACCTAGAGTAAGTGTGACGAAAAACTCTACCTGTAGTTTGAGGCGTTCATTCATTCTATCTCTTATATAAACCGTATTGTTTCAGACAATGCGACAGTGATTGGTTTCCAGTATTTGCGCCAGTGCGAGTCGACGGTGATCAATCGCTCAAACCCGCATCGGCATCACGATGAAAGATCACGGCACAAACTACATACGCTCATCGCAGGTGAACTTGAATATTGAATTTTCCTGGATGGAGAGTTTTATTGAAGAATGATGAATAAAGGTTTCACTGTAGTGGAATGGAATATATGCACCTCGAGTTCAAAACAATTATGTCACTCACTGCCTTCTTGTTTTATTCATCACTCATTTTATTCACAATACAATTTAATTGGTTATACTTGTTGCAGAAAACAATGGAGCTAAGAAGAAGAGTTGGAAGACCAAGAGAAAGGTGGCAGGAGGGATTAAAGTTTGGGGTAGTCAACCAAGGAGAAAAATGGGAGGAAGTGGTAGACAAGAGATGGTGGGAAGATAGAGAACAGTGGAGGGAACTTCAGTTCCAAAAGCAGTTCAGATAGTTGTAGTAAAGAAGAGGAGGAAGAAGTTGGAACTGGCATGAATCGAAAACAACCCCTGGCCTAATTTAATTTGTTATCTGGGTTTGAGAGACATATTAAACTTGAGACTTGTTGCCAACATTCACAACAGGTTTCTTAATAGCTTTCATTGATGTAAAAAAATCACATCCAGTTTTTTTATATCATAACGACACTTTCGATTTATGTGAAACTTCGGAATGATGTGCATCATTATTATATAGAAATTCCGTGAAAATTTTAATAATTTTGGAAAATAAAATATTTAAAACATAAAAACGTGTTTGATTTTTTTCGATTACGGTGATGTTGAGTCTTCGCTTCACTCATCCAAATACGATTTTTCTGGACATGACTCATAATAAGAAATGCAATTGTATAATTGGAAGTGTCGAACGTATTTTATTGCAACGAGGTTATGGAATTAACGTAGTTTTTACAATTACCTATTTGGTATAGACAACCTATATTTTCGTGGATACTAGTATCGTCTTCAGTTTCTAGAAATCAAATTGCTGGTACAATGAACAATACACTCGGTCTTTTGGATAAATTGTTTCATTTGCCTTTCTTTTTACTCTTGCTGTTGAAAGCTGGCGGTTTGGCAACACTGTCTTCTCCCTTTGCCGTTGCCAGTTGTTTCTTCAAGTCTAGCAATATTGCCACTTGGGGAGTAACGTCAGCTTTGGATGCTCCGCTCGTCTTCATCTCCCGCACCAAGTCTGCCTGGAAACAATATAATCACGGTACACTACTTTGAAACTAGTCGGGAGTGAACATTTATTTTAACGGAGATGCGGGACCATCTAATCATAGTACCGAAAGAAAGCACCTTAAAGGGGAAAGGGGCGTACTGCTGTAGTATAGTGCACCCAATTACAAAATATGAGGGCATTTTTTTTACTAATTGTAGGCAGATATATCGAATAAGAACCGATGGCGGTGTTATGAACACCTCAAGTTTGGGGAAAACTTCAGCTCACATTCAGTACAATACGGTACATTAGAGTTGGAGAGTATTTAAAGGAAGCTCTTTTACTTGTATCTTACTGGAGATATAGCTTACCTGTTTCGTAACGTGAGCTTCCAATTCTGCAGCAAGTTCAACATTAACGGCTGGTTCATTAATGGCTGATTTATCAACGGCTGGTTTATTAACTGGCACGTTAGCTTCCGCCGCGGCCAGTTGTTTCTTCAGTTCGAGGAGAGTGGCTACGTGCGGCTGCCAATCACCCTTTGCGGCGCCACTAGTCTTCAACTGGCGCACCAGTTCACCTTGTTTCGCCACTGCCTCGGTTAAAACCGCGACCGAACTGGCTTCGCCGTTAGCGCTTGCGACAGGTTTCGTTTGGTTAGCTTCCGCCGCGGCCAGTTGTTTCTTCAGTTCGAGGAGAGTGGCTACGTGCGGCTGCCAATCACCCTTTGCGGCGCCACTAGTCTTCAACTGGCGCACCAGTTCACCTTGTTTCGCCACTGCCTCGGTTAAAACCGCGACCGAACTGGCTTCGCCGTTAGCGCTTGCGACAGGTTTCGTTTGGTTAGCTTCCGCCGCGGCCAGTTGTTTCTTCAGTTCGAGGAGAGTGGCTACGTGCGGCTGCAAATCGCCCTTGGCTGCGCCACCCGCCTTCAACTGGCGCACAAGTTCACCTTGTTTCGTGACCGCTTCGGTTAATTGGGCGACGGACTTTTTCTGCGTATCTGCCTCTGGCGTTCGAGACTTTTGGTTGCCGGCGTATTTCTTCTTGAGCTGCTCGATGTGTTCCATCTCGATTTTGGTAAACAACGGAGCCGGCTGTGGGAACAATAACATCGCACTACGTTACTCTCAAACCTTGAATCTGTTGGAGAATTTCTTTTTCGAAAGCGTACGAATTAGGGGGGCCTATGTCTACAGCCGAACATTTTCAGCATAAATTCAAAATTAAACTTGTGAAAATTATGCAATAGACCTACAAGTTGAATAGTTTTACTTCAACACAATACCATTCTGAAGGTATTACAAATATTTGTGTCTTTTGTATCAGAATTTTGATATCTTCATACTGATCAAAACCCATCACTAAAAAACTCAAATTTTGCCAAATCCATCTTCATCACCTTTTTCGTCAATACGTGGCCCCATTTATTGAGAGTCCTGCAGTTCTATTGGAGAGGCTTAGGTAACGGTAATCTCTCATGTAGACCATCCATCGTGCCTTCTCGACAGCTCTTACCTTGCCGAGCGTATGTCCTGCCGGCAGCAAGTTGGTGATTTCCGATTGGATGAGGCACGTCTCTGGCGGGGCGTTGAGCTGTTTCCGCAACGTCAACGAGGTTGCAGGCATGTACGGTTGAAGCAGGGTGGCCAACACGCAACAGATGTTGCAGCAAATACCGATCACCGTGCCGGCGCGACTCCTACAAAAAACGAGGTGGAATAATTATTATACCCTCCGTCTACAACCCCAAATCTTTGGGGTTGTATCTATATCTGCCCTGGATACAACCCCAGCTTTTCAATATTCTTTGACCTTAGGTGAAAGCATATTGCTACCGAGGCCCTTTGGACTCAGTCCGACATAGCCCAACAATGTAAACATCAATCAGAAAAATGCAAGGTTCAACAAATGGTCACTACTATGGAAATAGAAAGCGAGCAAGTTTCACAGTGATATGAGTGAGAAAACTTTAAATTTCGACTGTCTTAAATGTTATGTCCTGGTCGTTTCTTCCCCCAGTACGACCCTGGGCAAACCGTACTCGCCAAGTTACGTTTACAGTCCTGCTAATGCCCGTTGAATTTCAAGGATCATTCACGATGCAAAACGACACTGACAACGACATGTAACACTAACGCCTAATGAATGACAAGAACATAGAATCAAACTGTC
The DNA here is from genome assembly GCA_964007535.1 of Brachyptera risi. Taxonomy (NCBI): domain Eukaryota; kingdom Metazoa; phylum Arthropoda; class Insecta; order Plecoptera; family Taeniopterygidae; genus Brachyptera; species Brachyptera risi. The sequence goes on along the minus strand of OZ023333.1, from coordinate 34,127,241 downwards.
TACACAATACACATCAACACTATCGTAGAACACGAAAATACAGGGCAATCAGAGTTCAAGGTCACTTTGTCACTGCACCCTAAATCATCAAACTAAACCTAGCGACCAGTCCACGTCGTTCGGCTAACCCGCCACTTGTCGCCAATTGTTTCAAAATTGAAGGATTCTTTTAGCTGATTCTCATGTTTTACAGTAACATCAACATGAAAGCATGGAGCTTGCAAGCTTATGTTTGTGTTCATTTTAGCATTACGGTTAGATGTTATGAATAGAGCAAATAGACATCACATACAATAGACGCCACAGTCGACCGCCCCCGTGGCTCAGTCAACTATAGCGCTGCATTAGGAACTGAAGTCAGGTCGGGCATGGATTCGAGTCCCGCATAAGCATGGGTTTTCGTAAACGTCCTTTCACCTATCATCACTTCATCGTTTCATTATCAACTGCTCATTTGTACCCCTAAATAATTAAACTGCTGGTGGGGTCATTAAGCCGCATTAAATTAAAAAATTGAAAATAAAAATAAATGACAAACATTGTAAGCATTGCAAACAAGCATTGCATTGTGAATGGGCCTTCCGTAAGGCTACAACAATTGACGATCTACTCACTTCTCAGCATCCGTGCCCTTGAGCAAGACCCACGGCTGTTGGACCTGCATGTACTGGTTGCCGTGACGCGATATGTTCAGGATGTGGCGAATGCCGTCTCGCAGCTTGGCCTTCTCGAGCGCGGCGATGTAGCCCTGTAGTTCGCGATTGACGAGCGCCAACAAAGCAACGTCAGCATCGTCGGGCGTTATCTTCGGAACAAGCCCGTCAAAGCTCTTCTCGGCAAACATGAGAGCTCTGGAGACAACATACGGTTACGTGATTGTCAATTACTGGATAATAATATTTATTTCTGTGTTTTCATTTCCACTTTCTATAGCCTACTAGGTCTATGTATTACTTTTAAATTTATTTGGAATTCAATTTATGAGTGATGTATTTAGACTTTAGAGTCTGTTTTTCTCTCTTTAATGTGTACCAGTCATTTTATTATTATTACATTGGGTTTACCGATGCAATGTAATGATAACAAAGATCTATTGGCATCGGATGTATGATTAATGAGGCGACGAGATGAAGGTTTCTTAGGTCATGAGAAGGATAGTGGGAAGGAAGCAGTAATGGCACATATTGTAAGAACCATTCCAGCATTATAGTCTAGAGTACAGAGGGAAACCACGAAAAAACACTGTGAAGATGGACGGTGGAGGGTTTCGAACCGGGTTCAAAGCAGGTTTGATCTTCCCCTCACTTACCGCATCACACGGAGCGCGCGCATTAACCACTGCGCTGCATGTGCCGGTATATACTTTTACCAACTTTCTACTCCTACTTTTGTATAAATTAATGTTTCGGAACAGAATTCAACTGAATGAAACCCTGTCGATGCGCCTTAAAACCCTAATATTAATTCATTGAAACGATGTCGTCTCGACCCCGAGCTAAAGGTGGCGCACCTGTTGACGAAGTTGCCCAGATTGTTGAGCAGCTCCGAGTTGTTCTTGGTGGCGAGATCCACCCAGCTGAAGCTCGAGTCCTGGGCCTCGGGCCGCACGTAGAGCAGGTAGAACCGCCACACGTCGGACGCGATCCCCGTGTCGCGCGCGTCGTTGCCAAACACGCCCACGCCGCGGCTCTTGCTGAACTTGCCGTCCTCGTAGTTCAGGTACTCTGGCCGGACAAACCGCGAGCATTACTAACGCAGCTGTCCCGTGGAGACAATCAACTTCCATCGATACAAATTTGTATGAAGATCGATTATCTCGGTTGCGGCCAAAACATGAGTAGCCCCCTACTAAATAACTGAGCCAATTTACACTTTTTGGCCTAAATTAATTTGAAAACTTGAATATTGCATTCTGACTTTATATATAAACAGAAATTTCTTTAAAAAAATGGAGACAAAAATTCAATAATGAATTTGAAAATGAAAATCATAAATACGGACAAAATCCATGAAAATGGCAGACCTGGATTATCTTACGACTAGAAAATAATTGATCATTTGATCAATGCAAGAAATAATGACAAAGGATAATCATTAGAAATTATTTTCCCCAAATAATGGTCAACAAAAATAGTCCAATATGAACATCATTCACAATATATTTTCCAACGATGAAGTAGGCCTAACTGCAACTACAACTATACTCTTTCAGTGAAGGAAAAAAAGATAGTCTCGAGTCCATTGTTATATTTTTGATAGTGTAAAGCGGTGTTGAGAGCCGGATGGATCATGAAAGCAGACTGGCGGCTTATACAGCAACACGTCAATAAGACTTGTGGATTCAGCCAGTTTGGGCGTGAAATTACTAGGACTAGAATGGGTTAATAATGCCCACCTGTAGCCATGAGATGATTGACGAGAACGTAACCCCGCTGAGAGCCAATCAGAGACGTGGGGAACATGACGCTGTGAAACGGCACGTTGTCTTTCGCCATGAACTGATATAACGTCACGTCTGATCGGTCTTCTGGCTGCCACCAGCGTTTCCACTCTTCCGTGTAGCAATTGGTCATGCTCATGTAGCCAATTGGCGCGTCGAACCAGACGTAGAATACCTGGCAATACAAGCGCACATTAGAGCTTGGAATTATTGATGGCATCGATTCTCAATATCAGGAATCGATTCTCCAAGCTCTAGAATCGATTAAAAATCAATTTTGTAATAAAAAAATAAAAATAAAATTTCACCCTCAGAAGAGATTGTGTAATTTTAAACTTTTTTTTCAACCTCCCTGCGGTGTTTTTTGTGAAAAATAGCTCCAAAAGACTTCTTTGAACTGTACTGTACCGTTCAGGTATTTCCGTCAACGTTCGGCTGTCAGACGTAACCGAAGGGATAGCTTGTGTCCATAAAGTAAAATCTCAACAATACAAAATAATATAGACAACGAAATGAGCACGTATTGCGACGTGAAGAAGTACAGCACTGACCCAGTAGGAAAAAAAAAATGGATCTTTTGATTTGAGAATCGTTTTACATTAGAATCGATTCTTGATTAATCGATGTTATCACTACTTACAATGGACCAAATAACAAAGCCAGTTTTACCAACGTTTTAATATGAAGAATACCATAAAACAAAGGACTGAAAGAAAAAAATTGTTCTGGCCTATCAAAGCATTCAACAACTTCAAACTCAGGTTCGAGATAAACACTGGTACGAGTGGTCGAGTGGCTAGCACTCTGAACCGTCACTTAGATCGGAGTTCGATTCCATCCATGGTCGACCATCCTTCAATTCAAAACCCGTTTATTTGATTTAATAAGTACTTTCAAGAAACTCTATCTTTATAGATAACAGCCAATGACTGCCACAGCCCACAAGATGAAGCAGGGAAACGCAATGGCTTATCGATCCAAAAATCCAATCCACTCGGCTTCTTTACCAACGACGACAAAGTAATAGAAATATAAAAACACTACAAACAAAACGTATCTATATCTACCTTATTGGAATATTCAGGCAGCGGTACGGGAATGCCCCACTTGAGGTCTCTGGTGATGCACCGCGACTTTAGCCCCTCCTTCAGCCACGACCTCGTTATCATCTTGGCGTTGTTCGACCAGCCGTCGGTCACGGTATCCAGCCACTCTCGCAGGCGGGGCTCCACCTGAAACGGGTGTTGTCAAGCAATGTGGTGACGAGTAGGCCTAGCATGACACTTGTAAAAATAGCAACAAATTACAACGGAGATGTGGGCCTACGGTTCTCGACAATTTGCGACTCCATTGAGGTCTACTCATGTAATAGCAGAGCCACAGAGCCATCACATGCTCACAGGCTGAGCATCAATATGATATCATAACCTCAAACCATAATACAGATTTTTTGGATCTCCTAGACATAGGCTTGCCGTTTAGTTTTGCCCATTTCATTTTAAAAAATAAATAGCTCTTTTAATTCTGTACATATCTACTGTACGAACGGTATTTGATTTTATTCTGGAGGTTCTTCATTACCGGAAGGGTAGGCCTACAATTACCAAATTGAAAGATTTGACTGTGAGACAAGATAAATCAGATAGGCCCTAATAAACAGGCTCGTTTTTAAAAATCATGAGAGAATAAATTTAACTTGATAGTTAATAATGAACCATACAAACCTGAAGATATAAGTTATAGAAAATTAAACTGACCCAATATAAATTTATGAATCAAAGGGACAAACTGAATCAATGTTAATCAGTCCTCAATGATAATCAATATTTCATAAGTAGGCTAATAATAATTTATAAGTAGGCCTACAGTGAAACCTCTATGCATTCATCATTTTCCTGCTTGTATCATTCATTTATCATCACCCCACTTGCATAAAATCAATGTTGAATTTTCCTGGATAGATTATTTTCCAGCATGGATGATTTTATTTTTCTGATCCCTTGAAAAACAATGGATAGTGGTTCCACTATGAATAAATAGGTTGGGAAAAATATTGAAATTTTCATTTTTTTCTTTTTTAAAAAAATCTACACTTTCTTCCAGCACAGTTTTGGAGAACGTTCCTCGAGAGAACTCTTCCGAGAACTAAAAATATTAAAATTTTCATGAATTATTCAATGTTTCCTTTTTTTAAAAAAATCTCCACTTTCTTCCAGCACAGTTTTGGAGAAAGTTCTCCGAAAGAACTCTTCCGAGAACTGTCCGCCGCTCGTCGACTCACCTCGGGCAGCTCGAGGAAGAACTGCTCGGACATGCGAACGACCGGCGTCGTCGAGCAGACCTTACATCTGGCGTTGATAAGCTCCGTGGCGTTAATGAGCGTGCCACAACCGTCGCACTGGTCACCTCGCGCGTCCTCGTACTTACACTTCGGACACGTGCCCTCGACGAAACGATCTGCCAAAAACCTGCAACCACAAGATATCGGTCAGGTAACGTCCCACCATGGTGTTGTATATAGTAGTGATGACATCGATCCTCAAAATCAAGAATCGATTCTCTAAGCTCCTGAATCAATTAAAAATCGATTTTATATACATAAAAAAAGATCATCCTCAAAAAAGTTGGGTAATTTTCAACTTTTTTTCCCACCTTCCCGCCTATTTTTAACCTGTTTTTTACGTAAAAAAAAATAGTTGCTAGAGACTTCTTTGAACTGTACTGTACCATTCAGGTATTTCCGTCAACGTTCGGCTGTCAGACGTAACTGAAGGGATAGCTTGTGTCCAGACAGTAAAATCTCAACGATACAAAATAATATAGACAACGAAATGAGCACGTATTGCTCCGTGAAGAAGTACAGCACTGACCCCCAAAAAAAATCCTAGAAATGTGAAAAATCTATCAAAGTAGTCCTACCTGTTGCACTTCTCGCAAAGCAACTGTTCGACGGACTGTGTCGTCATGAGGCCGCGCTCGTGAAGATCCAGGAACATCTCCTGGCAGATGGTCGTCTGCTCCTTCGTTGTCGTCCGGCCGAAATGATCAAACTCGATGTTGAACCACCTGTATATCTCCTCGTGGATCTTGAAATACTTGTCGCAGATCTGTTGAGGTGTCAAGCCTGTCGACAGAGATGCGAGACGGTGAGATCTAGCCTTGCAACGGAGTCTACCAATCATCATGTACATACAGTAAACTCTTGTTAATTCAAACGATGATGATTCAAATTTTTCTGCAATTCAAATAATTGATCTGGTTGCTATAACGTTTTGAGCCATCCGCTCAATGTTGAATACAGTATTTAGATTGTCAAAGCTATAGGTCTATAATTCAAAATGGGTATTTCTGGGTCTATTGAATTTTGGATCAACGAGGGTTTACAGTATAGATATTAAAAAATGTAACAGGTCTCATACAATAACTTATTTGTTACTGCATTGTACAGACTATATATGCAAAGTTTTTTTTCTAAAGTTCAGGGTCTGAAAACTGCCATGGGATTATACGCGAATCTTGGTCTACGCTCGGCTAAAACCAGGGTACTGGACTCGAGAAGATAAATGCGTACGATGACAGTTACGGGCTGGCAATGAATGGCGATTGTGAAGATAATAAGTAATAAAGTGTACTAGATACAATTAAGACTGATTTGGGGTCCAATTTAATTTGTCAATTAGAATGCATCTAATATTGTATCGTTAAATAACTAATTTAATTTTATAAAAAACCTCAATATTCCTAGAAACCATTTTTTTTAACCCGACAAGTTTGTGTTGGCTTATATTCAGCACAATATGTCACTATTAGACACGAAGTGTTGAATAGAAAGTAGTGACAATACACAAGACAGACTTGCCTTCTTCGAGTGCCTTGGTTTCAGTCGCGGTGCCATACTCGTCAGTCCCGCATATGTACAGCGTGTTGCAGTTACGCAGACGACAGAACCTGAGAACCAACAGTATCGTATCAAGCTCTTTGCATATCTTGCAAATACGTTTCAAATACTACAAAACTTACAAGCAGGCCTACAGTAAAAACTTTTCCTTTTGTTATTCAAGAAACCAGAAAATAAAAACCATCACCGCAGAAAAAAGATCTATCCAGAATAATTCCACGTTGGTTGAGAGTAGGTCTAGGGTGGGAAAAAATGAGCGATTCAAGAAGGAAAATTATGGATCCGGGTACGTTGCATCGAGATTTAATTTTTTTTTTTATTGGGTTTTAACGACGCACTGTAATGATTACTAAGATCTATTGGCGTCGGATGAATGATTAATGAGATGATGGGATGGTGAGATGATGTTTTTTTTTTTTATAGGTAGTGGGAAGGATAGTGGGAAGGAAGCGGTCGTGGCCTATATTGTGGGAACCATCCCGGCATTAGCCTAGACTACAGAGGGAAACCACGAAAAACCCCTGTAAAGATGGACGGTGGCGGGGATCGAACCGGGTCCGATATGTCCCTTCACCTCCCGGATCACGAAGCAAGTGCGCTAACCACTCAGCTACTGTTTGTTACGGATAACTTCATCCTGCTACAACATTTCAAACATGATTAAAATTGTATGAAAGCGACAACATATATGATTAACTATTCATGTTACAGTGAAACCTCTATCTATCCTTTTTCAAGGGACCAGAAAAATAAAACAATTCATGCAGAGAAATGGTCCATCCAGGAAAATACAACATCTGTGATATGGGAGTGGGATGGAACAAAATGAATGACAGACGCGGGAAAACAGTGAATGCGGAAACGATGCATCGAGGTTTCACTGTATAATCTAATGGGGTGGTATTTCAACTGAGGTAAGCTGGTGGTATCTCTGACCTTGAACTACTATGCCTTGCTCACGCCACACCGAGTTGACCATCTGACGACGGTCTTCAATGACGCTAAGGCTATCTTACCTGGCAAACACGTCGCCTGATAATACGCATCCAATGATGTTCCCGAGATGAGGAACGTTGTTGACGTACGGTAGAGCAGATGTTATGAGAATGTTGCGTTCACCCTTCACCGGCAACCTAGGCGACAAAGCATTCACGTCATCAGTCGAAAGCGCAACAAGCTCCTTGCGCTATTCTCATGTAAGAAGCTAACTTGTTCATATTTGGTTCTGCAACACATTGTACGGATGACCAAGATCTATCAAAGTTGGTGAGGTAGTTTTTGAATGATGAGTTTTTGTTCTAAATATTTTGAAAAGTGGGAAGAAAACGCTTATGGCCTGCTCTTGTTAATGTTTTGCTTAGTGACCTCACCAACAGCTAGGTTATTTGACGGTACAAAAATACCAAAACGACAAAGAGAAATTATAAGAGCCTGTACGGATGATCGACTAGAGGGAATCGAATCCTGATCTTCTGAATGATGGTTTAGAGAACTACCCACTAGTCTTAACTATTCCGTTATATATATATAGAAGTGTAGAACTACTGAACACTCCAACCTTCCGGGACTGAAGTTTTGTCAGACTCCAGACTGAAATTCCTGATCTTCTGAATTTCCTCACACAATCGTCTATTTATTCACCCTAAAATATTCAAAGATTTTTCTCATTCATCAGATAGCACAAAGGTCACAAAGGTCATGCTGTAAACAGTCATGACAAAGGTCATGACACAAAGGTAATGCTGTATGCCTACAGAAAAAGTCTTCCAAGTAGTATAAATGAAATGGCACTACTACAGTGAGCCCTTGTTTGTTCATCCGAAAAGGAAGGGAATAAGAAAAAAATGATTTCAATATATAAGAGTTCGGATTAACCAAAAGAATCCTTTTCCACGAAAATCATCAATCGCAATCCGACGAAACTCTGTGTGAGAAACAGTTGACAAGTGTACTCGGCCTGCTGCCGACGTGCGATTGTCATGTGACCCGTTTCTATTAGCACTCGGCCGTCCCGAGTCTGACTGACGAACGATTGTTTCGAGCTCAACATGGTCTCATGCTTGTCAAGGTCAGACCGCACACAGTCGAATGATACACAAGGCGGCAAACAGCTCAATATACTTTGGTTCATTCTTATGGGTTGAATAAAAAGAATGGAAACTGGAAGAATAATTATCAATTCAAGGAATTCAATTGAGCTATTTCAAATTATCGAATCCAAAACATTGTTAAAGCAATTAAGGTTGGAAATATTCATTCTAATTATGGTTTATCTGGAATTCAATTTGACCATATTAATCAGCATTGAGGTGTATAGGCCTATACTTTCAGCCAGGGATATACTTCAATTTCGAAATACGTCAAATTTTGGATTAACCGAGCTTGGATTTACGAGTTTACTGTAGATGGAAAATGGGCACTAGTAAGTCGGTGCGAGATTCAAATACTTACACAGGAACGACTTTACTCTTGGGTGTTTCTTTCAGAGCGGCCCGTTGCCAGGCCTCCCTTGCAGCTGTCAGTTCTGCATCAGAGAGAGGTGAGCCTTGAGTCTGTGAGCATACAATCAAAGACTATGAACAACTTGACATCAGTGTAAAGTGAAGGAGATAAGTGGTAAGACTAGGTATAACTGGCAGATGCAGAAAGTATCCACGGTAAATGAATTTTAAATATATATTTTAGATACATGATTTTAATATATTATGCTACATATTTCAAATAGGCCTACCGATACCTGAACTAGATTGTATTTTTTGAACACAAATTAATAATTACATTTGTCACTAGTAGAATGAGGTTTCTTTGGTCTTTTTTATCACATCTTTTCAACAATTTCAACAGAAATTCCATCGTTTTCCTGCTTGTATCATTCATTTTTCCTCACCCCAGTCCCATTTAACCAATGTTTAATTTTCCTGGATGGATCGTTTTCCTGCATGGATGGTTTCAATTTCCTGGTCCCTTGAAAAACGATGGATAGAGGTTTCACTGTATTCGTATATATTTAATGTTAGAAAACCCGCAGACAAGTCAACTCCTGTGACTTTGCGGGTCTACAAAATTGTAGGCCTACCCAAATCTATGCGAAAATAAGAATAAAATGAATAAAAAAAAATGTACCAGTATTATTATTATTATAGAATGTTTTGTTCACTCAATAACGGACAAGATGGTGATTTACTTACTTCGCTACTGCTGTCTGGTTGCGGAGCTGATTTCAGCTTGGAGTCATTATCTCCACTGCCCGCAACCGGGCACCAAGTCGCGGCCGCCAAGTGTTGCAAACACGACACTCCTGCCTTCGGGCACACCTTGCTCACCGCAGCGCGAAACCGTTCCTGGCGTTGTAGGCCATCAAACCACGTCTTTACGTTGCTGTTGTCGCCAAATAGTTCTTTGAGGTATTGCGGCTCCGTTATCACAGGGAATAGAGTAGACCATATGCAAATATCGGCTACTGTAATGGAATCCTGAAAGAAATAGGGCATTTTTAATGACTTTACCGAGAGCTAGGTTTCATGGGGCTTTACCGAGAGCTAGGTTTCATGGGGGCTAGGAATAAACAATCGCATCACTTCAGTCAGTTTATAAACGGAAGTCTTGGCTAAATGAGCCAGATGAGCAACAAAAGAATTTTTAATTTGAAATAAGGAGTTTTTAGAACGGCAAAACATTTTTTGCAACACCATTGTGACCTACGATGAAGATACCAAACATTTCAACTAAATAATATCTTACATCATCAGTAAAATGTCGATATCCTGGAGTGAGGTACTCGACATGAATAAATACTCCAAACCCTGATATTACCGATACATCGATATATCATAACAAGAGGTTACTGTGAGTGAGACTTTTACCACAAATCAGTTCTTTAAATGGGACTAAAAGTGACCAACGGTAATTCCAAAATTTGTGACGTCATGACTCAGTTACCCACCCGTACTACGATATAATGTAGTAGCAGTGAGCAGAGCATATGTCGCCGTAGCGTTGCCGTTGTTGTAGCTGCCTCTCATGCTTGGGATTCAAGGTTCGACTCCCGACGCAGATAGGCCGACATTTTATTTTTTTAAACAAAATAATCATTGAATGTTGTCTTGAGCACAGAGTTATGGTCAGGTTTTTCTTTCCAATTTGAGCACAGAAACATTTATATCTACACAAATGTTGTGATTTTCAACTAGGCCCACTGTTTTTTGTGCCATTTAAAAACCGGCTTGCAGAAAAATTCTCGCTTACTGTGGATACAGTAGTCTACACAGCTAACATGGAGAGACAAAAACAACGGAATTTAATAAGGTAGCCTATAGGCCCTATGCCTCAATACTTGAAAAATATTAGTAGGTCATACTCACTCCAGTAAGATATTGCTTGCCAGATAAAGCATTATCTAAAAACGCCAATAATTTCACCAAATTCTCCCGTGAAATATTGTCTATTTTTCCCGCAGAATTGAATCCGTTAAGAATAGTTGGCGTGAGCTGGCTAGCTTCGAATTCAAGCCACTCGTCTGTTATTTGCCCGATGATTCCATCTCCAGGCGGTAGAATGAAGCGAGCACCAGCGTTTGCGGAGAACAACTGAACCCCTGAATCAAGCTGCAATATCGGAAGTCGCTTCGGACACTCGAACCGGTTATCTGCAACACAGTTTTCACAGGTATAACAAAAACACTTTTGTTTATGTAATTCACTACTGGTACTCGGTAACGACATTTTAGTAGATAAGAAATGTATTTTGCAGCCAAAAACTTCTAACGTACACTTGGTGGTATTCCAGGTACAACCAGGCCTAATTTACAGAATTACCAGTATTATAAAACAACAATAGTTTTAATACACACTTTGATGCTGCCAAAAGTTCAATTAAATTAAATTCAATACTTTATATGCCAATTTGATTTTTACATTCTATAAATAGGTCATGATAAAATATAAGGCACGTCAAAAATATTATACAAATTAACATAATATAGGCTTAGACTGAACTGTACGTAATGTTGTACGTAATGTAATGTCCATGAAGAAGACAGAAGTGTTTCATACCAACGTAGCTAAGTACCGTACGTCCTCACTGATTTACAGATACTGGTTTTACACACAATTACAATAATTTCACACAACTATATGTCTTCCATCAATCCGTCTCCATTTTGACGTCTTTCCCCTCCATGACAGATTCCTACCGCAAGATACGCTTAATACAATTTGACCAGCAAAAGAACTGAATGAAAAACAATGACTTACCTGTGGCAGTGAATAAATCGACCTGTCACATATAATTCGTGGAATAAAAAAGAGATTTCAAAAACAAAGAAGATGCAATAGGAGTGATTCAAACCCTAGCTTCGAGCGGGCACGCGCTCGAGATGAACAACCATCGCACTAAAAGCACACGTTTAACCGCTGCGCTACCAATTGCTTGACGGTATATTTACTGTGTTACGGAAATATGACAGATCACAAGATTCATCTGATAAATCTATGATATCTATGATCCATGATCAAGATCTAGGCCTATGTATGTATGCAAGCCTAGGAATGAGTCACTGATGTGAGATAAATAGTAGAATTCAATGATCAATAATAGTAGGCTTCGTCAAAATTACTTTTCCTTGGCGTGGACGAAGGCACAATCTCAATACAATCAATATAATCTAGTTATCTCTACAAGCTAGTAATAATCTATATTGTAATATGTTAGAAGGCTGTTACATGTAGGCTAGGTACCGGTAGGTAGGCCTACCGTAAATAAAAATGTGGAAGATAATTATTTTATAATAAATTAATATTCAATACGGTATTAATATTTAATTATTTCATGATTATCTACCAAATTAAAGAACAACAAATATTTAAATCATTCAACGTTTACTCTAATTTTATATAGTAACAATATATATCAACGGCCAGGTTAATAAAATTTGCATTGCGGCAAATACCCTACATACAAATGACCGGTACACGTCCACTGGCAGAAGAACGGTAAATAAAATAACATCTAAAATTAAGTTTGGCTACTGTAATCTTGTTGTTATTCTGCTCCTTATATTTCTTGAAAATACTTTTGAAAACGCACTAAAAATTACAGAATTGCAATTATACCTGGTTCTTGGGACTGACCACCCTAACATCACTGAAAAACAAAACATGTGTAAAACATGGCCAAAAAAAAAGATGGGTTATGGTTGGATGACATATTTTTCATGCCTTTTCCTAGGTCCTGGCGATGATGACATATTCAAGCTGCATTATGAAACTATAGATTAAAGATGAGTTAAACTATTTACTATAATAATGAAACCATATGCAGTTTCATTATACTTTCAACCATGTAACCATACGCATTACCGTTATAATTCCACGACGAAACCTAGTTTCATTACGCCAGTACTACACTTTTATCAAGGTGCGAACCACCCGCGCGCAAGTGGTATGGGATGCGGAGACGGTCGCTCGGTACCTTCGTCATATCTGTAAACATCTTGAGAAACTAACCTTCTAACGAAACATGTTCGACGTCAACATCTTTTCCAGCAAAACTAGCAGAAATAAGAAGTTTTAGTCCAGCTGGATTGTTTTGGTTGGAGAATATCTTCATTGTCACTTTCTTGTTAGTGTCGATATCAGTATACGGTAACTTGAGAAACTTTTTGGATAAAAGTTCAAACAATTCACGAAACTACTGCCACTGTACAGACCGCTCACCTTAACCTACCTCACTCAAGTCAAATCAAAGAGTCAAATGAAGCACCTCACCTCTTTGAAATGAGGATAAAACGTGGAAAAGCTTTCTATGCTTTGAGCGACAGAAAGACCGGCATTGTGGCGCCACCTTTGGGTAGATCATAGTAACAACAAGAAAGGGTTACGGTAGTTCAGTAGGTTGCCAATTACAAAGTGTGGTTTTTACGAAATTGTGGATCAGCTTCGATACCAAAGTTATTTTAATTCAATTTTGATGGGTGAGAAAAACATTGGTATACAAGCTGGCAATACAAGTTGGGCTTAATAAAATTTCTTATATACATAACACAACAATCATGGTATACATTCATGCTTTATACCAACAGTTAATTGAAGATTAACATTTCACAAGCTCCGAGGAAAATAAAGCATGTATCATACCATTATACCATTATACCATGAATATAAATTGTACAAATGACTGAGCACTAATAAATAAATACAAACAAAATATTACATTTTTGAGCTACCACAGGGCACAAATACACAGACAAAGATACACAGATGCGTTGTTCAAAGCGTTCACATGCTACTCTGTCTGCTTCTAACAATAGAAAAATCAAATATACATTATAGTGGGATTGTCTGTTTCTCCTATTTACTACAGTTGCGCGGTGGCAGTTCCATAACTATATTTAATCTTCTCTTGAACCCGATCCAATGTCGCAGCTCCCCTTGTCCTTGCACCAAGACCATTCCATTCTCGCAGATGGTATGGATTATATTTTCTAGGTCCAATTTGAAATAAAATAGATTACAATGGCTGTATGGTAGGTTTATTAGAGACTGACCTATAGAGATTAAGAAATGAAAAGTTAAAAGAATTAAGAACTATGTATGTATAGTGAAACCTCTATTATTTTTCAAGGAACCAAGGAGAAACATAAAGGCAAACAATCCGTGCAGGAAAATTCAACACTGGTTAAATGTGGCAGTAGGGCAGTACAAAATTATTGTCAGAAGCAGGAAGACGATGTGTCTGGGAATGATGCAACAAGGTTTCACAGTTTTGCACTTCACAATATTATTAATTATATTTATTAGATTATATTATGATTATATCATCATCTTTTTATATTAATTATACAGTCACATTTATTTAAAAAATAATAAATTGAGAGGACTGATAAGATTAAGAAGAAATTAATTTAGATCCGCACATCTGCTATGCAGGTGTGTAAATTTCATGCCAGTACATTTGAAATATCAATTAGATTTTCATTTCACTCTTCTTATTCGAATAAATAATTTTTTATAAAATCCATGTAACTGAATCTGCATTGATCGACTACGCAAACGATCGAGGTCGTTCCGAATATCCACCCGCTTCAAGAGTCCACGGGAGTCGATTTAACGAAATATCAGTTTTGTGGTGATAACTTTCGAACGGCATGAGATATCAAAATTCTGATATGTGAGAGACACAGATAATTATAAATTTATAATACCTTCACGATGGTATAAGTTACAACCGCTCAAGTCATGTTGCTCGACGGTCAGGCGACATGACTTGAATGGTTGTAAATTAAACTGACCAACTTGAAGGTATTGTAATTATCTGTGTTTCTCCCATATTAGAATTTTGATATCTCATGCCGCTCGAAAGTTGTCACCAAAAAACTGATATTTCACTAAATAGGCCTATCACTAAACACTCAAGACAATACTTCAGGACGCTCTAATAACTTATGATTCATCCCAAAAATCGGACGAATAAAACTATATTCTATACATTACTCAATATATACTTGTCTACGCTAGAAAAAGTTGCAGCTACGCTGTTAGTGTTGAAAAGTGGAACTAGAAAAAAGTCACAAAATGAAGAGCGCACATATTTTCAACAATGACAATGATTGGAATTAGTGATGACATTGATTCTTTAAATCGGGAATCGATTCTCTAAGCTCCAGAATTGATCAAAAATTGATTTAAAAAATAATTAAAAATAATTTTAAAAATTTTTTAAAAAATTTAAAAACGTTCATCCTCGAAAAAAGTAGTGTAATTTTAAACTTTTTTCAACCTTTCCAAGGCGTTTCACGTGAAAAATAGCTGCTAGAGACTTCTTTGAACTGTTCTGTACCATTCGAGTATTTCTGTCAACGTTCGGCTGTCAGACGTAACCAAAGGGATAGCTTGTGTCCAGATGGTAAAATCTCAACAATACAAAATAATGTGGACAACGAAATGAGCACGTATTGCGACGTGAAGAAGTACATTGACCCAAGAAAAAAAAATTTTGGAGGGGAAAAATCGATTTTTTAATTTGAGAATCGTTTTACATTAGAATCATTTCTGAATCGATTCTCGATTAAAAGATGTTATCACCAATTGGAATAATACATGGTTGACTGAACTTTTGTAACCATTCGTCGGCCATATAGAGATCTAGAAGCGCATTCTAAATATTGTTACTTTTCATGTCGAATTCTCACTCCTGTAAGGTTGCAGCCAAGGGGTAAACAACTAGCAGATTTGGTGTACACCTGATTTCAGATTTCAAGGGATTTCAGGGAGATTTCACGAGATTTCAAGAAGATTTCAAGGGATTTGAAGAAGATTTCACGGGATTTTAAGGAGATTTCAAGAAGATTTCACGGGATTTCAAGAAGATTTCACGGGATTTCAAGAAGATTTCACGGGATTTCAAGGGATATCAAGAAGATTTCAAGGGATTTCAGGAGTTGTCAACTCCTCGGTTTCAGCTTCATGTCACTAGTGATGATTTGAATATACAAGACACTAGGACGTCTAGCGGTAAGGTAGTCCTTCCAGCAAATAGACTGTAGGCGTGAAACAACTGACACATCACTATTTTTAAAATAGTGAAAATGGAATTGTACTGAGTCTTACATTTCATATTATAGAGCACCACATCACAATGTGATATGCTCAACGGTTACTAAGAGGCTGTACCAGTGCGCACTTCACTCGCTTTCGCAGATCGAGCAAATTGCACTACGAGAGGTTTGTCTTTTAGAATGAATCCGTTTGTTTCATTGAGCGCAAGTTGAGCCTGCTTTGTGTTTTGTAACGTGACGAACGCTTGACCTTTCATTCTTCCTTCTTTCATTAGACGTACGTCGAACCTGCGAACACAATGTCAACGTTAACACTTTGCGGTACTGCATCGGGCCAACCCCGATATTGAAATGAGTTGGTTTCATTCATATGTCGGGGCTGGTCCTATGTCGCGGCTGACCTGCCATCCAATTTTCGCTGTTCATCATGAAACATCTGGCTGGTTGAGACTCGAGAGGAGCAGTAATGTTCAGGATAGGAAATGTGGACGACAAGGATTTCACGTAGTAAAATATTCAATTGAGACAACTTTTATTCGTAATTTTTGCTGAAATTCGAATCAAACACACACGAAACAATAATAAATAAATCAGCTAGCTAGGGCATGGAGGTCTAGAGGGAATAATTCATTCATTTCATACTAGGCCCTAATTTTTATATTTATTGCCTTACTTTTTGCTCTTCAATCTCAACATTCAGTTTGGTGATTTGACTCTTTCAAGTTTCAACACTGTGAACTGTGATAAGTATTTCCTAATGAATGACATGATAATATATAATATTCATCAGACTCTTTGTTGTGTTGTAAAAACTGCTGAGACAATACTTGACATTAGCTCCGATTAGGGGGCCTATCTGTGACTTGACTTGAAGATAAACACACGCCTGTCGAAGTTGGCTTCCTGGGGCGAGGGGGAAGTAGGAGGGAACAAACCACGTGCAAGGCGCACATGGTTCAATCAAACTGCACGCACACAGTATATTACTGTACTATGCAAATAAAAAACTTTTTTTTCAATTCAAATTTTTTCAATTCGAATTTTGATTTTTCGGGTCTCTTGGAATTTGAATTAACGAGGGTTTACTGTATAATAAGATATGTAATATTGAAATACATAAATCAAAATATATGATCACCAATCAGTAGTGAGTTCTCTAACAGAAAAAAAACCCATTCAATTAAAAGATGTTTTTTCAGTTCAGTCTTGAATGATGATTGATGCCTACTTCAAATTCAAATGATGGTGGTAAGGCTTCAAGAATAATATAACCAGCATATATTGATCCTTTACAAAACGTGGTATTGGTTGTGACTCATTATTATCAAGTCCTTCTTGGTACGGGCACGAGCGTCCATACTGATTCCAGATAAACAAATTTATGAAAGGTATTCAAATACACCATAATCCATACAACGATAATTTCGATATCATCAATAAGGTAATAGGAATTTTAAAAGATCAACGATAACTAGGGATGGGCATCGATTAAAAAATCAAAATCGATCATCGATTTTTTTTATATGGTCAAATCAATTAAAAAATCGATTAAAACCATCAAGTTTCGACAAAGTTTGTTTTTCGTATTTCTGTACGTAGTTTGCCGCTTATTTCACGATTTTAAATTTGAATTCTTCTCATTGGTTGTTGAAAGTTCTCGTTATGCATCGCGTAATATGCGGTTTGAGGTTAGATATATTAGAACAGTATGTTATCTCTCGTTCACAGTGGCGGCAGTACACAAAATCTTTATTCAAGACTTGAGGTGAAGTTGAATCTTAATTCTCAGCAAAAAAAACTCGAAATTCAACCAGACATCACTTCTTAAATTCGAAGGCGTAAACAGCGTTTTCTTCCCACTCCTAGATGTAGACGCCGTCTTTAGTAACTAGTTGGATCGCTTTTTTGATGGCCTCAAACTCCCGTTTTTCAGGCCAGTATCAATACCTTGTTAACCAGCAGGCCTGCTAACCTGCGCGCCCGCGTGAGGCAATTTGAAATGCGGCATTTTCAAAATATGGTACAGGTCGGAAATATTGATTATTTAATAGCAATATCGACTAATCGAATATTTTGCGTAACGCTGTCGATGCGCCTTAAAACCCTAATATTCATTCGATTAATCGAATCGATTAAATCGATTTAGTGCCCTCCCCTAACGATAACAAAATTATCATCTTTCCCACCCCTAATTATTTATAAATGTATGTACCGTTATGGCATGTAGGCCCTACTTTGTAATAAACATCTTCACCAAATTCATGTGTGGAATTTGTCCTGCCTATCAACAGTACGCAACCAATAAGAAAGGCGTGATACTTACATGCTGCCTTGCTCTTCGTGGTCTGGAATCAGGTATCTGCGGTAGATGAAGTGCAAGTCGCGTTCTACGACTTGTTTCGACAGGTTCTTTATGTAGAGGCGACACGATTGTACGCCTGGCTGGTAGTTCTTAAACACCGGCAGGTGTTTCTGATCTGGAAACATCGAGAAATTAGTGAATACCACGTGATACAGTCAACAAACTCATTTGTGTTCAATTATCACGTAACGTAGAACTACTGAAGAGCCATTTCTTCTTTGCCTACATATCTCCAGAATGGAGAAATAGATAAATAATCAAATGATTAGAGCACATTCAACAAGACATTATTTTCTAGTATGGTACTCAAATGTTCAATGGCCCAATTTTTTGAACTCAGTCTATAATATATAAATTAAATATTCCAATTCAAATCAAATCCGGAAACCCTTGGACAACTAGTTAATTATTGTAAAATTGATATTTGCACCATTATAACTTAGTATTATGCCAACAATATGGGAAGAAGAGAAACAAATATGCTTTACAACCACACCGAGACAAAATTTCACAAACTAAATCAACATTTATACATATACCCATGTCTAAAAGTGAAAACAATAGTAGCTAATTGACTTTGAAGGAAGAGTCTGAGTTTGTTGAACCCATACGTCATATTTCGGATACATTCAGTATGTAGGTCCAGTACATAGAACAGTATAAATTCAATGGAACATAAACCTTGCTCGTGGCGATTTTTCTAAATGCAGTCTGCATCACGAATACGTACCCTATTCACCTGTTCGTGATGTGACGTATTCGGGGATATTCGATTCCTAAACATCCAAGTAACAATAGAATACGGTAGGCCCTAGCTATAGGCATGCCGAGAGTAAGAAATGCTAATTTAGAAAATAAGAGAAACAAACTCATGAACTTCACACAATAGCTCTACTTTATAGTTTGAAAAATCAACATTTAGTGTGAGAGATGTTTCATGAACAAAATATATGATTTTAATTTGTAACTTTCTTTGTTTTTAACTAAGATCTCAGTGAGTAGGCCTATGTATGTTGTTGGGTTTGGTATACTAGCTAGCTCGCTTGGCCGCACTCGCTTCTAGCCCCCCCATTACCGTCATTGGATCAGAAGACTGGCCTCGGAAAAAATGATTAATGACTCGAGATGAAAAAGAAAAATTAATTTGTACAAAAACATCTAGGCTACCGGAATATTTTTCTTGACAAAATGAAATACTGGTAATTTTATTTCAAAGTAGAACCCAGATTTTGACCCATCAATGTGCACTTACCTCTTGACGGTATTCTGTTAGCTGCTAATTGATCTCCAGAAATGGTACTGCCTGCTGCAGGGTCTTCCACTTCATTGCTATTTTCAGTCTTATCCTGTTCTTTTGATTCAATCAGAGGGAAAAGAAGTCCAAATCCGCCAGCCAATTCTTCCACTCGATCTTCCAACTTATCAGCCGTCTCTCCCGTTATCTTCAGTTC
This sequence comes from Brachyptera risi, assembly GCA_964007535.1. Classification (NCBI taxonomy): domain Eukaryota; kingdom Metazoa; phylum Arthropoda; class Insecta; order Plecoptera; family Taeniopterygidae; genus Brachyptera; species Brachyptera risi. The sequence continues at coordinate 34,107,537 of OZ023333.1, read as the reverse complement.
TATTTTACGTTGTGCCGGTTCGCATTCGACAATATCAAACACTTCTTCTGGTTTCGTTGATCTCGTCGAAGAACTAGCGACAGAAGCGGTCGGTCTCATAAATTTACTTCGTTTCACTACTCTCTTTGGTTGAGATTTAATTCGTTTTGCGGGAATCATAATATCCGTTTTTTGACTTGCTTCCGCGTCGCTTTCCATCTCAGATTCTTCTTCCGTCGACACGTCTTGCATGACCACTTCTCTGCTCTCTTCGTGCAGCACGGATTCTGTGTCGTTGCCACATACGTCCGGAATATGTGTGGGTTGAAGAAATTCAAATGGTGACGGAAGATTCATTCGGTTCATGAGATGTAATACTTGAGTGTAAAATTTTGGTACAGATGCCATTGCTCTTGAAATGTTAGTCAATACTTCTCTGTTTGGAGGTGGATACTGATATTTCAGATGAGGGGGTGGAGGTTGACAAAAGTTTAACGGTGCATTCCATGAGTTGAGTTTATTCATGAATGCGTCATATAGTTTTTGTTTTTCGTCTTCGATCTCCTTGGCAGTAGTAGAAGAAGGCTGTGGTTTGTCCGAGTGTGTAGCGAAATTTGTTTTTCTACCACGAGCGTACTCGACGTTCAACGGGTATCCCAAGACATCAAGCTGATGAAGCCTCTTCAACGCAATGCTGGCAGCTGCTACGGATTCAAACCTGAAACAATGTAACTTCATCAAAACTCGTTGACTTCTATCAGAAATATACAAATCTAAAGAACATTATCTTCGAAAAGTTGAGCTACACATGTATACAGCATATTTACTGTAAAATCAATTGTCTATAGACCTTGGGCCTACTAGAACAATCAGGTTTGAGAGAAAATTAACAGTGCTCTCAAAACGATCTATTGTTCAGATAGGCAACTAGAGCCTACTCGATGTGTCTGGTTAGCTCGGGTGGTAAGACGTCTGGCTAGCAGGCAGGCAGGCAGGGTTTAATTCCTCAGCGTTGCTTCTTTTTTATTACTTTTTAAATATTATGCTTTTGGCTGGGGTTAGGAGATTTTTTCTCATCAACCGATAATGGAATCATTATTTATAGTGAATTACACAGGCCTAACAAGACACGACTGTAGCCGTGGTGGAACTGTTCATTTCCTGTCCAGACCCGCTCATGTACTAGAGGTTCACCGCACCACCATTGAGATAGTAGTGTTACCACCTATGTTCAACGATGAAGGCACTGGATTCTTACCTACAGCCCTTGGCCCTAGAATTCTCATAGCTAGGCATATGCGCTTGTGTCTAGTCTGTTACTATTATTATGTTATTCTATTATAGCCTGTTGGCCCATCATCAATCACCTAAAAACCAAAACTGTAATTCACATAGGTCCAAAATCTCCGTTAATGATCCAGCTTACCTAGCAAATACAACATTACTTTTTTTCACTTGACCTGCCAGACTCTTGAATTCCACAACGCCAAAATGTTGTAGTAATTGGTACTTTTGTTCATCTGAGAGATTCTGAGGTAAATGTCGTATTAAAAGCGTGTCATTTTCCATGTTTGCAGATTTTGAGGTTAGAGATAATCGAAATGATCACATTCAAAATTGTATTCGTATTCTTCTTTTTCTTCTCCTGATCCAGTGGCCTTAGAATCTCTACGCAATGGCTAAGGAAAATTGTTGTATACTGATTATGCCATGGCCACCATGGTATAGCAGATCTTCGCTAGTAGTAGATTTTATTTTACTACAATACACATTGTGATAGTAGCATAGACTTGATAACACACAATGTTTTGTAGTAGTAGTAAAAATATATTCAGCAGCTAATTTACGTGATACGTTACATTGATTACGTGAATAAATGTATCGAAATACATATTCAACTGGTAATAATTCAAACACTTCACTCGGTCAATACGACATATTAGTTTTATTAAATACCAATTAATAAAATATTAATAGAAATTAATATTGATAGCTCTCCTACTTGATGATTACTATAACCATTGACTTTATAATAACTACGTTATAATAACTAAAAACTTAATGCTATAACTCAACTTCTATTCTACCGTCCATAATGGATTCTTTCTTCTACTACCGGTACTACGAAGTAGTACATATTTGTCTACTACAATCCTCCAACCATGCTCCAACTAGCTTCTCTTTGCTCAGTAAATGTTGTCACAGTCACGTGATAGATAACTAATGAGCAAAGACTATTTTGTTACGTAACTGTTTCATACAAGATGCAAACCAAGGCAACCCTCGAATCATATTGGTTTCATATTTCAAGAAAGTCTTGTGTCCGGTGATAAAATATAAATCTGCATCCGTTCTTTTCTGGTTGAACATAGAATAAAAAATAGAAACATGTGTTCGTTGCCAATATCGCTCGTGAGTTCCGACTGAAGTTCCGACAAGGAATGACCAGCATGCGCGGAGACCCCAATTTCCTCATTCTGTCATGCACTCTGTTATCAGCCAATCGGAAGGCTGTAGATTAACAACGTACAGTGTTTCATTATTTATACGTGTTTTAAGTTCGAAGCTTCATCAATTTTATATGAGATTTATTAATAAATCAAAAAAGTCGTGGATACGTATAAGTATAAAATGTAATATACTAATTACATAGCATGCCCATGCTAAAGTATCAATTAAATCACTTCTGTGAAGGTAAAAGACGCATGTAGAAGATGAACTCAATATGACCTTCGTAACAATAATTTATAATCATTTTATTTTCCTCATTATTATTTATCTATCCCATCCCACGTTAGACCGCGAAGTTCGTAGGGTCAGTCGCGTAATATAATTTTGTTGTGATATCAGAATTCAGTTCGTATGTAACTCAATTTCCTTGTTTTCAGCTGACGCCACAATTCCTGTATAATATGGAAATAATTGACTATAGTTTAAGAGGACCCCGAAATATTGAAAACCAACACATAAACAAAACTTGTCGTAAAATGAGTAAACCACGACCTACAGCCGAAAAAAAAGTTTTTCTTCATTGTATAGGTAAGTTTTGTAGTACTATACTTCGAGTTGGCCATCTGAAAAAAACTTTCAGTATAGTCCAACAAACAAAACTTCATAATGAAATATTTGATTTATTGCACCAACATTAGTTGTAGAGGCTGTCTCACCAATCTGTAGCAAGTGTCCAGAGATCTTTGTAGTTTGCTCTTCTGTTGTCCAGCAAGAAGATAGGTAAATAAACATATCAATAATCTCTACAGACTTCAATGGACTAATAAATTGTTGCATTTTCTTGAAAATACATTATAGCTAAGTTGACCAAAATCTAAAATAATCTAAAAAAAGTTGAAAGTTGAAATGATCTACAAATGCTACAAACGTGAAATTTCAGAATTGAAAACATTTTTGCAATTATTCACACTATCGTCTTTAATAAAGATGTGATTATCAAATATGAGTATGAGTTCCGATTTAGTAGATTTCCGAAGCGATTTAGCAAAGTCGCATAACAACTCTTACCTGATCACAAACTTGTCCTCAACATGCAGGACAGAATAGTTCCCTGTTACTGTTGATTCGTGATTGATATTTTCACCTACTTAGCCGTTGAGCTGATTGAACACTTGCTAAATATTGGTGAGACAGACGGTACTAGAAAAATGCCACCATCTCACTGGATCAATCAAAGTTCATCAAACTGTTGAAATGGTAATATGTAAAAAAATCTCAGAAATCGTTACTCAAAATACTGTAAAAATTGTTTAAATAGTAGAAGTCATACCAAGTAATATCAAATGTCAAATTTGTGTGTATTATGACAATGTGTGGCTTTGTGCCAAGTTATTTTAATGGAAACTTACTTACAAAAAATAAATTAATAATCAATCATTAATGATGTATGCCCATGTACCTGAAATGTTTAGTGAACCTGCAAAACATAATAATCATGATAGATAGATTTGATACAATTACAATAATTCTATTCACTTTGATGAACCCTAATTTTTATATCTATATAATTTATGTAATCATTCGAAAGGTGATACCATCTGATTAATTAATATAAACCGAATTAATGATTATGTTAGTTTGATACTTTAATGTTGGTTTTCTCAATCTATTGTGCCAAGGTTGGTGTGTATAGAAAGTTATTTTAAAATATTGAAGTTGTTGATGTGAGGTGAAGACGTTCAAGCTGTAAAACGCAGACAGTAAAATATTTCATTTTGTACTAGTTTGAACCATTTCCAACCTTCATATTGTAGTCATCTATAGAATATCAATTTAATTTAACATTATTTGATGGGCATTTTTATGTCCAAAAGAGTGTTGGAGGAATTTATATACTCAATGGTCACTATACTAATAAAATTATATTTGAACAGTTTTCTCTATTGACTTCATGTATGGCCCAACGTTGAAAAAGCATTAATCCTTTTAAAAGTACATATTTAGTATCCTCTTTTAACAAACACATGCTATCTCATACAACAAATGGTTGCAACACTTACGAGGTATCGTAAGGTAATTATTACTGTATCAAGATATATACATTTTAAAATTTGTCCTTATTTTTCAGTTCATTATGTAGTTAAATGTACTGAGAAGTAGAGCCTGATTTTACTGATTTTGAAACTAAAATCTACTGGTATATAATAAAAAAGTTGTGTTTGTGTAAAAATGATATTCTATTGATATTTCAACAAGTTAACAAATGTAGCAATATTTCCATATTGAAACAGAGATTGTTTTGAATTTCATGCCATTAAAATGATATTGTAAGATCTAGATGAGAAAGTTTATTTTATTATTATTTAGCGATTGAATACAGATTGAGTACAGTTGGATATAAATATGAATCGTGTGATTCATTCAAAGCACTATGAGGGACTAGAATGAACTTGAAGAAAAGAGAAAACTATAATGAGTGAAATGAAATATGTCAATAAAATGTTCAATCAATTAGTAAAGATAGTTGTAATGAGAATATCTGCAAAGAGCATCTTGCCACCGTGCATCATGCACATCTACTAGAACTAAAAAAGTAAATACAGCTTGAGGTGACGGAATATTTTTTTAATTTCAGTCACAGAACCAAGATTTTACAACACGCCCATAAATAAATGGATCACATTGGACGTGATGAGCTGGATAATGTCGGTTAGTGGAAATGAACATGAAAGCTATAAAACGCAAAACTTCAGGGTCAACGGCGAAGATTTGCTAAAAATGTCCAAACAAGATTTTATGAAACACGATGCAGTGAATGGTGTAAAACTGTATAAAAATTTGCAAGCATTGAAAGATGAACAAAATACCACCATAACACCGACAGTTAAAAGACCAAGAGGAAGACCAGTAAGCCAAACAAGATTAAAAGTGCAAAGTGAGTACACCAATACGAAGCTGCATAATACTATATATTATAATAGCAGCCGCTTTTTATGCCTACATTTTGAAATTTTTTATCAACAGCAAAAACGTTACATAAAGTCATCGTTTGGGGAGTAACTAGGATTGTTCTGACAGGACACCGTAAGGGAGATTTACCAGAGGAAATTAGTCACTATTGAAAGTAATTTATGGAAAATACTATCGATTTTATACTACCAGTTATAAGTTATATGAATATGAATAATTCGAGCAATTTTTTTTCTTTTTTATTGAGGAGTCTTCATCAAGTGAACCCAGATCATCAAATTATCTTGAAAAAAAAAACTCAAAATCTTTCATTTTCAAGAGCTTCTTCAGAATACTGGCTGAAACATCTTACTTATGTCAGATACAAAAATATTTATAATATAAATATGAATAAAATATAACTATGAATAAATACTGACATGTATATATATATATATATACATATATATATATATATATATATATATATATATATATATATATATATATATATATATATATATATATATATATATATATATATATATATATATATATATATATATATATATATATATATATATATATATATATATATATATATATATATATATATATATATATATATATAGTTGCATGCAATAGAACTGATGAATGATAAATTGCTGATTTGAATATAAGTCCAGTAATTCAATCAGTTCCAATTATATCTTTATTTATTTATTTTCATTTTTGTCTAAGAGGATTACAATTTAAAATGAAACATTTTCAAGTTAATCATATGGATAGTCAAGGGTAAAATAAAAGATAATGTATAACACACAACAAACAACTTGCAAGAAAATATACATAAATTGAAATAAATGGTAGATGCTATTTTTTATAAATACCTAGCACTACCAAGTCAAGAACGGAATAAGAACAAGTATACAAATATTCACTATAAAAAGTACATTATTAAAATCAGATGGTTATAGGCCTAATCGAAAGCAAAAATTAAAAGTTAAAAGTCAATTGGTCAATGGTTATAGTTTGAGTGTCAATTTGTGATATAAAATGAAGGTAATGAGAAAACTTCAAGTGACATTATTTAGTATGCTTGCAGCATTTATAAAACTCCTTAATACTATACAATACATTTTCCGTGATGAAATTTTTCAAAGAACTCTTAAACTGCTCAAGGCTTGTAACATTTTTAATCTCAGCATCTCTTTTAATCTTTAATCTTTGGCATCTCAGCAGAATTGTGTTTATGTTTTGGGCCATGAGTACCATAATTTCATAGGAATATTAAGTCCAGTTGCCATTTTTTCAGCCCATATGTAGAATATTATGGTACAGAAAAATTATGATAATTGATGAAAGAAAAAATGGAAGTTTTCACCTCCTGAACACATAATGGCGCTCACACCCTTCTTTCTATTCTACGTTGATGTTTTTCATCTGGAAATAATTTCGTTGAAGCTGGTTTGATGTATTATGTTCATGGCTCTCACAATATAGTAACCAGACTCGGATTTTGTATTTGTAAGCATTCTTGAAAAATCTCTTCTCCATCTTTATTTTCAAGTATCGATAAAGTCGCGTATTACGGCAGTCCTTGATATAAAACCAAAACCACCCAACCAAATTATGTATTTTTATACCTCATTATTCTCATATAACTTGTTTCTCTTTGTATTATCATCAATCACGGCAATCAAATCAAGACGGTCAATCATTCATCTTTCATATCGTCAATCACAAAATAATATTCTTTAAATCAAGTCCTACTTTCCTTTCATAAAGTATATATTTTGCTATTTATATTTTTTATGTATAATATATGTATTTTTATTAAAATAATTTATTCCAGAAATCAAGCGTTGCCGTTTGTGGGAGTTTCTCATCCAGTTGCTTGCTAATCCAGAATATAATCCAAGTATAATCAAGTGGGAGAATCAAGAGGAAGGCCTATTTCGGATAAAGGAAAGTGAGAAAGTAGCTCAAATTTGGGGAGGCTTCAGAGGGAAAACAGGCATGGATTACATCAAGATGAGCAGACTTATGAGGTACAATAATTGAATATTATTTAATTGAAGAAATAATATGTTGATCGAGTTTTGATTTGGCTTACCCCAGCCTAGTATACTGGTTTATCCACTCAAGTCCCAAGTTTCAATAAAAACAGTCTAGTCCATTAAAACCATGGAGCAGGCTCAGACTCCCTTCGACAGCTTACAAGTGGTCAGTGGCTATTATGACACCAATGTAGTAAGCCAATAAACAGTGTTTAAATTCTATAGCTTCACTTTCTTAGTTTTAAAAATGAATGGTCGCTATATTTTCTTATTTCTGATATTCTTAGTGTTTTACCTATTCTATCATTATATATCTTATTATCTCTATTATTAATTATGGTTAGTTGGAAGAGCGGCATCCCACCAAACCTCGCCGTTTTCTTTTAAATGCCAACTATGTATGTAACTATATGTATAACTGTGTTGTGTTTTGAAAGAAATAAAGACTTGTTATTATTATTATTATAGATGGACCCTACATCAAACTCACTCACTAGGTATATTTTTTACAGGCATATAAAAGTTTTTTATTTTTATCTGTACACTCAAAATATCAGCTAGGTCAGCTCATAAGTTGAATAGTTTTCAGGCACGTTTTATTATAGATAGACTCTTTGTCCATTCACAATTGAAATCTCTTACCGTTAAAAAGTTACCAGTCACTAAATTATATTTTGCTTAATTGCACTTGGTAAAAAAAACTTCTCACCTCTACACAAGACTATTCACGTTAATGAATAACAACATTCGTAATGTGCATTAATGTTTAAAATATATTCCGTTATATAGAAAACAACTTCGAGTTTGGGATGAAAATCAGTATGGGGAAAAGAGCAAAACAAAATTGATGTGAAACCGCAAGGAATAACACGAGAACAAGTAAAATTCAAGACTATAAAATGGAAGAGATAGAAGAATTTGTATACCTGGGAAGTGCTGTGAATGAATACGAAGTCAAAAGTAGAATGGAAAGTTAATAGGAGACTGCCAAAGGCAGATGGTCTTTTACAAAAAGTACTGGAATGACGATTTCCCCAAAATGAGGAAGTTTTAATTCACAAAGCACACTACTTAGCAATATGAACGTGTGCAGTGGTTACATGGCTGTTGAGTCAAAGAGAAGAAAAGAAAATAGTCAGCGAAAATTACATTTTTAAGAAGTATTTATGAAAACGTTTCTAGTATGACATTTTTTTAATGTGATTTCATTTGATTCCAGATACTACTACAAGAACAAGGAATTAATACCTGACAAACAGAGACTCGTGTATAGATTTGGACCAAACGCAACAGGCTGGCATAGCGCCATCATGAACTCTAAACTCGTCATGCACTCGTCAAGTAAAGCTCTAGACTTATCGTGTAATAGCTTAAACAGATAGGATACCGTACCTGTATGTTACTATTGAACAAAGTTGTATTGAGGGTTGCGTTGGTCGGCAGGTCTCCACGGTGCTTCAAATCCCCTCCAACCAATATAGAAAATATGTGCTTATTTACTGTCCAAATCTTTTGTGTCTGCCAATTGAGACTTATCCAGAAGTGACATAAGGAACTAATTTTCTTTACAAATGAACGCAAAATTACGTTTACATAAACTCAGCTGTGTGTAACAGTCTCCTGAAATCATTTGAAATAAATAGGATGCATGTTGTCGAGTTTCAAATTCTACACAAGGTAGAGCAATAATCCTTTGTTCAAGGACGCAGCACTTGCCATCAAATGGAAGTTGTAGCACCATAAAAGACCGGGCAACCAATGCAACCCTCAATGCATCTTTTATTCGACATGCCTAAATTATTATAATACAATTTGTAGAAAATTATGTGAAAATATGATGAGGAAAGGGAAGAAGGGGGGGAAAGAGAGAGAGAAAACAGCATCTTTCTGAAAATTCTCAACCACATTGTATCATTTCATCATTTTTAATATTGATTGGTTGAAAGGTACAAGCATAGATGATTGATAAACTCCAAGACATGTCACACTATGTTGAAATACAATTTATCCTCGTTCTTACCCTGACTGCTAGTACTGACTGTTCGGATGGATGGCTAGAAAATATGCGAGATTTACCTAGGTTGGTAATGCTTGAAGTAATTTTGTAATGATGGTGCTCCACTCGTGCAGTGGCACCACTGCTTGCAGACAGACTAGATGACTGAAACTGTGCAGGGAAGCTCAGTTTTATTGACAACAAAAAAGTACCTTATAATCTTATGGAACGATCGAGTAGAAATCGAATTGAAATTCTGTAATAAGGAATCGATTAGAATCAAACATTGGGCCGTCCCCATGGTTCAGTCAACTATCGCGTACCACATTGCAAACTGAAGTCAGGTCGGGCGTGGGTTCGAGTCCCGCATAAGACATGGGTTTTTGTAAACGTCCTTTCACTTATCATCACTTCATCGACACATATCACCGGCTCATTCACACCCCTATATAACCTGGCTGTTGGTGGGGAGAAATTAAGCAGCATTTTCTATCAAGAGGTGGTACTTGGAGAATCAAGTTAGGTGCCGTTTCCTCTCTCGTAATCAAATATTATCCATCGAAAATAAAAGGTTTAAATTTCACTCGAGATCTCGTTAGCAATGGTTTACCTACCAGAAACTACAGAATAATTATTTTTATCATCGTTATTTATATTTATATATTTATATAGCTTACAAAGACAACTGGCCAAAGATAGAGAAGTTGATTGATATTATACTAGGATAACGCAGCATACTTGTTCAAGATATGAGACATGTCTATATGAAGTAGACCTATACTCGATAACTTTACGCACCTCAACTCGGAGACTATCAAGTCTGGAAAGCCATGAGTTGCTGTGCTATTCTGAATGAATTTTAGCTATTTGATATAGAAAAAATATTTATTTGATTAGACCTATTTTCTTCTCGATGACTATTCCGATCCAGTCAAATTGTTAATAACTCACACGGGGCATTCTGGACCCTGAAGAGTTCTTTGGTATAAACCGTGTTATTAGGGGTGGATCTTTGAAGTGTTTACATTCACAACATTTTTTTAATTTAGTGGGGTTTTCCAAAATTTCTTAATGGGTTTTCTCGAAAGAGATCCAACCGATTTGGCCCCAAAACTAGGCCTATACAGTTCTAAGTTGGATAAGTCCGCAAGTCCAAATTTTTTTCGTAATTTTTTTTTGAACCATGTGACCTGTGGAGTGTGTACAACGGTACAAGTAAACAAAAAAAGAACAGATAAAGCTCCCTAAGAGTTCGAAGGTCTTTGCTAGATCACTTATCTAATTAACGCCTAGATTCGAATGCCACACATGTTGTACACTATTATGTGGCATAAATAATAGTTTGAGGATAGATTGAATTAGGTTAGGTCAGTTGGATATAAGGTCAATTCAGGTTGCGTGCAACAACAATGATGTCTGCGTAGATTACAGCTTACAACATAATCTGGCTTCATATAATCCCTGCCATAGAAGACTTGAGAGTTACCAGTTGAAGTACGTACCGTGAACCCTTATAGTTTGAAATTCAATGGACTCAGAAATATCAATTGACAATTTTGAATTGATATCAAAATATGTATTACTGAGCTTAGAGGACAATACTCTGTAGTGACCAGAAGTATTGATTGAATTATTAGTTTGAATTAACGAGGGTTTACCTGTACTAAGATATCAGTGAACCAAACCTGAAATGAAATGTACCATGAAACATGAAGCAAGAATTCATATATTGATGAAATAATAATATTATATTCATTATTTTCACTTCACTATGTGTATTTTAATAAAAGTTATGTAACATTGACTGTGACAAATAAATTGTAATATTTGTCTTGTGGATGTTTCTTTTGAAATAAATCAGACGATGTCTCGTGTCATTTAAAACCTCTGCTCAGTTGCAATAATAATACCGTAATGTGCTAGGGATGTTTGTCCCAATCTGTTGGGTCACCGCACCAAGCAGTCAACAATTCACTTGTAACGCCAGCACGGCCTTTAAATCTTGTTCAAGTAATCACGTTCAACAAATATTATTTGAAAACTTTCTTTTACAAATTGTTCAACTGAATCTTAAATTAATTTATCAAATATTATACTATTTTATCGCCAAGTAATTTCAACTTCATCTGTACGATATCGTTGCGTTATCGTCGTATCGTCCCACTTGGTCAACGTGCCACTTTTGAACATCTCGTAACCCGCGTGAGCTATCATGACGCCATTGTCGATGCAGAACCGTTCGTCCGTCGCAAACAGTTTAGCTCCTCTCTCTTCGCACATGACTCCCATCATCTCTTGGAGGTGAACGTTGCAACCGACGCCGCCGACTATCAGGACTTCTTGCGAACCGCAGTGGGCCATGGCTCGTTCGGTCGTCTCGATCAACATCGCAAACAGCGTTTCTTGCAGCGAGAAGCACAAGTCTTCGGCGGTGTAATCACCGCTCGCCAGTAACTTCGGGGCTTGTTCCTCAATGTTGGAGAGAATACCGGAGAAGGAAACGTCCATGCCTTTGACGACGTACGGGAGGAGGAGGAGCTTCGTACCTCTGAAAGTTTGGGAGAGATAAACAAATGATAGAAAGGCCTATATTATGATATTTTGCCATTTGAATTTGATCAAATTTGAGCATTTGAACAAGGTCCAAAGTTCCAGAACATTTACCATATATTTGCATTATTTTATATTATACTGATTTGATTATTAGGCCTATATAGATTAAATTTAAATTAAATACACTTTCATAATACAATATTAATAAATAATAATTAATAATCATTGGAGCTAGGTATGAATAATTCACTTAGATTCCATCGCCACTGTGCTCAGATGTATTAACTATCAAGGTTAAAATATTTTCTTGGATCAAAATTAAATATTATAATTCAAATTGATAATTTGTATGACCCTTCTATTTTTTTAATTGAAGTGATTCCACAGTTACCGATCTCTGATCTGATTACGCAGTTAATAAAAGCATTTTTATTGAAGGCGATCGACATTTTTAAAATTTGATGCAAGTACCGGTACTTGATAAAAAAAAAAAATTTCTCCCCATTTCATACTGTTAGAAAATATGGTTTATATTTGATGTGAATAATTAATTGTTTGATGACTGAAATGTATTCATAATTATTTGGCAGATCTTATGTTACAAAATTTTTAATTTTTCCATGAACCTATTTATTTACTTCAAAGGTCTTATTTATATAGGTAGGCGCTTATTCATTATTTATGGATTAACAACCTAAAATATTCTTTTAATGAATTCAATTGGGCTTTTCAAAAACCACCCAATTAATTGTATTCAAAAAGCAACACAGATTTCAGTGAGACGGTGTTAATATAGGCCCTACAATGTCAAGCCAATTATAAGCCTGTAGAGAATAAAGATTTTGCCATTTTGCTTTCACTTTAAACGTCCAAGTGAATGTCTAGACAAACCTTTTCGCCATCTGTTCAATGTTATAACCGGGACTCGGATCATTGGACAGTTTTAGAACTCGAGCAAAACGATCAAGACAGTTGCCGATCGCTATATCGATAGTTTCCCCGAAGATTCTGTATCTGTTCCGTGAATACGCAATCACTTGAGTATTGCCGCCACTCACGTAAAGGACTGTAGGATTCTCACTCTTCGTTATAAGACGGCCCATTTCAATGTCTGACGATGTGTTAAGGAATTACAAGGTCCCAGATTGTGCTACGTTTAGACTTTAAATTACTAATAATCAAATGGAAATAAACAGTATATTAATCATATAATTAGTGTAGATTAATGAAATTACTTCATATGTAGTTAATCATCATCCATGCTACTTGCTATTTTTGTATTTTTATTTGTATTTATTGCCGTTTCTTATTAAATAACAATATTAAAATTGTATAAACATTGTCAGAGATATTAGAAAATAAAATTATAAATATTAGGTCTAGCAATACCGGTACCATTGCCGGTACTAGCAATTGATGAATCTCCTGTGCCAGTACTGGTAATTTTATTTAATAATTTGAAATATTAGACAAGAAAAAGCACACTAGCCTCTAATTATCCAACTTGTTACCTAAATCCAAAATTTGAATCAGAATCCACATGAAAATGTTGGCTGATTGGTCACACTAATGCAAGTGGAATGCCGAGGAAAGAGGGAGTAGATGCATGAACTGCATAGGAGGAAATGAAAATCTATGCCGAAATTGAAATGAATGTGTGTGATTTAATAACACGGTTCTTCAGAAGGAACTCTGAGAGACAATAGACCATGTTAGAAATAAAGAGCATTCTAGCGGCAACGTTTGAAGTAGAGCGGAATGTTTGTACCCGCTTCTCAAAGTTTTATGTTGCCAATTCTAACTGGCACAAATGATTTCTAATATTGTGCGTTACCGTGATCGTATTCACTTATAATATGATACAGTGGAACCTCTTTAGTACGTTTTTCAGGGGACCAGACAAAAAAATTACTAAAGTGAAAAACTTACTAAAGAAACTATTTAACATATGGGAGCTACCATATAGAGTTACCAGAAACTACAGTGAATAATTTTCCGAAATTTCTGTTGATTTCGATACGTAATGTACAAAAAAAATCAACGAACAAACCAAATGACTATTACCAAATTACCAAATTACTATTCACAAAAAAAAAATGATGCAAATAAATTGTTCAACTGAGTGAAGGAATTATTATTGTTATTATGTTCAAGGTAAGCTGCTGGCTGATCGTAATCAACTCGACTGTCATTTACCTTCATTATGTCATCAGTTGAAAAATAAAGCAAGCTCAATTGTGTTTCAAAGGATACGTCCAATACAATGGTTGACTCCAACAATAGGTTTATTCCACAGTTGAGCAACAGTTCTAGCGACAAGAGCAGCCACGTTCAATGGAGCTCCCATCCCTGGCCCTTTCGTATAACAAACTACGTCGATCTGTTCGGGTTTGATGCCCGACTCGTCTATCGCTTGCCGTAGGACTGCTAGGACGTTTGCTCGATGGTGGTCGGCCGTCTCTCGAGGGAGAAATCCCTCTCCCGGTGGAGTGATGTATGTTCTACGGCAGTTGGATAACACTTCGCCATCGCGTACGATGCCGATACCGAGTTTATTAGCGCTGCCTTCAAAACCAATTGCAATCACCATCTTCGGCTGAAAGAAATTGAGAAATAAAGATATGTGATGGAAAAATACTGAAGACTGATTAAAAAATACCACATAACCAGTACATTCTCGATTGTTGTTTGTCTGCTCAATAACTAGTCACTTGAAAATACAAATGAATGGATCGAAAAATTAACGTTTCAAATAATTAATAATTACGACGCCACCAAGAGCTAGGCTATATGGGGGTACAAATACGCAGATTCTACATGAATGATGTTTAGAAAAACCTCTGCCATATGCAGGAATCGAGCCCAAGTCTTCCTTGACCGAGCCAAAAGAGCAGCTACCAGTAGTGCATTTTTCAATTCGTCTGCCAAATATTATACTTTTTCAAATTCTCTCTTTTTTTTGAATGCCCACTAGATTTTAGAACCTGAGTGTAATCTCTATTTCCATCCATTTCACTCATTTTAGAAATATTTTCTCATTAGGTAGATCAACCTAACAACATTCTATAATAGTCTGCATTCAATTTCAATTTTTATAGCAATATGTTCTTCAATAAGAACATGTACATAAACTAGAATCTTTTACATACGTCTACAAATAAATTAATTGTCTTGGGAAGTAGGCGTAATAGGCACGGCATTTGTAGAATATGTTACCTGTAACTTATAAATGCGTATGCGAAAGATTCTAGTTCATGTCCATGTTCTTATTGAAGAACATTTTGCTTTAAAAAGCATGCAAGTACGTAGTAGGAGTGGAAATAGTGAATGAGAAAGCCATTTGAACCATGTTTTATATTACTCGACATGTTTTATTCTAATGATCAATAAGGAGAGGTTCACTTAAATTGTCCATTTGGGTAAGTATAACAACATCTCAGAATACCAACAGTTTATTTACTTGAATTGAAGAAAGAACAAACATACGGTACTATAATCTTACAATAAAACAAGTTTCATTTTTGTATTATTTTTGCCAAATCTGCAAAGTAATATAAGGCCCTAATTGTAATGTTGATGTATTTTATAAATTATAATGAAGTCAAACAGAACATCTTCTCAGAACCTGCCCGTTCGTTTTCGGCCAGTATATTTTGTGTCAATTTTAGTTTCCTTTCCTTGTCGCCTACGCCTTTCTTTCTTATCTAAAACCCATTCTCTGGATTTCTTGAGTGGTTTTCCACGGGACCGCTTCAATTGTTCTCTCTTAGCGTACATTGCATTCTGTTGTTCAGATTCAGCACCTAGTGCCGAAGGTAAAGGTGCAGCTCCGCCAGTCATCAAGACGAGAAAGTATTTACGAGCCTTTGTACTATTTGGATAATCAACCAGAGTTCCACCATAAAATCCTGCTTTCATTGCCTGAGATGTTATCAACTCAATCTGGGCTTCATTCTCAGGATAGAATTGGAATGCTGCCCGAGCCGTTCGACTTAAAGATGCATATAATGTGGAGAAGAACTTGAACAATCTCTTTGATGGATTGTGACTAGTTTTGTCTGCATTGCAAAGCCACTGAATAACAGATACGCTGACTGCACCATCAAAAGAGCCAGCTCGAAATGGCATGCCAGCACCCAAATCTCCAAGTATAAGGTCTCCTTCCACTTCTCGGTCGACTGCGACATCAAGCATAGCTTGTGATATGTCAATTCCGACCCAAACATGCCCAGCTTCTTCGATAACAGTTCCACTCAGCCCCGAACCACATCCCAGATCAAGTAAAAAGGCGGTTTCATCTTCTGGCAGCATTAGTAGTTCTATGCAACGTTCTGACATCTCACACTGAACCTGTGCATTACGAGAATTTGACGTATATTTCTTGGCTTCGTCTTCATTGTAGAAAATTTCTGGTGGTGCTTGATGTTCTGGTCTGGACATGGTGTGATATATTTCGTATGCTTACTAGGTAATGGCAGGTCTGCCTGAAGGACCTAACCTACAAATGAGCTGTATCTTATTGACAAAAATTAACCAAAGTCGATATCTAGCTGTATGGCTGAAACAATGGTTACTTGGCGAAAAATAGCCCACTCATGGAAAATCCACACCAAGTGTACCCCATTTTCAATTCTAACTTAATAAACAGGATCGGAAAATGCAAAACACGAGGAACTGTACCTGTAATCAAAGCCTGTTATATAGCGTCGGTGTATTGGCCAACCTGAATTTGCAATCCTCAAAACTTTCATGTACGTCACAACAAAAATTCCTTTGTTCTGTTGGCATCAGCAGCAGTCAGCTCTTCTGAGTCAGAAACAGCTGATCCAAAATTGATAGCCACATTCACGTTAATAATAATGATTTGAAATAGAAAATTTTCTCAGTGGGCGTAAATTCCCACTTTGTTTAATTTCTTACGTACGGTACTATCGGTAGTCATTTACGATCGGTACTCAGTGACATGTTATTTTGTGAATATTTATTCTCATTTGAAAATGTTATGTTTTTGTTATAATGGAAGTGTCTTTTTGACATCTAATGTCACATTAAATTGAGGTTAGGTACCTCAAAAGATTTTTCGGTGTCTACGGCAATTTTAGGCTAAGCATAAGACAAACTTCAATATGAAGTTTGCTGAGCACTTGTCAGCTCACATAACACCTGAATGGAGGAAGCAATACATTAACTATGAAGTAAGAGACGAGACATATTTATCCACCTAGACTCTCCTACCAAAATCAATGCTACTGCCTACCTGTCCCATTTCAAACAGCAGTATCGAACAGCTTAGAATCTAGTGTATATGTAAATAGATTGAAACTTTCACTATAACTCAATATCTTATATATCTATATCTTATATGGCATTCATTTCAATTTAAACGAAATCACTATAATATGCATCAATTAAAGAGATCTATCTCTAACAACGAAATGAGGCCATAGCTACGTCTTATTATGTTCAATAATTATAAGGTGCTGTCACAAGTGATAAGCTGAGCATACGTTCAAGCATCAACTGGGTCGTACCATTGTCCTTGACATAATGTCAATGAAATTCAAGGAACAATTGTAATATAAAAAGTGTATTGATTACGTTTAATTATAAAATTTGATCTTTGGGCTAATTTAAAATTTTAATGATTTCTCATTCTCAGATTTTGGAAATTTAGTAGTTATTGGTAATGAAATATTTAATTTTTTTATAGGAAATGAAGGCAATGATCTATGCAGCGGTGGAGCAGGCTCCGTCAGCTGAATTGGTGGAACCTGAAGTATTATCAAGATATTTTGCCAAGTTTGATGAACAGTTCCTTCATTATTGCGACAAAGAACTAGCTAAAATCAATACTTTCTATTCAGGTAAAAAAAATATATGGATCAATATGAAAATGATGGATATTGTATGTTCATCTTTTCGAAAGTTGATTTAATAGTTTCAAGTCTACTGATGTTATTAAAAATGATATTGTTTTCAACAGAAAAACTTGCAGAAGCGACAAGAAAGTATGCTAATCTCCGAAGTGAACTCAGCGAGGCTAACGAATACGAGAGTCGAGCTAAAACTGGGTTTCTTCAGCGTGGACCAAAGATTCTGCGAAAGCGAGACTTTCCTGCACGGAAAATTCAAGAGCTGAAGCTAGCTTTTAGCGAATTTTACCTTAGTCTAATTTTACTACAAAACTATCAGAATCTCAACTTCACTGGCTTTCGTAAAATACTGAAGAAACATGACAAAGTAAGAGTTGTTTTGAAAATCAAGTTCAAATTACGAAATTGAATAGTTTATTTAGCCTACATCTGGAATATATATATACATATAGGCATATGTAGGCCTACATACGAGCTCAGAACTGATTCTTACATGGTACTAAAAGCTCATTTTACTGTATTATTTTTTTTGTATTGTAGCATTATTTATAAATTATCCCAGATGCTAGTTTTGGCAGATCTTTATGTCTATCCCATATTTAATTCTGTTATAGTAGAGTAACCCGAATTTATTCTTATTCTCTTGTTTGTATGGTGGTTGGGTATGCAAGATAACTTTATGATTTGGACGTACTGTACGGTACTATATATTCTTTTTAAGTACCAAGTATTTTGGTTTGACATTGACACTCAGTCAGTGCATTGCCTTGGAAAGTGTAGTTGGAAGGCATAATGTTTTTGTAAACATCACACATATGTCATCCTCATCCACTCTTCTGTCTCCCCAAATAATCTAGCTGTTAGTGAGGTTGTTAAGCAAAGAAAAATTAATCTATTAAAATTTTTGGCAATATATTTACTGTTGGTCTACGGTATTTTGAATTGAAATTCCTAGAACTATTCAAGAGAACAATTTTTTTCTGTTCTGATGGATAATAATTCAATTAATGTTCAGTAAATCAATCATTTGATGTATTATTTTAGTATATCAATAAAAAGAAGGCCCACAATACATTCATAAAAGCACAGCAATAGGCTCATAGTATCGCTCTTACTACTGAAATACTACGCTCTAGGCCTACTGAAATCTGAAAGTTCTGAGGTACAAATAGTGCTCAGTTCAGAGTGATATGCATATTTACAAATGTTACAAATAAAACAAATAACTTTTTCATAGCTGTTGAACATGGATGATGGTCGTATATGGCAAAAAGAAAACGTGGAGGCGTCACACTTTTACACGAATAAAGACATAGATCGTCTCATCGGTGAAACGGAAACCATGGTAACTCAAGACCTAGAAGGTGGCGATCGTCAGCGTGCAATGAAAAGGTTAAGAGTTCCACCTCTAGGTGAACAGCAAAGCCCTTGGACGACTTTCAAAGTTGGCCTGTTTTCGGGCTCGTTCATCGTTTTATTAGTCGCAGTTGTATTAACAGGTCAGTGAACTTCACTACGATATTCTGTCAAGGTCTGGAATCACCAGCCTGGGAATAGCTTTTACTGGCAATAGAGTGTTTTCAATACTTTGCTATTTGTTCTCACTACCAGTAACTCTTGGATTAGGGCTAACTGCACTTTGTAATTAAGGCTGTGAGAGCAGAGATTTTCGAATTCGAGCGAGTTGCGAACGAGTTTGTTTTATTTTCGAGCGAGACTCGAGTAAGTTTGAGCACAATTTCAGTTGGAGCCAGCTAGCTTAATTCGAGCAAGCGAATTCCATTTGATGCAAAATTAAATAGAGAAATAGAGAAACAAAACTTTTCCACAAGTTTCAGACACTGTATTTTCATCATCAATTGGTCAAATGATGAAAGATGGAGAGTTTGATCCTTCCACTCTTGCTCGCTCGAGACCTGAAAGTGTTTCGAGACTTGAAATTTCAATCTAGGATAAAATATTCCCGATCACATTCGAGTCTTGATCTCGACTCGATCGAGAATTTTGAGACTCGCACAACCCCATTTGTAATATCGGACCCAAGTATAATCTTTGGTATTTTATATTCATCTAGGCTCTAGGGCCTAATAGTAATAAGTATAATATGTAGTGAAAGAAGCTACGAATTCCTTTTCACTGTAAATTATTAAAGTATGACTAATGAGAGTGCCACACGCATTATTTGTATTATTATTATTTTTTTTTATTTTTTATTATTGGGTTTAACAACGCACTGTAATGAAGACTGAGATCTATTGGCGTCGGATGGATGATTAATGAGATGAAGTTTTTTTGGGTGTAATGGGAAGGATAGTGGGAAGGAAGCGGTCATTGCTTATATTGTGGGAACCATCCCGGCATTAGCCTAGAGGGAAACCACGAAAAACCTTTGTAAAGGTAAACGGTAGCGGGGATCGAACCAGGTCCGACTTGACCACTATCTCCCGGGTCACACGGAGCAAGTACGTTAACCACTCGGCTAACTGTGCCGGTTTATTTATGTGTTATCCAACTGGCGTAGGCCGACACAAATAATCTTGGCCATAAGAGCTGTCATCATTTGGCTAACCTAATATTTATAAATGCCGTGGTGTGTAGATGAAAATAGGCTGAGGCTAGATAAACAAATTAGTTAAAAGGGAATGAATGTGTCTACAGTGACCAAAGTAGTAGCCAAAATGTCTAAATATCTTGTGCATTGTTGTAAATCTCTCAACAGTCTTTTCACAATGAGTTCCTCGGCCCATTAACACTGCTGTTCATTCAGCATTGTTAACCTCTTGTTCATTCATTCCCTTCAACTCAATCAGTACTAATATTCAACACGGTAACTTGAAATTGAACCATAAGAAAGATTAAATAAAATGGGAGTGTGCGAGCAAAAGAATAGAAGTGCGAGTCGGGTTCGAGTTTTGAGAGATACCTAATCGCAATTCCAAGGTTCAAGCTCAAAACAAGCAGTTTTACCTGTAAAGCAGAAATACAAATTAAATTAAAGGAGACACTAATCCAGGTTCCAGTTCAGGTTCAGTCTACAAAATTCAGTCTTCCCAAAGGTACATTAATAGAGCCACGGCAGAACGAATTTGCCGTGCCGTCAAAATGAATGAGCCATTCACAGACTTGCTGGGCTTGTCGTTCGCTGTCGATGTTGCCATGGTTATCGCATCAATTTGATATATAATTGCCTTGGTATAATCGATCAATTGCCGAGGTAATATGAACGGTACAAATCATTTGACGTCCTACGGCACCCGACAAGATTGCCGGCCGGCAAAAATGCCGTGGCTCTATGAGCGTACCTTTACACTCATCTAATAATACTTTATTGTCCGCATAGGTATCTTCCACAAGGACAGGTCAGACTGGGACGTAGTGTTCCGTCTTTATCGCGGCCCTCTTCTCATCGTCGAGTTCTTGTTCCTAATGGGTATCAACGTGTACGGCTGGAGATCGTCCGGCGTCAACCACGTCCTCATCTTCGAGCTCGACCCTCGCAATCACTTATCCGAGCAGCACATCATCGAACTGGCGTCCATATTCGGGGTTATTTGGGCGTTGAGCGTTCTTAGTTTCTTCTATAGTTCGGCGCTTAGTATTCCGCCGTACGTTAATCCACTGGCATTGATCACGATAATGACGCTGTTCATATTCAATCCGACGAAGACGTTTCGACACGAGGCACGGTTTTGGGCATTGAGAATATTGGTAAGTTACCAATGAATTGCTGTTGATCGGAAGTTTTTAGGGTGCGGTGTAATGAGGAACAGGTATCCCAGACAATTGCTGGATACAATATTACACTCGTAAGAGAGATGGATAAAATTAGAAATACATAATATTGGATAATATTAGATGATATTGTATAATATTGTATGATATTGTATAATAATTAATAGTGTATAATATTATCATGGACGAAAGTACGCTGTAGGCTGAACTGCTTATACCAGAATAAAGCCGACTCGGATGTGTGACATGGATTTGGGTCTCCAACCTTACCTGAACCCTGACCACATTTTACAACCATTCATTCAAAAGTACCCCGAAGCCCATGTCACACGACCGAGTCGACTTGATTCCGGGACCGGTATATGCTTTTCAGCATCCCTGAAAGATGTATTGCAACAAAACTGGATCTTTTTTTTTTTTTTTTTTTTTTTAATAACATCGAAACTTGATACAAAATCATTGTTCCCCAATTACACTCTCCACAAGCAGTTTCCCTGTCTTATCCACAACAAGATTTACTTTCCGATTTATCTGTGAACAAATTAATGAAAGCTCACACAATTCATTGGAGGTTGCCGTTACGTTCACTGAAACAATTTTGTATACACCTCCATTTGTGTCTGTAATTACTAATTGGTGTATCTTCCGCCACTGGAAAAGGCGACAAGCAGGCTGACCGAGAGCCAATCGCAATCCAGCACTGCGTGCTTGTTGCCGTTTAAAGCAGTCGGAAGATGTACTACATGGTGAGGGGTTAGAAAGGAGTATAGGCTAAAGTAAAGGGAAATCATTTTATTTTAGCATTATGTGACATGTCTTGAAGTGCGGTATATCTTTCGTCTACGACTGCACTTGGCGATGGGATAAGCGAGACTGCTAGTTACTAAATAAAGGCTCCTAATTGGATGAGCATAGCGAAGACTCAATTTCACTGTACTTGAAAAATCAAATGTGTTTTTTTTTTTTTTTTTTTTTTTGTTCGCGCTCTACAGGTCAAACAGAAATTCAAATCATGATGAAACTTGGCACACACATGAACCCCTATCTGACTTGATGCTGTATAGTTTTGAGGCAAAATCGGTTCAACAATTCTTGAGATAAATCATTTTGAAGTTTTCAAAAAACCCATATGAATAAGCCAGGCGGAAAAAATGACAAAGTGAATGTTCTCCGAAATTTTTCAAATTTTCACAGAACTCGAACAACATAATAATACACATTATTACGGACTTTTACAATAATCGGATGTGACGTTTCGGAGTAAAAAATTAAAAAATGCGATTTTTATTTATTTAATTACTTCATTTTTTTTATTCGCTCATCCATCAACGCGGAAACACATAACGCGTTTTCCTAATTTAATTACATTATAAATTGAAAATTTTGATATTGATTTGTTGTTTTCAGGGGCGAATTGTGATGGCACCGTTCTTCTTTGTAAACTTTGCCGACTTCTGGCTTGCTGATCAACTGAATAGTTTAGTTATAGTGATCCTTGATTTACATTACCTTGTCTGCTTCTACGTCACCAACGACAATTGGTTCCAGGCAAACGGTAAGACTTTGTTACTGCTGCTTAATTTCAAAACCACCAGCTTACCTAGAAACTGCTGTTGAAGTACAAATAGCTGCCTAGCTCATTCAAAAGCTTATTTATATCCTATCATATGTCAATTCAGATTTTACATACTCTTGTCTAGTCCTGAATTGAAATAAAATTATAAAAATAGTGTGGAAGAAGTTCATAAAATTATATGAGTTATGCCACTTTTTAGTGTTTATTAGTTCCTGAATTCTGACACAAGAGTGTGATAAGAATATTGAGTGAAGTAAGACAGATCTGTAGAAACAATTAAAATAATATAGTAGGTCTAACTAATTATAATAACTGTTATTAACTTCAGTGATACAATATGTTCGTGTTTGGCATTTTACAGTATTAATTGACTGAATTTGGAAACATTAACATTGTAACAGGTTTACTACTTAATACCTAAATCTATTAAATAAGTAAACACTTGAATGAAGTTGACCTAGGCAAAATAAATCATTAGGAGCAGTCTTGAACCAATTATATCATTCTTTAGTAAAGCTAAATTGAGTTTAATTCTCATCAGTTTTATTTGTTATTATTTTTATTTTTTGAATGCAACTTATTATACCTAATGTATATATTCCATATTAAACTGACTGAAAATTTTCAGACTGACTGTATTGTTTCTGTTTGTATTACTATCAATGGGTAATGTAGAATATATCTTCTGATCTTGCAGAAAGTAAGGTCTGCTTGGATGCTTCGTTCTCGTTGCGTCCACTAGTTAACTGCTTGCCAGCGTGGTGGCGCTTTGCTCAATGTCTGCGCCGTTACAGAGATACGAGAGAAGCGTTTCCTCATCTCGTCAACGCTGGGAAATACGCCACGACGTTTTTCGTCATTCTGTTCGGGTCGCTGCATTCTATATACGGAAGTGAGTATCTGACGAACATTTGTGGCCAGTTGAGAAGTGAAATAATATAATCCAGACTCGGTAGATTTTCTTAAATGTAAATAAATATACTCGAGTAGTAATAGTTGTGTGTAGAGTTGTGTGAATAGAACATTTGTTTTTAGGTTTCGTTGCCTAATGCCTATGTTTATGTGGAATATAGTATTTTGTAGCAAACTAATAAAAACAGGAACTGCCAACTATAGATCAACAACTACGGAATTATCAACGAAAATTACACATTTTCTCGAACTTTTCAGTCGGCAGGAAGATGTCCGATTACCACTTATTCTTTATGGATATTCAAGGAAAGAGGTATCGATTCTTTTCAACTTGACATTTGTTTTTTCCAGTTGATTTTATATTAGAACACATTTTTTAAAAAAGATAATTTATATGATCCAGCTTGACATCTTTAAAATCGAGCAAATTTTCATGAAACAGTTTGATGTAGTTGAATACTCTGAAAAAGACTTTCATAGTGAAAAATAGTGTAGAAATAAAATATGGTGATAAATGAATTGAAATATCATGAAACACAAAGAGTATCTATTTGATAGCCCATTTCATCAATGCTAAATTCTTACATCTCTAGTTATGTGCTTGAAACTAAGAGAATTTCGCAGTGTTTTAGTCCTTTCAGAGGAACCTGTTCCGTAATCGATAATCCATGAAGAACCTTGCTTAATTGGTTTTCAGCGTGTTTACCGCCATCGTCGGAATCAAACAAACTTGTTGGAATCAAATATATATATTTTTTCTTATCAACATCAAAACTTGATACAAGTCATTGTTCCCCAATTAAGGCTACGGATGAAAGTAGGATCGTTTGGACGGGGCACCACAAGGGCGATCTTATCACTATTTTAATTATTTTAAATAAAAACAATAAACTTTGACGCCAGGACTACGCTGTGTGTGACTATATATTTGACAAATAAATATAACTTCTTTCTGTTGATAATAAAAAAAATGTTGTTGTTTAATTGTAATTGTTGGGATAAACATATATAAATAATTATGTTAGAAATAACGCACACACACCAATACAGGTCTTCTATCATATACATGAACTCAGCGCTTGATTTACTACGCAAACAATTGAGTTCATCTCGAACGCCTAACTCTTCTCAAAGAATATTATTTTGTGATGGACGACATGAGATGAATGATAGATAATGATGCAGGGTAAGAGAAACTCTTTTTAAAATGTGATAATGAGTGAATGTTTGTCTTTCAGAGAACTACGCTCTTCACTCGGACAACCCGTACTTCTACCTGTTGGTGCTATCGTGCGTCATCAGCTCGAGCTACGCGTACACGTGGGACATCAAGATGGACTGGGGTCTGCTGGACGATAAGCCCGGGGACAATAAATACCTACGCGAAGAAATAGTCTACTCGTCAACAGTGTGTAGCTTTCATATTTTATTCGTTCATGTTTGTGACTGGTTGCTACTAGTGATGACATCGATTCTCAAAATCAGGAATCGATTCTCTAAGCTCCAGAATTGATTAAAATTCGATTTTGAAAAAAAAGGTTCACCATAAAAAAAAGTGGTGTTATTTTAAACTTTTTTTTTAACCTTCCCACGGCATGTCACGGGAAAAATAGCTGCTAGAGACTTCTTTGAACTGTACTGTACCATTCGGGTATTTCTGTCAACGTTCGGCTGTCAGACGTAACCGAAGGGATAGCTTGTGTCCAGATAGTAAAATCTGAACAATACAAAATAATATGGACAACGAAATGAGCTCGTATTGCGACGTGAAGAAGTACAGCACTGACCAAACTAAAATTGCCTTTTTTTTTCAAAAATAGATTTTTCGATTTGTGTATTGTTTTACATTAGAGTTGATTCTGAATCGATTCTCGATTAATTGTTGTTATCACTAGTTGCTACCCTCTGTAGCTCATACAACAAAGGAATCTCTTTAGAAACTGAAGTCACTGTTAGGTTTGGTTTCGAGTCCCGCATAAGGCATGGGTTTTTGTAAACGTCTTCTCACTCATCGTTACACTGTGATTCAATAATCACCTGCTCATTCGTACTCCCGAATAACCTAGCTGTTGATAGGGTCATTGAGCAAACAATAGGTCTAATAATCAAACATTGAGTCAATTAACCAATTTCTTGATGATAATCTATTTGATTACTAAATAATGATCGATTGATGGTCAGTTATTTGATGAATAAATTGATTAATTGGCAAAAATAACAACACAATGTGTTTGTTTGCATAAACATTATTTCCAAGGTATGTACAAATAATTGGTAGGCCTAAAGCAAAAAAATCCCACATAAGGCATGGGTTTTTGTAACCATCATTCACGTATCATCCTCTCATTTGTACTCCCATACAACCCAGCTATTGGTATCGTCATCAATAACCAACCGTCATCATCAGGAGTCGACTGTGAAATAAAATATTGAAACGGGTGTCTCGCATTCTAACAAGCTTGAATATTTTTTAGGGTTATTATTACTTTGCCATCTTGGAGGATTTGCTACTGAGATTTGTTTGGACTCTC
Source organism: Brachyptera risi (assembly GCA_964007535.1). Taxonomy (NCBI): domain Eukaryota; kingdom Metazoa; phylum Arthropoda; class Insecta; order Plecoptera; family Taeniopterygidae; genus Brachyptera; species Brachyptera risi. Next base: position 34,080,925 of record OZ023333.1, on the reverse strand, counting down.
TCTCTCGCACTCACAGAGCTCGGCTTCGTCAACTCGGACATGTTGGTCTCGATACTTTCTCCACTCGAAGTGTTCAGGTGAGATCAGGCACCAACAGCTTACCACGATGAATTAATAGATTATTCAACAAGCTTACATAAATTTAAATGTTATTCATGAATTCTTCATAGAATCTCTGATTTTACAGAACAATTGTCCAAGGAGAGAGAATAATGGGCAGAATATTAAAATGTGGTGAAATTACAAATTTATTTGATGTTTTTATGAACGATTGATTCATTTAATGTAGTGTGAATAAGAAAATGGAAGGGGTTAAAAAGGGTGTTATAGTGATATCGATGGACCACAATAGCCTCTAATTTCAACTGTAGGTTTGCCAATAATTATGTTATGTTATGCAGGCCTACTTAATTCTTGTAGATTTGCGTGATGCATTGTGGCAAGATGCCCTAATTAACTTCCTTATATGTATATCTATATGTGCAACACTTTCTGAATTCTTCAATTTTCTTCACATTTCTTCCTTTTTCCTAAAGCTCGTTCCAATCGGTATAAATAGTGGAAATAAATATGAATTAAAAGTACGGTAGATAAAAATAAATGGGAAGATGAGTAGCGTTAATGTACCTTTCTAGCCAACTTTTCAACTATTAAACCAAACTGCTCATAATGCATCCCGTATTCAATACAAGATCGTACACAAGCACGCTGAACTAATTCAACTGTATTGACCTCTCGACCTACTACGTATTCACTTGATTCGTTCACAGACGTTTCGTATGGAACTTCTTCCGCCTGGAAAATGAACACCTCAACAATTGCGGCAAGTTCCGAGCCGTGCGCGATATTTCCGTCGCGCCGATAGACTCATCCGATCACTCGCAGATCCTGCGAATGATGGACGAAGAGGACGGAGTCGTGAACAGACGCAAGAAGAAACCGGCGGCGAAGAAGAAAGAGGAGAACCGACTGTTGGTAGAAGGTGAATCGGGCGACGATCCAGACAGCTGAGGTCCAATATAAAAGAAATAGAGTTCTAATAATTCTGGAGTGTGGCTTCTTGATACCGTATTCACACGTATCGATGGCCGCACGTGAAATTCAACGTAAGAGTGCATGGGAGTTGATTTAGAGAAATATAATTTTTTAAATTATAACTTTGAATATTAGGTATCAAAATTGTAATACTATAGAAACACCTGATCTCTTTTATACCTCTGAAATTGTATGCATTGTGGTGTGGTTCTGATGCTGAATCCTTACAATTTCACATGTACACAACTAAACAATTTTTTTTTTAGCTGTATTCCTGTGAAAATTATATGATTGAAATTTTAAATTCTCTTACAAATAAGAACTTGAAGGCATTAAAAATGTCTGTATTGATCTATAAGATCTGTGTAGTTGTATTGGAATTTTTATACCATTATATTCTGCTCCAGAGTTATCGTAAAGAAGGATTTTTCCCCACGTCGACGCTCATAAGCTCTTAACGTATAATCTCTCGTCTTTGAAAAGTATTCCGTTTACTATTTTATACAAGTCCTTCATTATGTTGTAGCACCTACCCGGTGAAACGTGTGTTAAATATTTTTATATTATTATTTTAAAAGTAAACCTGAGCAGTAATAAACACTTTTGGGAGTAGAGCTTGATTTTAATAATATCAATTTGAATGATATGAGAGATGAATGATAGATGATGATACACAGTCAGAGAAACAAATGAAAATTAGAAATGATTCCTTATGTACTCGCAATTTAAATTTGATATATACCCGACTAAACGTACCTTGGATATTAAATAATAGTACCATTACGTTTTCCCCATGTTCGATATTGAGATCGGGTGTTTTTGTCAGCGTTTATCTGACATGAGTAAGGGCCTTGCGTGTGAATACGGTATATACTTACGGTGGACAATCCTATCACGTCATTTTGTGTTCATAACAGAGTTCATTGAGTCATCAACGTGGCGACGGGTAAGTTTTAACAGGGTTCACGGTTTGTACGATGGCGGAGCTGGTAGACTTGATCATGCCGAGCATACCGGTAGTTGACGTAAGGGGAACAATTTAATAACCAGGAACCTTGGTGCGACAACTCATTAAGAGTAACGTCTTATTCCTCTCTAGCTCCATCGTTCTAGTTCTGTATATGGTCAACGTTTACTGAACAGCTAGTTCTATAGGGACATGCGTTTTCTTTCTCTATTTTCTTCATTGTTAGTAATTAAGTTACTAATTAAGCTACTATGCAGCTTTGCTTATAAAGTGGGCTGCAAAAATATCATGGCTCCAATCCTTTGTTTTTTGGTTCTGGTTCCACCTACAAGAAATATGGGTTCCGATTCTGTTTTTTGAAAGTTCCGGAGGGTTAGTTCTTGATGAACTATAAGCGACTACCGGTATTCCATATTATTTTTTTCATAACTGAAATAATATTCAGGATAGCCTATCTAAATGGAGTTAATAACTCTTAGCAAGCCCTTTTTTTAAAAATAAGTCAAGATCATTCAGAAAAATCATTTATAATATGAGAAAGTTAATCCAAGAATTGTTTCAATATTATAAACCCCCCAAAAAAGTTCCAGTTTCCTAAAAGATGATGTTTTCTGGGGGATTTTGATCTTTGCAATTACAGCTGTCCAAGTGACCATGATATTGTTATCAGTTGGGCCTATTTTCAACTGCCTTACAAGGTAACTAGCTTGTTTGGTGAACATTAGCCAATCGAAGCCCCAGACTATTGGAGCTAGCGAGGTGTACGACTTTATTTTAATTGTTTGTCGCCATAAGGGGTCTAGACGTCTATTAGACAAATAATCATACTTACCGGTGTAAACATTATTTGCTTTAAAGAGGCTTTTACTAGATATATATTATGTAACGTTTAATCTCTTGTATACCATCAGTCTGTTAGTCTTACAGTGTATACCAATGTACCAAAGTCAACGTAATCTAGGCTTCTATTTTTTTCTAATCCGGTGATTTGTTGTTTTATTTTCTGTGCATTATACAGTTTGAGAAAAATTATTTTGTTTCGACTTGAAGGTGGGTAAAATAGATATTTTAATATTTATTGATTTTGATCTCGAAAGATGAAACTAGTTTTTGTTCAGTTGTTTGGAACAACTTTTACTCAACAGTGTGTATGTTTTTGAGAAAGTAGCCTGCGGCTTTCAAGAACGAGAGAGATAACAGCAGCCCAGCAAGAAAGAGAGTGAGAAAATATCAGTCATCACTCAACAGACAAGTTTTTCGGGCGATAACGTTTCAACGCTATGACTATGAGATATCAAAATGCTTATACAGAACTACGAAAATACAGTGTTTATTAATACCTTCAAGGTGCCATACTTGAAAATTATTCAACTTATCGCATATACCTTTTACAGGTGTACGCCTATACAATTTATCACAATTTTGCGGTTAAACAATGACCCCACCAGGACATGAGTTTTTTCTAGCTATAGATGAAAATGTTTAGACCGTAGTTTTAATGCACATTGTTTTATAGGCATTATGAAGATCTGTATTTCTGATATTTTTATATCTTTTACCATTTTACCGGTTACACTAGAAAAATTAATATTTCACTAAATTGATTTGCTGTGAAAGCACAAATACGGTATTAGCTCATTTAAAGATATTCAAGATAAAATAGTGCAGATTGTTCAATTTCTTTTGTGAATTGAATATTGTTGATTATACATTTCAGTTGTGATATTTCTTTGCGGTTTGAACAGTGTTTGATAATTCAACATTTTTCATGACAGCTAAAATGTTATTATGTATGAGCTTTTGTATACTACAGTGAAGCCTCTATGCATCGTTCCTGGATCCATCGTTTTCCTGCTTGTGTGATTCATTTTTTCTCATCCCACTCCCATGTAATCAATGTTAAATTTTCTTGGAGGAATCGTTTTCCTGCTTGTATGATTCATTTTTTCTCATCCCATTCCCATATAATCAATATTAAATTTTCTTGGAGGGATCGTTTTCCTGCTTGGATAGTTTCATTTTCCTGATCCCTTGAAAAACGATAGATAGAGGTTTCACTGTATTTCCATGTGCGGATTCTATTTTTCTCCAAGGTCGTCCTTGTCGGTGGTGGCATTAATCACACTATAATTGTTGGCAGTAGATGATTAAACAGCGAAGCTGTATATACTGTATGACTTCAATAACAATATCTGAGCAAATAGTCAGACCCCTAATTCACTCATCTCTACAAACTTGTTGGCCTGCTATTCTCTCCGTCTCTTCCTTTCTTGTTAACATCATATTATAATTTAATCCTTTGTGTAATTCGTGTGATTGCTTTATAAAAGTTCTGAATCTCAGTTGAACAGTTCAACCTGCAGTTTTACTTAAGAATACTAAACATACCTTGTTAGTTGCTAGGCTTGTTACATGTTCATGTGATCTCACATAACTGTGACTGTCATGACGGGATTTTAAGAGACTTAATTTACAAATGAGATTGTTCAAAAACCTAAAGTGTGATTCAAAACAGTTTTCACGAGTATTTTAGTTTTGGTCCGAGACTTAGTTTCAACGCACTTAGAATCATCACTGTTCTCAATCGAGTCATAATGCTTAAAATTGCCAACAGAGTGCTTTGATATCACCGTTTTCATAGTCATCTGGTGGAAATAGTTCGGTGTTAGCCTTGGTTCGATTTGTCTTTTTTTTTTTGTGGACCTCTTCGTAGTCTTAATGAGATGGAATTGCATTAAAAGTAAGGACAAGCTTGAGACAGTTGTGAACGGTAGCTCATATTTTCCATACTCGTAAGAGAATCAGGACAAAGACTAAAATACTCGTCAGTACTGTACGTCGCATTGTTATCGCTATGTCTCCTTGCTACAGCGTGTAGCCAATTACCGGTAGTCATAGAAACAAAAGATCTCCAAAGTAACAAAAGAATTACTGAACAATAAGTGCAATGCTGCACGTGCATTACTGGTGTTTTGCTTAAATTTACTTGAATAAAAACTTTTGATTAATCTTTTGATGGTCTTTCGTTTTAGTTTTATAAGGATGCCATTGGATTGCAACGTTTTCGATCAATTCAATATGGAATTTGAATATTGAATATTCGATAAATTTGATATCGAAACAAGATCGATTTTGGTTCAAAAATTGCAAATTACCGTAATAAAATAATAGTGCTTCCAGGAAGTTCTATTGCATACAAGAAACTTGAGCCCACGCCACTCTTTCTGTTGAAAGATACAGAACGATGACTCCCCAGTGCAGCTACGTAGCTATGTTATTCACGTAGCATCGTTCTGTTCCTTAACCATAATTCTATTCTCTTCTGATCTTGACAATGATTATACATTTCTATATATTACGATCAAATTTCGGTATCATTTGCAATTTTTCTATCGAACTGCAACTCGAATTTTTTATATTTTCCAATTTCCATGCATTTTGATTTGTGGTACTTATTCAAGTTATTTTTACACTTTTATTTTCGTCATTTTTGACAATTTGATTGTACTGATTTCCCATGGTTAACTTGTTGGGAGGGCTATGCTCAGTGCTCTCTATTATTTGTATTTTTAATTATTAATATAAATGTACTATGTTTAAACAAAATTTAGAGTGAGCTCTGCGAGTTCAGTATCTACTGTTTATAGGCCTAGATCCGCAACCAAGAGTTTACCAATGCCAGTATTCTGTTTGTTGTTAGTTCGTCACCTGGATAAAATTTGTGCATGATTCTTAGTCGTTGTAGTTTATATCTTTCAACATTCATCATTTAATACTTCTTTTGATGCAATTTGATTTCTGTGACCAGCAGAATATTAAATGCACCATGATACCAATAAGTTCAGTTATTTTATGAATGTTAGATGTAAACGCAATTTGCTATATGCTCGATGTACCGTACTATTATTTTTAATTGAATGATAAATTGTAATAAATATTTGTTTGATATAATTTATCAGTATTTTTTTTTTCAAATCAACACATGTGAAGCCTTAATAATAGGACTGCAATTATATATTAAAATAATTAAATGTTGAAAATGAAATTATACCAAGATGTCAATATTTATTTACTACTGCCATAAATTATGTATCAGGCTTTCCTAAAAACATCCATTTCACACGGATTTGCACTTCTTCATAATGGTGTTTTCAGTTTTGTCACTAAATATCTGTATCTAAAATCTTGCACTTCTCACCATATACAAATATCTGATGGTAAAATGATTATTGTAGTTGATGGACCAGTGTAGTGATGCAATCCGAGATTATGCTCAAGAGAATATTTTCCCGAAAGATTATGCTCCTAGTCACTCGTCTCCATCTTTATCAGCTATGAATTTTTTTTTTTAATATTCGTTACCAAAATGGGAAAATCGTCATTTTCGCAAAAATAGCAATAGGTTTTTTTGAACTCGGGAATAACTGAAACGTAAACATAGTGAACTAAAGATCACTTTACAAACAATTCGTCCATCATTTAAAGTTATCATCCAAATGCTTGCTTATGCTTATAACCTTCAATTGAAATTTAATCTCAGCATAGAATAGTTTTTATTCCTCTTGAACTTTGTTATTACATTCCATTATTGATTATTATTATTATAATATTATATTTAGCGCTGGCTTATTTCACAAAATTAGACAAATTGACAAAATCAATGGCTGTGGCCTTTTTGATGAGCGTAGCGAAGTCTCCATCCCACTCTTATAGGGCTTTGTCTGTGTGTTTTTTTTTTTGTTTGTAAGCACTCCACAGGTCGCAAGGGTTGACTGATCAGCATGAAACTTTTTTTGGACACGCAAACTCATCCAACTTAGAACTGTATAGTTTTTGGGATGAATCGGTCGGACCGATTTTGAGAATCATCATCTCAAAGTTTCTAAAAACCCCGTAAGATTTGGCTGGGCGGAAAATGTTGAAAAATAAAATCTCTCCAAATGGGATGAAATTTTCTCTAAATGTGTATACATGGATTTTACACATTATTGCGATTTTTTAAGCAATTCTGATCAGCCGTTTTGGAGAAAAAAAATAAAATGACTGATAATATTCATAAAATATATCATAAAAATTATGACAGAATTAAGTTGTCGAGATTCACTGCTTTCTAGATTCAAGAGTTGACCAACAATGAAGTATTTTTTATATGCGTCAAGGTGTGTAGAATACCAGAGTCAATGAAGTGGCAAGAGTAGAACTTCTTTAACGACTTTTATAGCTTATTCAGATATCAAGGTGTGTAGAATACCAAAGTCGATAAAGTAGCAAGGGTAGAACTACTTCAAGGACTTTCATACCTTATTCAGATATCTCGCTCATCTTACAACGCATATTTCGCGTTTGACTAGTATTCAGTTAAAATGTTACACTATTGGTAGAATTTTTCAAAACATCTCGGCCATATTACTTTTAAATGAATACTATATGTTGTTATTTTTTTGTCGGAAACATTGGCCCTACAACAGTCATTGTAATGATATCAAAAGGTGAGAAGGCAGAGTGAGGAGAAGGAGGGAGAGAAAGAGGATGAGGAGAAGGTGTAGGAGTAGGTGGAAGACGAAAATAAAGAATGCAGTTCTACTTTGTCAATTCGTCAATGAGTGTATGTACGCTATACCAACCCAAGATTTTCTGAAGGATCGTCAAATACACAATAAACTAAAGACAAAACTAACGGTCGAGGCTTCGAAAGACGCCGATAGTGAAGAGACCTACAATACCGACTCTTACAACATTATAAAACACTGTAATGTCTTCTCGTGCACCACTTGACATCGTTTCGACCATTAGATTGTTGAAACAATTCGAAAACAAGCGAAATAATCGACAATAAACGACTTCCTCTAAGCAATAATCCACGGTAGAAAACCTTAAAATGCTGAAGATTTGACAATACTGAATAGCACTTGACGTCTGTCTATTCGACATTGGATTAATATGAGCAATATCGGCACAGCTCTTGACTACACTCCAACTTTTGTCTATAATCGTAATATCTTCCGTACTTGACACACATTTCTTGGTAATATTACTTCGGTTCTCTAGGATACTTTGGAGACTATACATGTCTCCAGAAAGACATATATAACCATAAACATATGAAATATGGAGATTTATAATAACTTTTAAGAAGACGCCATACGATTGAGTCATTGGTGAATATATTGTTGAAATCTCTGCGGAACAAACGACAAGAGTGAGTATTATTGAATATATTACCACGAAAATAATAATACAAAATACACACTGCTCTGTAACATAGTGCCCTAAATGTTCTGAACTTTTTTTGATGTTTTTTATTCAGTGTCGAGCCCAAATTCCAGGTGTGACATAATGCCATAGTAGTGGCATATAGTTTTGAAAATGTCCATCTTAAACCGTGCATAATATCAAGATGGTTGAAAGTGCGTGATGCTAGATTAGATTGAGTAGGTAAGGATAAGCTAGGTAAAACAAAAATTCGATTTTTTTTTCAAGTAGAAGAAAACGTTATTTCAGGTTTATGGCATTTACGTTCGTTATTTCGTTTATGGCATTTATGTTGTTTATCAACATTGTGCATGGTGCATGGTGGACTTTCTTGCATCATGGCGCCAGTCAGTACGCTCCACCAGAAATATGGTCCAGGAGTACGACCCATCGAGACAGGTTCAGTTTAACTCGGGCACTATGCCATTGTACGACATTATTCAAATTGAAATAGTCAATAGAGATTGTTGCACGTTTCATTGTTGCCTAACTAGGAAAACGCGGGATGCGCGTTGTGAGATGAGCTTAGAAGTATGGAAATCTAGAATGAAAAATAACTTGTCAGCTCAATTTACATCTACGGACCTTGGATTACTTCAAACGCCTAGAAACCTCACCCGCAACTTATTGATATTTATAGTGCTGCAACCTGTCGCATAAACACTTTGCAAATCCAATTGATCCAAATATTCAATAAAATGTACACCTTTAATACGTTTTCTCTGTTATTTCTCATTCGCTTGTTGCAAAAATCTCTGGAAAGGTGTATAATAGTATTTTTCATATTCGGTGATAATTTGAGAGCTTTTGAAAAATTCTTATTTTTCAAGTATTTTTCCTCCGGGTTATTCTTACGAGGATTTTTCAAACTTTCCGATTATTTTCCGGAAAAACCTTCCGACCGATTTCTCTGAATAACAATCCCAATCTATTCTGGTATGACACCAACGTTCAGAAAAAGTTTCAAGTTGATTGATGCATTTCTCTGACCTGTATGCCGCGTACATAATTACAAAAAAAACAAAAAAAAACATAAAAACGAAGCCCATTTTTTTTCAGGGTGTGAAATGGAAAGCTTCGCTACGCTCATCTAAACAACTCCACCGGTATAGCTGGGTTGTATACGGGAGTACGAATGAGCGGTTGATGATGCAATTGTGATGTGGAAACGTTTACAAAAACCTATGGCTTTTTCGGAAATCAATCTCACGAACCACCTGATTTCAGTTACTAACGCATTGCGTTGGTTGACAATAATATATACATTGTAGTTCATAGATGAGTGCTTGTAAAGTAGGTTTCGTGAAATATGAACAATACTATTATACACCTTTCCAGAGATTTTTGCAACAAGCGAATGAGAAATAACAGAGAAAACGCATTAAAGGTGTACATTTTATTGAATATTTGGATCAATTGGATTTGCAAAGTGTTTATGCGACAGGTTGCAGCACTATAAATATCAATAAGTTGCGGGTGAGGTTTCTAGGCGTTTGAAGTAATCCAAGGTCCGTAGATGTAAATTGAGCTGACAAGTTATTTTTCATTCTAGATTTCCATACTTCTAAGCTCATCTCACAACGCGCATCCCGCGTTTTCCTAGTGTTAAAAAATCATCCAAGTAATCGCTTCAACATCCGACGGAAACCAGGAAAAACTTGAGTGGATGATCCAGCTATGACAGGATCGAACCCTGTCTCATGAATGATATTCAATTTAACGGCAGTAATATACTGTTAGTTGAGCCTAATTTGTTGTAAACGCTACGGCCAGACTGATGCCTCCTTGCACTGTTGACTTGAGTCAGCCAAATTCATGGATCTGATCAGATGTTCCTCTTGTGAGATAATAATGCCGACTTCTACCTCTATGAAGACTTGAAATGTCTTTTGTGAGTATGAGTAATGATTATGAAAGGATATGAAAAGTGATTGAAAAACTATTTTAAACAAATCCTCCTGCACATGAAAGGCAAACAACATGTATTCAAATTTCAAAGGCTATGCTCAGATACATTGGCGTACATGAGCAGACTCTTTTCTAATGTCACGATTAGATCAAAAGCCGAGCATGGGTACTGGTAGTGCTCTGTACCGTCATTTAGGAGACCGGTATTCTTCCCAGCTTTCCCAACCATGAGATAAGAAGCAATTTACTACATTCTATGTACACTTATGGAGTGATAAAAAAAGGCGAAGGTTGGAGCTCAAATCCTTTCTGACGGAAGGTTTTGAACAGAATGAATATTACGGTTTAACGGCACGTCAACAGCAAAGTTATTCGTGCAGGAGGGATCTTTTTCGTCTTACTTCTGTGCAAAACTTTCTGGCATCACACAACCACAAATAATGTTATGTTTATGAAATGATGAAAAACAAGACATTTTGAACAAATTTTACTACACTACATCAATTATTTTATTATTTTATAATACACTTTCAACACACGATATATATTATTATACGCACTCAAACATGAGTATTTAAACTGTAACGGAAATAAGTTTGTAAGTACTAATTGTAATCACTATACATGAAAAATAATTAATATCACCCACAAGTTTCACTTTGTTTACTACGTTGGCTTCTTAATTTTACTTTTGTAAACAATTTCCTTCTCTACGTCTGTACCTTCAAACATTGCTTGTTTCTGCATAGCAACTTGAAGTTGCGCCATTGTGAATTTAGTCTGAGACCACTGGTAACGACAGAAAATCCAATACGAGAGAGTGATCCCCATGAACGAAGAGAAACCAACGTGTGACGCCATTCTTGTTTTACTTGTGAACATGAAAAATACTAATCCGCTACCGATTCCACCGCTAATTCCGTAAAGGAAGCTGTTCCGAAAGCAAGGAATACTTGAAAGGTCGCGCCCAAACAGCATGATCTTTCGATCACTTTCAAGGTCATCTTCCGCCATTGTTGATCACAGGAAAGGCAAAGTTGGATGAATCTGAAAAACAACCGCAACACATTACGATTGTGGTTTGACGAGTTATACCTGATGCATTTTGAAATGGAGTGATCACAAAATAAAATGCAGACAAGCATGGAATGATCTGTGAGGAAGCTGCTGACAATATAAACGTTGTCACGCATGCATTTGGGCCAACAGTTGAGAAACATGTGGCTGTTTGTCCTGATTTTGCTCAGATACTTTTTTGTTAGATTGTATCAATAGCCCAAGCAGGATGTTAAAATCTTATGGTTTTGAAAGAGGGACCTAGCCCTTGTCTTTGCAAGATCCAAACCCACGCACGTTTGATCCTGAAAATTGTCATCGTTAAACAAACAAATTTCGTACTGTAATTAGCTGCTCAATAGATGATCTTCAAATTGATATTAATAAAACAATACTAATTTCGAGTTTGTTATTTGCATTTCCAAGCAAACTAGATGGAAGCACAGTTGCTGGCTAATGTCTGCCGATTCTATGATTTCAAGATTGCCCATCAGCCATTTAAATAAACCTACTAGCTAGCTATATGTTTCATATAATGAAATGTAAAAATTCATAAAATACAATTATTGTTTTTTGTTAATAATAATAAATAATAACGATAATGGCAGTCAATCACAACGAAATTCACTAAAAGAGCTATGAAAAATATGAAAATTCAAAAATAAATAAGGTAGATTTATCGAAATGGCTATAGATGCGACTACTCGTGGCATGAGAATCTTGGGTAAATTTACTGATCAACGTACCACGCCATTTTTTTTTTCAATTTTTTTCAATTTTTTCTTCATTTTTTTAAAGTACCGTATTTAAGCTTCGTTCCGCCTGCTGGCGGTATACGCGAGGTTTGGACCTAACCTACTGTCCACCTTTGTCATCTTAGTCAGATCACAAAGCATCAACTTCAAGTGAGTAAAAAACATATTAAAACAAACAAAATACAAAATGTCTAACTACACACCATAGATATGAACAAGATCTATCAGAAAACACAAAAAAACGCGAACATAGGACAAAAATTGGCCATGGTACGTTAATCAGTAAAATTACCGAATCTTGGATTCTGGCCATATCCAAGAATTTTTTGGGTACAATATATGAGTCAAGGTTGAGTTGGTTACCTCAGTTTCATTAGGTTAATTCAGATTATTGCCCGGCTGCATAAGCACATTGGTGTCACTACTTCAACAAACTCGTGAGTCATGACTATAGATGCTGCGTACATTTATAGGAAGCAGTGCCATTGATTTTTCAAGTTGGTTAGTTACAATTAGGCCTAGGCATTGAGCTTATAGTGTTTATATATTATACTCAATGGCCTAGGTAAGTTTTGTAAGTTGAAAAATCAATGACAAGCAATGGCACTGTAGTGCCATTAAGTATAGAGGTTTGTAGTGCCAATCTATTTTAGGGTTATGTTTGGTTATCTTTTTCTTGTTTTCAGGTAAGGAAGGATTGTGTCAAATAGAAGAGATGGTAATTTCATGTTTCAAACCCTAGGACCCTACCACAAATCATCACCGAACATAACCCTAAAACAGATCAGCGAAGCTATAAATATTTCTAGAATTTCTAAATGACAAGAATCACTTGGGCCTACATAAATATAAACGAACCTGCAATATTTTCAGTTTTTACCTGTAAGACAAAAAACACAGATTGTCCAATTCTATTGTCTTGCGGTAAAATTATATCAAATTAAATTGAAATGTAATAAAAAGTTCAAAAATTATTAAATACATCAGCTGTTGGAAGATGGAAATGTCAATATTCAAACAGCTGAGCCAAGCATGTTTCTTATTTTATGTTGGCAGAACTAGAATGAGATCGTGATGATAGCCAATCAACAGCTTTGCATTTCGCGCGTAAATTTCTCGCCTCCAGCTGACCTTGAATTTGATGAAAACAAAACTGACAAAACTAGTGGGGTTGTTTTTACAAGGAAGAATTTATTGAATAGTTTCCATCTATTCAGTAAGATACGATTACGAATGAAATCAAGTAAATTATTCATTAACGAACGTGAAAGATAACTCGTCAATATGGAAAGGAAAAAGATACAGAGTAAGCGAAAATGCTATTTATGAACATTGTTGAGGTTATGGTCTGTACCATTACTGTAGCATTGAGTTTTTATAAAGTCGATGACTGTAGCATTGATTTTGTTAGGTTACCACTACAAATTCAATGACTGTAGGCATGAACTAGGTAATAATTTGAAACACCCTGCATGATTACTTGTAATTCTGCCTTCGAAGCTGAGTCAGAATAATTGTTCTGTAGCCCCATACAGTACACACGATGAGAAATAATATCTGCATACTCGGTCTTGGGATTTTTGCCCTTTGCTCCACACTAACATTGGGTCTTCATTGCTTGGGTCTGCTGGCCAAAAATAAAGTCGAAACGTACCATGTGACATCACAGGTCACATGAATATATTGAAATTGCTATAGAAGATGTTGCATTTTACAGGATCTCTATAGGTACTGATAATTTGAGAACAAACCTGTGTACCAGTACAATAGTGGCATTTTTATGTAATTTTATTAATATTATTGTAGTTTGCAATCTTAATTCAAAGTAGTGTGTTTTACTATATTGCTACCGGTATTTTGAATTGTGAACCATATGTGGATATTTTTGCTACACAGGGTTGATGCAGCAAAAATGTATGGCCAGTGAGAAAAAAAATCTAGATTTGCTGGCCACAACATGTGAAAAACTCGCTGACCATTATTTTTCCGGAGAAAACTATAATAAAGCATTGACCGAATATAAGGAAGCCGTTGCCACTGGACAATCGCACAATGTTGCAAGATGCAATCGAATGATTTCTGAAGTATACTTCAATTTTGGTGAATTCAATAAAGCTATTGATTATGGGAAGAGATATTTAAACTATGCGAACCTAGAGGGAAACAAAGCTGATCAGCAACGGGCGTATGTAACATTGGGACGAACGTATTTCGCTTTGGCTTCTTCGCCTTCTGTTACAAAGGAGGGAACTGAGACTGCCTTAAGACATGCGCAGAAAGCATACAAGAGAAGCTGGGATCTGATTGACAGGTAACTGAGTAAAGTTGTTCAAGTTTACTCAGTCGTGAATACGCTAAATTAGCAAGTTATGGAAAATATTTCATGAATAGGCCTATTTTGTGGTTTTGTTTTATCAATATTATTTATTTATTGTACTCATGGTTTGTTTCACAAAAAGAAATGTCTGGACTAGGTCAAACACTTTTTGCCCAAGTTCTGCCAACTGTTCTGGAAAATATACCCTAGATTGTAACTAAATTACATACTTGTACGGGACACACAAAAATGTTGTAGGCCTAGGTGTACCTCGTAATAGCATTTGTCATTTGGTAATAACTTTTGAGAAATTGATTTCCAGCAGTATAGTAGGCCTATTTTGATTAGCATCTGTGTAATTGTAATTTGAAATGTAATTGTGCGGTTTTTGTACTTTTAGTATCACTAAGAATGTTACCAAGTTTGAGTTGATGGAAATGAAAGCTGTCGTCCGATTGAACCAAGGATTAGTTGAAGAAACACAGGGCAACTTGAGTGATGCTCTCGAATCCTTCGAATCGGTAAACATTAAAGATAGATTATTTCCTTTATTTTAGTGATATATTTACTTATATTTTGCGTACGGTACGGTTTACGTACGTAGGTTTCTACGGAACCTAGTATTTGAGTACACCAAAACCACACAAAAAAGCTTGAAACTTGATTACAGATGCAAACTTTCAGTATTTTATGTTTTCATTTGTTGTACATTTGTACTTTCGTGAAGAACTTGGGAAGTAAGTGTATAATGTGTGTACTTGAATTCGGTAGAATTTTAATTTACTCGGAGAAAAAAACACATATTTTCCCTCCTGGGTTAATCTTACGAGGCTTAAAAAAATTCAGAAATGATTCTTCTCAAAAGTAGATTAACCGATCGCGCCTCAAAACTATACAGTATAAAGTTATAAAATGACATGGCAAGTTTCACCAAAGAATGTTCTTCCCTTTCACCTGTGGAGCTTATAAAAAAACTCTTCTTTCGAGGACAGTAAAATTGAGTCTTTGCTTTGCTCATCCAAAAAAGTCCTAATGATAATAATGATGTTACAGTAGAACGTCGTTTATACGACTTTCAGGGGACTGAGAAAAAAAATCGTATAAATGGATAAACGTATAAATGATTTATTAATGAATCTGGGTTCAAACATTTACCCACTGCATAATCAATGTTTTTTTTTTGGTCTTTATTTTCGTGTGTATGATGTTTTTGGTCTGGTCTGTAAGTAAAGACGCGTCACAGCTCTCCCCTCCGCCCCCTCACCAACCCTCAAGCCACTACAGCATGCCATTATGTCCTTGACAGCTCTCAGATGACATGTGCTTTGTGAGAGAAAGACGCAGACATTTACCAATGCTCATAGCAACCAATTAACACTGTCCAGACGACTCCTAGTGAGGCATTTACTTCAAATGTTTGACATGACATTGACAGAATTACATTTTTTTGTTTTTCTGTCCTGTTAGAAAGGGAATATTATTGAAATGACATTTGACTTCAAATAATGAAAAGCGAGCATCATTGCCTTTTTAAAATACTTCGATTTTGAAATCACTTTTTGTTGACATGAAAGAAATGGGCTCCTGCACACGCCTTGCATACCCCCTCCCCCCCTACCCCCCTCCCACACATTATCAGCTGTCACTGGCTGGGCAAATGTGCCAGTGTGATTGCAACATTCTTGGCAGTGTGCTTCCAAACCTTGAGGTTGGAGGTCCTGTTGCTCTAAAGAGTGATGATTGGTTTAGGAAAATGATGGGTCTCTTCATGAATATAAGTGATTTAGGACTAGACAATATCTATAAATATTTTTGGGGGTGGGAAAAACCTGGGTAGGAGTGAAGAAGTCATGATAAGGTGGTATTTTTACTAGGGAAAACAGGTGTGCTTACGCATGTGTTGTTTACGTTTTGGGGTTTTTATGACTTTATGATGAACACCTGACTGGAATTATTGAAAATGTTGGAAGGAGACAAGAAATTCAGTTGTATATACGAAAAGTCGTGAATAAATGAGTTGTATAATAGAAGAAATTTAACATGTAGTCTTATGGAGAATGGTTGGGACCACCTGGAAAAGTCGTATAAATGTAAAAATCGTATAAATGAGAATCGTATAACTGACGTTCTACTGTATCTATTTTCCGATCCTTGTTTGACAACGTGAGTAACTTATTCATCACCTAACTACTTCTTGTTTCAGGCAATAGACATATGTAGAAAGAATGACATCTACGAGATACTTTACCGCTGCTACGTTTCTCTCGGTAATTTCTACTCATCTCAGAACGATACTGAGAATGCGTTGAGGAACTTCAGTCTGTCGTTGAACATCGTAGAGAAGCTGCCGGATAAAGCAGAGTCAGCCTGGTTATCTCACTCGGAGAAAGTCAAAGTAGGTTTCATGCTATACTTTTATTTACGAGCAAAGAAGGTTGTCTACCAATTAAATAATTGTAAACGTTTGGTAATTGACCAATGTAGATGGGTGTGACTTATAGGAAGCAGGGGAAATTTTAGATACCTTGATTGGTTATGTCCCTATTTTCCCCTGCTTCACTGTCCACTTGATTGGTTTTTATATTTTGTGAAATCACGAGGGCGGACGATCTACAATGGTCAATTGCCTAATCTTGCTGCAACGTTGAAGCCTTAAAGGACAACACAACCCTGAAACTAGATTTTAACAAATTATTACTACATTTATTTCCTTAATTCTAGAGAAAACTAGAAATCATCATCTTAATTTCAGAGATCACAATTACCGGTAATTAATTTGTCTACGAGGAGCCGCCTCTTTTTCTAAGTTGTAACGTGGACAATATTCTATTCTGTTCATGTTTCTGTACAGAATCGGCAATGCCTACGTCATGACTCGTGGTCTTTGGAGTACAATAAATTAATTATACAACTCCTGAAGTTGAGATGATGATTTTTAGTTGGATCTCTTAAATTAGGGAAATGAAAATCGTCATTATTCATTAAAATCTTGTTTCAGAGTTGTGATGTCCTTCAAGGATTAATGCTTTTGAAAGGTGTAAGTTTTTCTTGCTTGCGTTTGTTTACTGTTTCTAAATCATAATAGGCATAGGGTACTCTAAAGTTAACAGGCTATTTATATAAATATAATAGTGATATTAATGTTTGTTATGTTGGTTCTCTTCTTGTTTCTTGTTCTTTATTTATTTATTTATTCATTCATGGCTTTTGGGTACATCATTTGAATGTTCAGGAACTAAGCAATTGAGGTAATAAACCAGGTCATACAATATACAAAATTTGTGAACTAAAAGCATAGTAAAATTAAAATATATAGTTTTTTTATAGAGATATTTTTTTATAGAGAATATGGAGTGTTGTTAAGAACAGAGGATTGTAATTTTATGAGATAAACTAGAACCAAGCTAATACGTTGGAATCCACCAAGTTGTATGAAAAAAGTATTCTGAAAAGAGTACCGTAAGACGTAGAGACTTGATGAAGAAAGTATTTTTCTGGTGTTGGAAACCTTTTTCACGTTACACATTACGTATATCTTACTGATTTTTTTATGTTTTTTGTATGGAAATGATGAATGTAGAGATAATTGGTATTTAATATCTGCATATTTGTTTATCGTAGGTATACTTTGGTATGGCGTCTTTTATGCAAGCCAAGACTGAGATGCTGAAAGCAAAGCAGCTGTCCATTGATAATGTTGATATAAGAAAAGAGATGAAGAAAATGTTGAAACAAGGTAAGCAAAAAACTGTTGCCAGTGAATGACGTAAAATCATATGCAGCACTAGGCCTAGACCTATTGAACACCGTAATACTCGTATGTGCCTCATAATGAAAACAAAAACTTTCATGTCTTCTTTGTCCGTACATATGAAGGATAATGATTTTAATAGGGTTTCTGCTCAATGTCAAAATGTGACTGTTTGATCAATTTTGAATTATATTGTGATGTAGTCATTGATTGTTAGCGTAGGCCTACAGTGAAACCTCTATCCATCGTTTTTAAAGGAACAATGAAAATTAAACCATACATCATGCAGCAAAACGATCCATCCAGTAAAATTCAACAATGATTATATATGGGAGTAGGGTGGGAAAGAATGAACGACACAAGCAGGAAAACGATGGATCCGAGAACGATGCATTGACAGAGGATTTACTGTATATGAAACGTAATATGTGCTAGTACAAATGATGTGTCGTATACCGTATCTTATAAAAACATTGCTGAACATATCTTATGTACAACGCTCCCTGAATTTTCAACGTTAATTTATTATCAGTTGAAACGAGATTTTATATGATGCACACGTTCCAGCTAGCACACTCTGTAGGATGGAGAGAGAACTGCTTGACACACCCGAACATGACTACAAGGCGAGAAAGTCGTTGTTCGAGAGACTCGGAGACAAGCTGTCGCACATGGGGTATTATTCCGTGGCCGTACGCTACTATCTGCGGATGCTGGAGAGTGCGGAGGAGGCTGGCGAGTACGGGAAAGATCTCTGCTCCATTTACGTGTCGCTTTCTCAAACGTATAAGGATGACAAGCAATATGACAAGGCTATTGAATTTTACAAGAAGGAACTAGCCTTATGGGGGGATAATCCCAAAGAGGTAAGTAAAATAATTAATCTGTTTTATTTTATTATATCTTGTTATTTCACTTATTTGATATTTGAAGCTGTTGATTATTATGTCGTATATGCATACTATATACATTCATGTTCTTATTTCTAGTATTACAGTCACTCTCAAAGAATCCAATATAAAAAGCCTTGAAAATTTCAACTTTTTGTAAACAATATAATTATGTTGGATGCTATAAAAAGTAAAAACAGTTTATCTCAACCCAAATAATCTAGCTCTAGGTGGGGTAATTAAAATTCGAACAATGTTCATTCACCATGAAGGACAATTTCCTAGAAAATGTCAATAATTTTCAAAAAAATTCAAGAAAATTTACTTCACTAATGCAATGTAATTTCATTTCTATCACTTGATACAGTTTTCGATATTTGTAGTTGTATCTATGCAAGAAGGTCGTCTATCAAGTAATATAAAAACTTCGATAATTAGAAACTTGATGCAACTTCGAGGATTTAACACTTAAATTGAAAGATGCAGTTGCATTTCTTTTTCTAAACCTTGTCATGAAAAATCATATCAACCTGAAAATATCACCTCTATGTATTATTATGATGATGATTTGGTCATTGTTATATTAGTAGCCGACCTTCTTTCACACACAAGTATAGCACTGTAAGCTTAGCCTACTGACGTTTGAACGTTTCAGGCGTGCCAAACATCGTTGAACTTGGGCGATACGTTGGAGCAGAGCAACGGCGATTACTACGAGATACTGGAACAGTACATGAACGCTCGGTGTTTCGCTTTACGAGCAGGCTGCATGAAGCTCGAGGCTCGTGCCCTAGATTACATGATAGATCTGTACAAGAGTAACGGACGAGACAACCTAGCAGGTAAAATCAATTACTGTTGTTTCAAGTAATACTTCAATCAGGTTATTTTTATTCATCAAACAAGTTTTTGTTTGTCAATTTTTGTTTGTTGAATTTTTAGAATTTTTCTGGATAAATTGAACAAAAATTTGAAGACGGTTTAGACAAAAGGTGGGCTAGGCCTCTTTATCAAATTTTTTCCTGTATTCACATGAGTTTTATCCATTTTACAATATTTATCCCATTACCATTACCTAATAAGTAATAAACCTTTCGTCTCATTATCCCAACATATCATTAATCATTCATCCAACGCCAAAAGATCTTAGTTATCATTATAGTGTGTCGTTAAATCCAATATAAATTCCCCAAAAAACTAATACATATTGTGGTTGTTCCAGCTGAGGCTCAGAAGGACCGAGACTTGCTGGAGATCTCTACAGACGAAGAGGAAGACGCGAGCTTGTCCGAGGGTAAAACGCCAGACGGTGACGAAGACACGTCGTCGGACGAAGAGGAGGAATGTGATTGGCCAGCAGACACGAGAAGATCGGCTCGAAGTCAGGCACCCAAGCTGAAGATAAGGACCAACGAGAAGGGCGAGACGGCACTTCATCGAGCATGCATCGAGGGCAACATCAACAAAGTCAGGGCTTTAATTGACCAGGTAAGTTCTTAGCGTCGACTCTTCGCCCTCGACTGTTTCCTTCTCACTACCGGTATTTAAACAAGTTGATGAAATAATCGTTTGTATCAACTTTGCATAACCTCACTCATTCGTCACTTTTGAATACGCTTACCTTCGTCACTAGTCACTTTTTTGAGTATATTGCATATTTTAAATCCATTAGTAGACCTGTAGGCTAGGCTATTAGCTATTATTCAAAGCTCTTATAATTTTTCCCTTCATGTTTATAATTTTGAATGTCAGGTTAAGGTTTTCATCCATTTTGGGTAGGCCCTATCTGAAAATGATGTAAACGGCTCTACTTAAATTGTGCACATCCAATCTCTAGATGCACTCGTTTAGCAGCGGGCCGTTCTACACGTATTTTAGCCAATTTTTGTTCATATTTTCTTTTTCTTTAGTCACTTTGGCAATTATTTTGAACCACACCAAGAGTTGTGAGGCTTGCATTCATTATTCACTTACGCCAATACATCTCCCAAGTTATCCTGAGAGTGCGTTTTTATTTCTAACATCAATAAAATTGAATAAATGAAAGACGTATACTTTGCTAGGGTCATCCTGTGAACGTGCGTGACAATGCCGGCTGGATTCCGCTCCACGAAGCTTGTAATCACGATCACCGAGAGATTGTGAGTCTGTTGCTGGACCGTGGGGCTGCAATTGACGATCCCGGCAAAGCCGAATGCGACGGAACTACGCCCCTGATTGACGCAGCAACGTGCGGACATATTGACATCATGGAAATTCTCATTGATAGGGGCGCTTCGTTGCTGTTGAAAACTTCCAAGGTAATTGACAACAGTGGTGTTATTATTGAGAAATGATTTTATTGAGGTTCAATGCTTAGAAAATATATGCCTCTCAAAAAATAAAGAGTGGGTGAGACAGACTTAGGGAGTGAGAGAGACAGAACATGTCTGATAAATATTGCTTTCAAATGATCCTAATTCATATTTCCCAATGAAATAACCATTCATCTCATGCCCACTTTATTATTCACCGACGCCAATAGAACTATAGTACGCTGTTAAAACAATTAACTACAGATCTACTGTATATATAACAAATAATAAAATGGTCAGCTTTTAAACACTTGAATAGGTATGTATTTACTGTATACCCCTTTCTTTTTTCATTTTCATTTACACTATTTTTTTAATAAAACTGCATCTGTGCAATGTTTGTTGAATTTGTTGGTATTGAAATGAAATCTAGTTCTCAACTAGTAGGTCTACCAACCTTTATTTGTATCTAATGATATTCGTTTCAGGGTGAAACAGCGCTTGATTGCTTATTAGGTTGGTACCAAAGATCGAACAGCGATAAACTGCCACAAGAATTCATAAACCAGTTTCAAGAAGTGGAACATAAGCTTCGTAATGCTCTCGTGAAAGGTAAGCTTCTAGCCTTCTAATGAGTAAGAATCTAGTTTTTCTTCTAAAATGTGTCCGACATTGGTGACATGCTAGTAATCACCAAGTACATTCTACATAGGGGGCTTAGTAACATTACACAATATTGAAGTTTTGGAATTGTTTGGAAAAAAGTTTGGGAAGTTTGGAAACTTCTAAAATTAGCAAGAGTACGGTAGATCTACTGGTATACTTTGCTAATAAATTATTGAGAAATAAGTCAATTTATGTCAAAGTCGAACCGTTTTTCAACTACAATGTATTGCACAACTAAACCATGAGAAAGGGAGGTGTCTTCTTCACCCTCAGGCCACCGGTACATAAAGAGAAACTGAATCTTCACTACCGGTACGTTATTCATCAATATACTGTATATTGTATATATATATTTTTGTGTCAACCTTAACAACAACAACATATTGTATTCTGATCTATTATATTATAAACTTTAGTTGCAGTATGGTGTTTTTATGTTTTTATATTTTTATATTTTGCCTTCCAATGTCAGTTTACCTTGATACCGCTAGGTCTATAAAGAAATATTAATGAATTTTACAATAACCTGGACTAGCTAGATTTTGTCTCAAGTCTCGCGCAAGTAAATAGACTAAACGATTTCAGATTTCATAAATGAAGCATTCATATTTATTTCAGCTGGATACCCAGTACCTCATAAATCAACGTCAACCAACACAAATAATGACCACTTTACCCTGCCGACCGTAGACCTCACATCGCAGAACACTCTCTCTCAACGATCGTCAGCGACCGACGTTTCAACGAGAAAAAAGAATACAATTGGTAACCTGCGCAACGCCATTGACAACGCAACGAGAACAAACGTCATCGGCAATCTGCGCAGAAACGTTGATAATTATTCCGACAACTTTCCTCATTTCAGAGCTATCAGCTCTGATGAAAGCGATAACGATGCTAACTCAGTGATGTCGTACTCAAATAGAGATGCGCAACAGAACGAATCAATGTCTCCGATGGACAGACATAAGACGTGCAGGAATGATGAGAGATTTGATCGTCGCGATGCCTCGGCAGAAGATTATGTGAAAACGATGAAGAGCGTGCGTCATCGGGCTAATATCAGCGGGCGAGCGTTTGAGCCGCTCGAAGATGGTGAGAGGTCGGCGTTCCTTGATCCTGGACTGGACGCGGATAATTGGCTCGAAGACGATATAGTGGAACCGAAACTAGCTAAACGGAGGAAAACTGATGCAAGAGGGTGAGTTAGTAAAGTGCTGCCTCACCACACCATGTATTTTGTAGGTTCTAACATCTGACAGATGTTTATGACTCTTTTTTGCGTAACCAATCTCGACTTATTCAGTTGAGTGTTTTTAATTTGTGTTCAATTGTCTTCCCCATTTACGTTAAAATGTTGAAATTACATATAGTAGAAGCAGACTAAGACTATGGCTGAAAGCTCTAAATGTCACCTAGTCAACTTGCTAGTTCGACTGAATATGTCACATAGGCTTAGTTGATGACGAGTGTTACATCTAGATAACCTACAATCAATTTAGTTGTCACAATTCAATACGTTGATTTAGTGTTTCATTGAAATCCCGCAGCTTCAAGTAGATGATATCACATTATAAGTCGATCCAGAATACCAACGAAATAAGTTGTCATGTTGAATGTGTTTGCAGGATGGAGTATCTTGACAGTCGTAAACCTGTTCACCAATCTTCCAATGCTCAAATTACCCGTCCAATCGCAAGACAGGTGATATCGAATGAATCACTCATCGCTGATCAATCGTTTCAAACCAGGATACGAAGATATTCTTCGTCGTCAGATTCGGCCGATCAAACAAACTTCAACGCATTAAATGAGGACACAGACTATGTCGATTCAACGAACACGACTCGAGCGTCAACATTTGATGATCTTCCCTTCAACAGTTCAGTAAATAATTTCACGCCAGATGCTATTATTAGCGACGATGATTTTGATTATGACATTCCTGTGAATATGTCTACGAGCAGATTAAAGGCGCCTACGAAAAATTATCGGAAACATCAAAGCTCGCTCCTCAACGCTGGCTTCAGCCGGAATCGCTCGCCTTCTGAAAACACACAATTCGAATCTCGCTCGAGAAACGTTTATCCTCCGATTCCGTTGAATCCTCGAGGAGGCGTTTTGCGAGACAGGAGTATACTCGCGGAAACCGGACGAAGCACCTCGTTCTTAGATAGCGTTCCAGCGAGAAGTGAAACGCAACAACCAATTGTACCGCAGCAGCAAGCTCAGGCGCAACTGACACAAAGTCTGTCGATTAAAGTACGCATCGAAGGAAAACTGTTTTTGGTGCCAATCGTTCCCGATCAAAGAATAAGTTTTCTGGCGGAGGAAGCTGCAAAACGTTATTACAGGTAAGAAAAACTTCTAGTCTTTACTTTTACCAATTTCTTGAATATTTTTAATAGAAATCTATTTTTTCCAGTTAGCCTCTGTAATTGCTGAATTGAAAAAAGTTCAGATTAGAATATTATTACACTTGAATCACTATATGTCACAGGCCTACCATCAATACTTTTTTGATATCGTGTTTTTGATTAAAATACGTTTTAAAACGTACAAGTTGAACGAATTCTTCAAAATATGAATTTTATTTCTATCTAATTCTGTAAGCAAGCCAATAAGCCAGTTTTCACCGATACATCATTTGTATAGAATACACTAAATTCATTTTATAAATGAAGTTGATGTGTGACTATTGCTAGTATTCATCTCGAATGCCTTCCTGCCTGCTCACCACTCTTCATATATCTTATTGTATTTTCACGTCAGCATTGCCGGAGTGAAGCCAACACTAAGTCTCGTAACAAAAGACGGTGCCCTACTTGCCGCCGATGATCCCGTCTCACTCATCGTAGGCACAGACGAGGTACTGACCACAGTCACGTCGTGGAACATGCCGTCGTTACCCGAGCGATATGTCGAGGCTTGCGCCGCTCTACAGTCACGCGTAGACGTTCGCGTACAGCGCAGTCTGGCGAGCTGCGAAGGGAACCAGGCGTTGACCTTGTGTGACCTCGCAATGACCGCCAAACAGCTGGCTCCGGTGTTTCGAGCGCTGCACACGCAGGACAGGTTGTGGAAGATGGACTTGGCGGGGAACCTGATGAAAGACGACGGGTTGAAGGTAGGATTGAATATATTTAGAATTGATTGGAGTTACGTCACGGTATTACAGAGTTCGGTTAGCTTTATTCTGAGAGTTAGTGAAAACAAATAGCATGGGTAACCGTGGTGACAACAACACTTGATTGCTGGTTCGAGCTACTCTGACGTTTGTAATTCCAGTATTAGATCCAGGTAGAGTAAGCCAATCGGGCCAATACTTTTGTAGCATCTGCATATCTACTATCTAAGTTCTAGAACTACCAACTTTCTTGATTCAACAAATTTGTTGACAAAATTAATTTGTTGGTTCACTATATAATTCAACTTGACAGACGAAAAATGTTTATTAATTCATTTATTTGAACAGCTCTGGACTATGTCACACTTTTGGTGACAGTGGTTTAAATATAATTATATATTTTTTTATAATAATGAATGAATGATTATTGAATGAATGATTAAAAAACACATTCATGAATTATAAAATATATATGTTGAGACGATGCTGCTACACCAATTGGGTGCAGTGGTGTTGTAACTGCAGCTTTGATGGCACATTCTTCGAGGCATTTAGCTTGGGGTAGTATCTCCATTTTATCCTTCGGGATATCATTCTATAGACGAATATAGAAAGAATGGAGGCCATTTATCTGTATTGTGCCGTGAAAGGTTTATCTGTTGATATGACAAAATTGAAAATAATCTGTTGATCTATTGAGTTATTGAAGCTTGTGTGATGCTATTTGGTTTTTCCATTTTGGAAAAATAATAAAACAACCACTTTTACCCAATATGTGAAATGGTGTTCACTTATGCTCACGTAATTATTGACTGTATATTGTCGTTCCTTTTTCAGCTGTTGTCCGATTGCGTGTCTCGAATGCCTGATCTTAAGGAGTTGAACATCAGTTGTAACTACATAACGTCGCAGGGCTTGCGCCACCTCGGTTACCTGTTTGCTGATACGGAGCCTACGAGACCGTTGCAGGTTGTTCATTTTGTTCATGTTGATAATTCTTTTACATAGACCTATGCGTGATGCGCGGTGGCTAGATACTTTGTGTATCGTCCTCAATCTTTTTGAAATCATCAAAGGACATCACAACCCTGAAACTAGATTTTAATAAATAATGATAATATTCACTTGCCCACTTTTAGAGAAAACAAGAAATCATCATGTCAATTTCTGAAATTATGTTTAATTTGTTTGTCTTCCAGAGACCTCGATTCATGATATAGGCTTCACCGATTCTGTACAGAAACATGAACAGAATCGGGTAATGTCTACGTCATGACTCAGAAAAAAGAACGGATGCTGGAGGACAAATAAATTAATTATTCATAGTTTATGAAATTGGAATGATTATTTCTAATTTTCTCTCAGATTCGGGAAATACATATCGTCATTATTCGTTGAAATCTAGTTTCAGGATTTTTATGTCCTTCAATCATTTTCTTGAACTCTTCAATTTTCTTTGCAGTTCTTCTGCAAACTCACCCTCTACACGTCCCCCACTTCCATCTATCTCACTACGTAGCACCTCTCTTCAACCTCTATTGTTTAGTTCCTCCCATCCAGTGCTGATCTTTTCTCCAAATAAATCTGTCCTTCTGTTGTCTTTTGTTTTGTCCAGCGTTTCCTATGTCAGCTATTGATTATTTTCTTTGACCGTTCCAGTTTGTTTTCTTCACCACTCCATTGCTATTCCCAATAGTCCTCCATCTCTGCGATCAAACTGTTCTAAATTAAATATGATTCGTAATTTGTAGGGTTATCCAAGTCCATGCGATTCTGAGTCGAAGTCATCAACAGAAACAAATTCCTAGGTTCAGATTCATGTTTCTGAACCTTTGCAACTTCTCAAATGAATAGCTGAGATATTCAACAAAATGAAATCATGTCATTTTTGTGATATCTTGATATCCTAGCTAGTGATTATTAATTTTCAATTTGAAGAAATACTTCAATTGGATTAATGTCAATTGTCCCATTTCTTTGTTAATAAACTTATTATGTTGCTGAAGACAGAACTCGAAGCTTTGAGCATAGTCTAGCACACGTCACACCCCAACTAGTTTGATAATTTCATTCGTTTGTTTGTTGTTTGTGTTTCTAATATCTGTCAATGTGTTGATATGTTACAGAAGTTGACGTCGCTGGACTTGAGTTTCAACTTATTGGGTGGTGACCCGAGTATGACAAACCTCACTACCATTCTTGAAGGAGCCAGTCTGAAAACATTGAAACTTCAATCGTGCGAACTAAGTTACGCAAGCTTTGAATGCTCGACCGGCCTGATGCCTCCATTACTTTGCTGTAAGTACAGTAGAGTGAAAAGTGCGTGGAAAGTTCTCTACCTCACTCTTTCATTTCACATATAATTGAAATCAAGAAAATACATCCAAAAATAGTAAATACCTTTTTGAACAAACTTCAATTGGACGTATGTACCGGTACATACTACGCACGTAATGGGAAATTGGCAGTACTCCCTATAAGTTAGACTTCATGAGACTCGATTTAGCGAAAAGTCAGTTTTTTGGTGATAACTTTTGAGCAGTACACCCTATAGCAACACATCAAAGTTGAGATTCTATTGCAGTGAAACTGTGGCACATCATTCCTAGATCCATTGTTGACTTGGTAATGTCATATATTTTATTCCGTTCTACTCATATACAGAGATAGAGGTTTCACTGTACTTATCATCACGAAACACGTGTCGTTTCAATACGTTTAAGATGGTGTACAAGTTTGAATATTTTCGTTCATCACATAAGCCCTAACTGAAGTTCATTTACTGTTTGCTTTCAGTGGAGTCGATAGAGAATCTGGACATCAGCTTCAACGCTTTGGGTCGCGAGGGAGTCGCTGGATTCCTCGGCCGTCTGTCCACAGAAACTTTGGTCAGCCTTAACCTAGCAGCTACGTCGTTACCGAACTCGACCACCTCAGCTGTCGCACGCGAACTGCGTCTTTTCCTTGAACGAGACAATCCAGACAATTTGAAATCTCTGAATCTTTCCAACAATCACGTAACCGATGCAGATGTGTTCGATATAGTTCAATCGTTGGCAAGAGCTCCCAAGTTCGAATCTCTCGTTTTAAGTAATAACCCCGCTATAAGTTCATCAGCGTTGAAATTATTGCTTTCGAAAGAACCTCCGTTGAATAAATTGGATCTTACTGGTTGTGGTGAGCTCCAGGTACCATTGTTGCAGTGGGCAATCGACAACAGTGATATCGTAAATATTAAACTCAAAAGCTTAACTCTGTCTGTAGTCGAGGATGAAGAGAGACAGCATAGTGATGATCTTAGAAATATGTGGAGCCGTGTATGGGGCAACAGGGCAGTGGTTAAAAAGGGACCTTTTGGGCTTATGTTCCTTACAGTGACTTAGATTATCACTATGCTAGCGTGTATCAACTATTGAAACCACCCGTCTTTCAGTCAGCCGAGGCATGACCTTGAGAACTAGAGTCAAGTTGTGCATCGGTTTAATCCCGTAAAGTGGCATGGGAATTTGTAAATATTATTCATCCATTATCTCATTTGCACCCTTAAATAAACTAGCTGCGAGTGGGGTCGTTTATCAAGCAATTATAATCTTACGAACTATTAAGACTGATTTTTGCAGGATATATATGTAATTATGTATATATATGTATTATATGATATCGACATTGTCTTATGTTGTGAGCTTGATGAAGAAATTATTTAGCAAACTTGACATAATCAAAAACACTTAGAATACTTAATGATACAGGGATTAGAGATATACTGTTTCTTGAGGAATAAAAAGCATTCTCAATAAGTTCTCGAAGAAATTCTCATCTGTTTTCAGCCAAATGTTGGTTTATTGGCTTGCCAAAAACCCATATAGTTTATTTCCAATTATGCCAATCATATTTATAATTTACACTTGTATTTTATTTTCATTGAGAATGTACTCTCTTGAATTGGACATATTTTCAAAAAATTGTGTGATACAGTATTTTATTAGGTCATAGTATTTACATAGATAGATCTTTCATCCATAGCCTTAATTGGGGAACAATGATTTTGTATCAAGTTTCGATGTTATTAAAAAAAAAAAAAAACATAGATAGGCTTAGGTACGTACCTTTATTTAGAGAAAAAAACAGTGACTGCCTCTGTATTATTATAAAGATTGTCTAAATGACACAGAATAACATAAAATGAAATAGATGCTTATTGTTTGTTTATTGTTGTCCTCTCATATTTTTATTTCTGTAATGTGAACTTTTACATTAATAATGTTTGACAAACTTTCTTGAATTCAAATTTAATACCGGTATCTATTTAATACATTCATTAGAATCAATCGCATTCAGCGTAATTTTTTTCACTAGTAAAAAGGTAATGGTCGTGGCTTGTAAATCGCCAAAACATCATGGGACTTATTTATTAGACCACAAAAATTAATTGAAATCTTATATCTAGGTCATTGGTTGATCATTTGCCATCTCAAGTTGATATGTTGTTTGATAATTCCAGTTAGTATACGGATACGTATTTCTTTCTTGTTGGCAGACGTGCTTGTTCTCGTTCAACTTTCTCTTGGTTCGTGGATCAATGTCACCGTAGATTAATTGTCGACAGTTGGCTTCTTGATGATTATTTAAATATTCATAATAATATTCTATTAACCATCGTCATTGAATTCCAACTCAAAGCGAGTAGCATCGACTGCATCCCGTTAAACCATCGGAGGTCATGATCAAAACGAAAGGAGATTGTGATATATCAACCTTTTCTTTCCTACTTGGACCCGTACGTAAAAGGACTATAGCTACTCATCTTCGTATATTATTCACTCAAAGTTTTTTGCGCAGATTTATTCATGAATATACAATATAGGGAAATAACATGTATGATACAATATGTTAAAATGTGACAAAATGTGCTTGAATAAGCAGAACCGTAACATGATCTCATTTTCAACTTTTCTGTATGATACATTAACAATTAGACCGTATTGATGCGTGTAGTGTTTATATGCTTATTTTTCTGTTCACTCTTAGTTATGTTGGGGTTGCACTTTATATAACTACAGACATAAAAAGGGAAGTCACGTCTTTAAATGTCACATTTATCCAATTGACAACAAACTGCATTGTGAACGCAATTCTTCATCACATTTGTACTATAGAATGATAGCAAGAGTTTGTGACATAATTAGTTTTACGTTGTAAATGCTGTAGATAATTCTATGTAGAACTCTTGTAGTTATGGAACATTTTCAATCTTTGCAGTCTGCAATGCCACCGTTAGTGATAGCAAACGTAGCTTCGCTTTCGGGCAGATCGGGACTGTCGTAGATCTTTGCTATCCTCGCTTCGCCGCGACCTTTTCTCAGAGAAATACGAGTGGTAGACGCGTGAGCGAGTATGTTGCCGCCAATTGGCTTCTTAGGGTCAGCCTACGAACAGGAATAAACAACATAGATATTGTTGTGTGATGAACAACTTGTATGCATTCAAGGTTGAAGCATTGGGTAGAGGCCTACGATGGAGCTTGTATAAACTAAATACCCAGTGATTGAGACTTATATAATATACTTCTAATAAAAACACACTTTGGACTCATTTATGTTGTAAATATTTTTTGAGTAAAATGAAAACAACTTGAAAATGTGTTCATGACATAGAGTGGGAATAAAAAAATCACTTTTAATTAGCCCAACACCTTTTCATCAAAAAGACACAACATAATTTGCTTATAGTCTCTATTATGAGAGAAGTTTTTTATTTACACCTATCTATTTTTTATTTCAGCACCTTACATTTTTTGGGGGTAGAAGACAGTAGCTATGCAATCAAATTCCTTCCTTATCTTATGAAATGAAACTGTTTCACTGAGTATGATACCGTGTCAGTGGCTATTAGAATTTTTTGTGAGATAATTGTGAATATTAAAAGTAGCAAGCAATGTTAAGAGATAAAAATTAATAAGTAATAATAATAATAATGAATTATGTGCACCAAGAAAAGAGGGGGAGCCAGTAGAGGGATGCCCAGTACTAAACGTACTTGAAAAGAAAGAGTAGCTCCGGGGTCGGAAGTCATCTGATTCGTTATGAAAACAGCAACGTTGTATTCCTCCGATATTTTCTGTAACCTTGACATCATCTGCGCTAGTTTCTGTTGGCGGTCGGCGAGTTCGCCGCGCCCACTGAAATCGACTCGGAACAAAGCCATGACCGAGTCTACGATTAGCAGCTTGAATATCCCGCGCTGTTCGTGGAACGTTGCAGCAACATAGTCGAGAAGTTCAAACTGGTGTTCGCTGGTGTACGCACGCGCATAAAGAACGTTGTCCAACACTGCGCTCTCGTCCATTTCAAACCGAAGACAAATCTGACGTAGACGGTCAGGACGGCTGTCATCCACCAATTAAGATAAATACGCAGTATGATCATTAAATTAAACATGGAAATCAGTAGGTCAACCAAACGCAGCTATAAAACCTATATTTTTTTTATTATTCATGAATATGATATTGATTTTTGATCTATTTGGTATGTATAATAACATTTCTATGATTGATACTCTTTATCAACAGTGTTTCATGACTTCTCGATTTGTTGTTAAATTATGTGCATATTATTGACGACCTTGCCTCATATTTATATGACTGTGCCAGTATCTGTCTAAGGCCTGGTATTACCAAGTCTAGTCAGCCTTTATCTGACAGTTCAAACTTGTTATCACCATGGTTACCTGTGGTATTTGTTTTCACCAACTTTCAAATAAATACTAACTGGACTTGGTAATACTGGACCTAATACAATTATTCAATAACAAAACGGAGAGGATTCATGCACAATTGATCTTCCCTATATATGTACTAATTTGCTATCTGTAACAAAGACTACCTTACAGTACTAATACTCTGTCCATAATATCCTATTGTAGCCTTCATTGACTAGCAATTATTTTGTATCAATTAATTGATGTTAATAAGGATACAAGGTGTTTTCGGTATCGAGAAACATAACTTTTCCTCCCATGAATCCATTTCTGCCCGGCATTTGTGTTGTTACGCACAACGTGTGCGATAGCTGCGTCTTGCCTGTTCGGAACTCGCCAAACACTTCCGTTATCGCCATCGACTCAATCCCTCCGCCCAGCAGTGTACTGAAAGTAATACACACATGACAGCACACAAAAACAGCTGATTAGCTTACAATGCAAATTGAGGATTTTTACGCTGCTAATATTTTTGGGGGAATAACGTCTTTGAAATAGCGGTTGGTAGGATCGTAGGATGGCAATACGAGACTCCAAAGTCGATCCGCTAGAAAGTCAATATGACATTCCATTTCGAGAGTTGATACGCAGCAAGACTTTGTGCAGTGCACTTATGCACTTATATGTTGAGATGTGATATTGGAGGGTGGTGGAGGGGAGGGGAGGAGGATGAGTTCAAAGGTAAAAAATATGTACAATCATAACCATTGTACAAATCTTTCATCAGTCTTATTGATATCAATGTAAAATACATATTGCTGATGCTATTACACAACTTTGCTTTGTTTATATTTTCTGGTATTTAGTTGGATGAGAGAAGCAAATACTTTGTAGCTATCAATAGCTGAGCCCGAGAAAACAAGACCATATTGCAGGAGCGATTGAACCTGGACATAATAGACCATGCGTATGGTTTGAAACATGCTACATTGCTACGCTACATTGTCGAGCAAGTGTGCTTATCAAGAAGTTGGCTTTTGCTAGTCTTTTCAACAGATCTTCTATGTGATAAGACCAGGTTAGTTGGTGAAAGATAAAAGTGTAATTAAGATGATTCAATTCAAAAACTTAATCGAAATGTATTTTTATAATCGACAATAATAATAGGGTTTGAAATGTATATTTTTTGGATGCAATATTGATTTGATTACTTCATTTTTCAGTAGACACGATATAGGATACACCATAATTATTTAATTTTTATTTGCTCCCCTACGAGATAATCTCTCTGACAGCTCAAATGCTTATGTGACTATTGTAATTACGAAGTGTAATCAAATATGTAATAAAATAAATTTTAAATAATTAAATATCAAAATTATTATTAAAGGCAATGCTTACTCGAGCTCTTGACTTCCCGTGCTGACTCTAAACACTTCTTTGCGGCGGACTCCAACCTCTGTCGCTGTTAGAAAACCAATGCTGCTGATTTTGCTGCAAGCTTCTTTTATTTTATCAACTTTTGCCTCTGAAAATCCTTTGATATTACCGAGACGTTTGCGAGTTGTCATCATGATTCCTTTGATTGTGCAAATGCCAGACGACTGGAGTTTCTTTATGTCAGCCATGTTCTGTGAAAAGTAACACCATCATACCAGTAGGCCTACATTGTTTTTCTTCAGCGTAGAAGTACAAACAACAGGAGGTCTGTTACTTTATGATTACATAATAATTGATCCTGATATAATATTGGAAAAAATTGATAATTTAATCTAGTGGGAATTTAATTTGAATTGAATTGGATTAAATTTTAATTTAATTTAAAGTTCTCGAGCCCACTATTAGATTTAAAGAGGGAGGAAACCACCAGAAGAGGGTGATAGGGAGAAGAAGGAGCCATATCATCCCTGTATTCCTGACCTCGCAAAATGTTATGGCATTTCTGAGGAATATTGGGAATGTTATAGAATCGTTCTTGGATCAAGGGTGGCTATTCCCACATATTAATTACTTTTTCAAAATCATTCAATTATATCAAAATCATTCATTCACGAAATATTCAAATATCAATCGTGCGTAGATAAGTAGTGATAAAAGGAATCAACTTAACGTTCACGTCACCTCAGCTAATAACAGCTGGCATCAAGTTTGTCAGCCTGTCAGCCGTTTCTACAAACAACGCTAGATAGAGCAGCGATCTTTAGTTCTCATGAAGGTACTCAGGAAATGGAACATGATTCGAATTAGTGAAGTCACCATCTCCAGCCGGTAAACCAACGCAACCCTTAATGCATCTTGCCAGGTACTAACATTCTTTGATGAGTTGTTGAGCATTATATTAAAAAAATGTAAACATAACAAGTAAATGCAATCTAAACACATACTCGTTGACCAAATTAATTTTGATGAATTCATTTAAATGCCCTGTCTTTTCTAGCCCAGATATAAATCAAGTTTGGTAAAATGATCACCATACAAACTCATAACTTTTCTCATTAATTAGGACCTATCTTCAATGTCTCAATAAATTCAGCCCCTTTTTATTGAACTAGATTACAAGAGTTCTTGTACCATTCTGATAATGATATATTTAAAATGAACAAAATAATATTTTATTGGACTCTAATATAGACTTTCAACCTTGGAAATATACCAGTCTATGTTAGCTCTGAGGCAGGTCAAGTCTGGGCCTAGACAATGGCCTAGAGAAAACTAGGACTCCATTCATGGGTTTGTGAATATTACTGTGTCAAGTAGTAAATTGAGTACTGCACAAACATTGTAAAAAGAAACATAATAATTTTGCACACCAGCAAGATTTATCGTACCTTCAGTCCTAGAATTAGGTTTAGTGTGGAGCAATTGGAAGAATGTATGTCACCATATATTTTTTACTTACAACGCCATGGCTTTGAAGCATTTCTACATCTTGGAATGGTGTAATTCCAGTTTGGGGAACGACATGAACATCATCATCTTCTTCGTAAAATTCCATGTTTCTAGCACAAACTATAGCGTCAACGTTTAATTATTTTATCTTTGTATTATGGTGAGTTCTATCACAAAAAATTGCACGGCGGATTAGAAGAAAATATTTTTCTTCAATACAATGGAAAAAGGGAGCAATTTGAATGAAGAAAGTACCGAAATCGCTGTCTAATATATATGTATTGTAGACAGTGACGGGAAATAAAGAACTTTGAATGGGCGTTCTAAATTTGAATAAAATCGAAATGTATCGACCGGTCGAAGACGTGTTTGATGTTGGCAGAGTCGATAAAGCAGTTCTTCCTGCAGGACGTAGAACTGCTTTATCGACTCTGATGTTGGTAATCTGCCTGTGAGGAGTGAGGAGCAGGGGAGAATGACGTGACGTAAAATCAGACATGGCGACCGATATTAAGTTCAGTGCTCGTGCTTATTGTAAAATGATGCTTCATGCAGCCAAATATCCTCATTGCTCAGTTAATGGAATATTATTAGCAGAAGACACAAAGTCTAAAGACGACAGAAAAAATAAAGGGTTGTATATTACAGACGCCATCCCTTTATTTCATCAATGCCTACATTTGACTCCTATGGCTGAGATCGCCCTCACTCAGGTTTGTATCTGTACTTTAATTGCCACTTCCTGCTAAAGTTAGATTAGATGGGCTTATTTGGGCCGACTGTATTATTATCACACTCAATGCCAACTATATAAATTGTACCTCAAAGGTTTTCTGCCTTGAGCGACTAAATCAACGATGAAAATATCGGAGCCAAATGTTGTGTGGCCCCTAGGCCTGCCATTGGTCTTACATGAAGATTGACTAATTCTTTTTGGAATGTATGCAAACTAGACCCCAGAGCTTATAATCCTACAGTGTGGCTTACTAATGTGGTTGCACTAGTGTAGACTAAATCAGTGGTATGGGGCTAGGCCTGAAGCTTGTAGGCAGAGAGCACTTCAATGATCAATTCATCCCTATCGTTGGCAATGCCATTGAATATGATTTGAGATCTTGTGGAGTGAAGAAACTGTAACGAATAGTCAGACTCATATGTGCCTGTAAAAGCGTCCATGAAGTAAAACGATTCATCCAGGGTAATTTTACTCGAGCTGTCCTTCCATGAACGTGAATGTTGGCGTTAGCGTTTCGCTTTTGCTAGCAAATCCGCCTAGCTAAATTTTGCTCTATTATCTACCTGCAGAAAATTGTTCTGTCAATTATACTCTATTGGGAGTTTTTCTAAGCTTCGACTCTGCCCGGTTTGGCGCGCAACTGATAAAACGGTTGATGGTTGCCGTGATGAGATAAGGCCTCTCTTGAAACTCTTTATCCATGTGGTGCAGTACAAACACAGATATTTTCATATCTCCTCCACAAACAATTCTGTAGTGAATTCCATGGCAAATGTCCATGTAAGGTTAAAACACCCACGGATGTCGAGCTTCAGCTGTCAAAAGATCTCGTCGGATGTAGTAAGCATGTGCACTCTATATTCGATCGCTGGAAAGTAACTACTTACGGCGGATTCGCTAAGCGAAACGCAAAAAGTTGGGCCAAGCTCAACATTTGAATACTGCGCTGCTCTCGTCACTCATTGGTGGTTTTTCCAACATGGCGGCTAAAAAAAACACTTTGCAAAGGCCGCGTGCATAGAAGGCCAGATTTAGGCCTACTGGGAAAATAAGGTGTTGGGGTGAGAGAAAATGAATAGTAGAAGCAGGAAAACGTCAGGCATGAAGGTTTGACTGTTCATAATATTTCATTTTTTCATTACTGTATCCTATATTTTATCTAACCTTTTGATATACCGGTACATGTTCATAGACCCGTATAAATGCCTTTATCTGAGATAGGCCTATACAGCCTGACAGGCATGGCTCATGGCTAAAAATTGTTTACTATGAAGAGCAGTAATCGGTAGGTTCAAGGACAGTACTCAAAAATAGATCAAGGTTCAGAGTCGAGTGAAACCTCCGAGCAAGCTCAATATGTCTTGGACTGTAGGCCTACTGATGATCAAACCACCCTTGTTTCAGGTTGATCTCATGGCAACTACATCAGGACTAGTAATGGCTGGATATTATCTAGCTAATGAAAACTTCAAGGATGTGAGGTAACTTGATCATAATTTTTGTCCATATATCCTATTACGGAGGAACACATCTGTTTTTACTGGTCGTGGTGGCCTGCATCAACATGTCAGATTCCCAGCTTGGGCTCTAATCACTTCTGAACAATTTTCACAAAACCTTACCTATTTACAAATTTTTTTCATCACTCCACTAATATTTAACTTTGTAGAACCATTCATAATAGGCTGCGCTTGTTAAACTTGTTGGAAATAATATGAACTTTGAGTCTTGAACATTTATTCTTGCTTTCGTTGCTCAGAGGAGAGCTTCATGTTTTGTACCACGATATGTTACACTGCCAGGGTTAGTGGATTGATGATCATATTAAATATTTAATTTACTCCAATAATTGCGTGGGTAATAGGATCGTGCACGTAGTAAATATTATGGCGGTTACTTATTTGCTAAGCCCATAGAAAATGAATAATATTTTATATTCATGACAGACATTTTAATTGTAATTTCTACTTCTTCTTCCAGCCATGAAAAAGGTAATCGAATAGCAGACAAAATAGCGGAGAATTTCAACTCGGCCTGCCTCGTTGTTGTAAGTTGTATGCATTAGAATATTTGTAATGTATTGTAATGGTTTTGGTGTAGGCCTAAATAGTAGGTGAACTAAGAAGTTTGAGAAGTAGGTATTGACTAGCATAGGCCTATAGCCATATAGCACATAGGGTTATGTGTTCTTGTATTGGAGAGTTTTTCCAATTGGGTTGGAATGGGTTTTATTGCCAAATCTCTGTTGGATGATGCAAAAAGATGTACCAAAACCTCCGTCCTTCATGATGCTAAATTGATACAGGTCTACAAGATGACAAGAAATGTATAAAAAACCAACAGCTTACCTTGATAATAATTATAACAATATGTTTTCATTTCATATAAATTCTCTGCCACTACCCTAACACTACCACTACCCTACAGTGACCAAGATATTAGCCAAAACGTTGGGTAATTTATGAAAATCTCTTATTTGTTTAATTATCTGTGTTCTATCACTGGGCTCTCCACCATGAGTCTTTCTACTTAGAAACGTTGGTAAGGTGCTGTTCTC
Organism: Brachyptera risi; assembly: GCA_964007535.1. Classification (NCBI taxonomy): domain Eukaryota; kingdom Metazoa; phylum Arthropoda; class Insecta; order Plecoptera; family Taeniopterygidae; genus Brachyptera; species Brachyptera risi. Next base: position 34,043,029 of record OZ023333.1, on the reverse strand, counting down.
TCTTTCTCTTTTACCCAATTCATATTTACATACCTAGTAAAACCTCTTTTCATCGTTCCCGGATCCATCATTTTCCTGCTTGTATCATTCATTTTTTCTCATCCCACTCCCTATAACCAATGTTGAATTTTCCTGGATGAATCGTTTTCCTGCATGGATGGTTTTATTTCCTGGTCCTTTGAAAAACGATGGATAGAGGTTTCACTGTATCCAGTCTTGGTCTATTTTCCTATTAACACCAAGTCATTCAACAGCTTACGAAGAGTTATTTAGTTCAAAAAGCTCTGACGTTTTCGAGGTTGGTAATTGTGCTTGTGAGTCATAACCACAGCTGTTTGTGATGGCTAGATACGAGCCTGATGTGGCACGTCGTGAATAAATGTTTCTTCATGTTTTTTTTACAGATTGACAATAAACGGTTGTCAATCACTATGGACAACCTAGCTCTGTGCGTCTCGCAGTGTGTCGACGGCAAGTGGAAGCTAAAGGATAAAGCAAAGTAAATATTGACATTTTCTCATTCCCATATTACAGCGTAATATAAATACTACTTTTAACATTAAAATTTCTTATAATGTTTCCCAGTATTATTACATGAACACGTTCATGAAATATCCACAAAATCTGATACAAGCTTATCTGTGGTTTTAAATAAAGAAAATACAATTAAAACAAAAACAATGTTGAAAAATACAATGTTGGATATAAATGAAGAATGGGGAAAAATGAAAAGTTTATGTGACAATATGAAGTGTAAATTATAATATGATGCATCTCAAGATATCTGAGTCGAAGAGAATAATAGTATAATAGATGATATTTGTAGCCTATAGAAGCAACAATTTATAAATGAGATGTGTAATAAATGGAAATGAAACTTGACTTCCTTAGTGATAACAAAATTATTCCAAACTCACAGAATGAGAAAAACTGATATACCTACCGGTAGCTTACAACAAAAAAATGATAAAAATAATGTAACTTCAAAATTATGTCACCCAAAGACCATAAACTTGAACAAAATAATATTAGAAATAAGAAAAAGAAATAAAGATTCCTACTACCAGCATTATTGATTTAATAAAATAATATAAAATTCAAGAGAGGAATCCGTGCTCTGATAGATGAGAGATATCTGAGGAGGAAAACAACAGACAGGGTTAGATAAATTTGATTTATAAAAATAAATAGTAGGGCCTACGTACCGGTATTGAATTTGAATTTGACTGACAATCCATTTTATTTGTAGCTGTTCGACCGATGCTGATTCATTAGACGCTGCTGCCAACTTGCTTCAAACGAGAGCGTACGATCAGCTGATCGACTTTGATAATCACCTAGATGATATATCACTAGATTGGAGGAATACACAACTAAATGACGATATCCAAGAAGAGCTAGATTCATACTAATAGTGATTCTAATACACACTAATTGCGGTCTTCTAAATATGTGGCGGTATTATCAATTCTTTAAAGACCGTCGATTGCTATTCGAAAGAATGAAATATTCAAAGAGTTAATATATTATTAATATATGCAATTCGTTGTTGTTGTTATTGGGTGAAAATTAAGCTGTGAAACGATGTGATTCAAGCGTATTTGCTACCGTAGAATCTGGTGTATTGCTCGTGATCATACCCCCCCCTCCCTGCAATTGTAGCAGAATTGTTTTGTTAGCTATCAACATTCAAAAGGCGCCTACTGCGGTTATTTTTGTTGCATGATTGTGTGTCTTCTCTTGGCCATTGGAGTTTTTAAAACCATATCTGGCTGAATTAAATTGCTTCAACAACTCTAAGTTGGGTACAACACTGGCTCTCGATGAGTTAATGTGCTTAGATCAATTTATTTATTATTTATTTTATTATTGGTAGGCCTATTGGCCAGCATTTAATAATAATTTTCTGTGGATTATAAAGTGCACTATAGTTCTGCCTAACTGAAATTAAACTATGCTTTAATGTCCTTCTAATTCTCTCATTGAATGAACTCGTCTTGAACCGTCGGTAACCGTCGGTAACTGAAGTCTAGTTGGGCGCGGGTTCGAATTCCACCTAAAGCTGGCCTTCCATGAACGCGGTATTCGCTAAGCGGTTTTTTAAACCACCATGATGATAAAACGACCAATCAGTGACGAAAGTTACGCGATTTCTGATTGTTGAGCTCGCCTCAATTCCACTGCCTTGCAAAAGCGAAAGCGAAACGCAAATCGCGTTCATGGAAGGCCAACTTTAGGCACATGTTTATTTTAACAATCATGCATCACCTGTTCATTTGTATCCCTGAATTGCCTGGCTGCTGACAGGGTCATTAAGCAAACTTTAAATCATGAAAATTGAGCCTTCAATTATTTAACTTTGATGTCTTGCATCCAACGATTTATGATTGAAATCAATTTATGATTGAAGATTGATGTAAATCTTGGGTTTTAGTAGGCCTAACGTCAGTTACGATGAATGTCCTGTTACTTTGCATGGTAAATGGGGGCTCTTCTATGTGCAGCATGTACGTAGACTGTTGCCATATCTATTGAACGTACTGCCACTGACTATGTAGCTGAAGTACTCAAAATACTTCTAATATATTTACTGATTGTGGATTATCGTAGTTATTATTATTTTTTGAACAGTGTTCACATTGAACAGTTGGGTCCTGTCGGGCGTGGGTTTGGGGTGTATTACCAGCTCACTCGGGCTCCCAAATAACCCAACTGTTGGTGGGGTCATTAACATCTTCAATCACCAGCAGCAACTGATTTTCATAGCTACGATAATACAAGATGCGGTAATATTCATCACTGTAGCCTTTGTAGACGCCGACTATTGTCCATATCTATCTCATTGTTACCACACATATGAAGATGAAACATTGAACACTTCAAGCAAGATGAAAAACCTCAGTTGATCAATTGAGTTGAGATGGCTAAATTATGTTGAAAAACTTTAATTCAATGAAATGCAAAGACCAACAGTTTATTACCGTAAGTGTTTTATTCAACAGATTTTAGAAGTGCGATCTAGTTTTGGGTTCGTCAAAATTCTAACCGCAAATGGTTATAATTTGAGGCGTTTGGAGGGTTGCCTCAAATACAGGAAATTATTTGAAATAATGTGGATTATTGATTGAAATGTTTAACGACAGTGTGTAGAATTATTTAACGTTATACAAATGTTTGACATTTGAACGACCAAATATATGCCAATATTCGAAAGGTGTTGCAAGTCAAACCTCTTTTAAAAGTACGTATATCATAGGTGAGTCTGGACTAAATCATGTAGGCATAATAATATATGCTTCACGCCACTAGTGTTGGCCGTCACGTGTGTATATTAGCACCAACGATCAGGCGTATCGTTCCGAGGACACGTGTGGTACAATGTATACTAATTCACTTCGCAACTGTAATGAAATGGCCGAGTGAGACTACATATGAGTTAGGCATTTAATCATTACAGTGCGTCGTTAAAAAACCCAATATAAAAAAAAAAGAAAAAGTTGGGCATTTAAGTCGTTGAGCAGTGCTTGTTAAGTAATGTGGACAATAAATGCAAAATTCACTTCCTCGTCATGCCAACTGTTTCAAGCAAGTTTACAGTACAATAGACCCCTGTTATTGTTAATGTAAATGTTATGGAATATTAATGCAACTAATTTGTATTAATGATGTTGTTGACTGGATGAATACTAGTTCAAGCAAGATTGTTGATGAATCGTTGAGAATGTTTGTCAAGTCTTTCACAAAATGACTGGGGAGCACACGTGAGTCGATTTAGCAAACCATCAGCTTTTTGGTGATAACTTTGGATTGGTAGAAGAAATCAAAATTTTTAAACTACTTGAACAGATTTGTATTTGTATAATGTTTATTCATTCATATTTATTATTTATAATAAAGTACATTGTTGTAGAATACTTCAATAAATGAAAGATAATTTATAGATGCAAATAAATCAAATTACAGTAATTTAGGTGTCACATATGTTATACTTTGGTTGTAGATTCAGTGATATTATAAAAAGCTAAATGACCTCGCTGTCGATGCGCCTCAAAACTCTAATATTCATTCATTCAGGGTTTGAGATTGAAGAAGATTTTAGCTTGCTTGAATGCTACCTCAATTTAACACCTTAAAAAAAAAGATATGCAGTACTATTTAATTATGGATCCTGACGTTTTTGCAGGTAGGCTCTCGCCTTATTTGACAAAAAAGTATTAGCTGTAGCTGCATACATGTGAAAATTATACGATATTAGTTGATGTTTATTAAGACAGTATTTATTATATACATGATATTGCCATCGTCAATATAACGAATATTATAGAACACACAGAGAAAAAATTGTTGTACAAGTTGTCAAGGTTAAAGGTCAAGTTGATAGTTGTTACATGTAACTCACCTGGGAGATGCTATAAATATATGTGTTTCTGTAATATTAGAATGTTTATATCTTATACCATGCTCAAGTTATCACCAAAAAGGTGATGCTCAGTTGAATTGACTTGCATGTAATCTTGAGTTGGAATTAGTTGGACTGAAAATCAGAAGGGAAGTTTCTTGCATATTTGGCGTTCCATCTAACGACTTCCGAATTATTAATCTTCAGCGTTTGAAGTAACAAGGGTTTATTGTATTGTGTGGATAGCGATTAGAAGCTGCTCCATGTGTTATTCAAGTACAACACATTATATATTTAATTTATCTACCATTCCTTACAGTGTACCTAGCGTAGTTTGCACGGCTTCTTAGTTCTTTTAGCGATCCATTTCAGGCGTTTTAGAAATGAGAGAAAATCAGTGGCCTTTAGTTTTTCAATACTTGACTTAGAATAAGCGGGTATTGTCTATTGTTCACGATTTGTAATATAGTTCTATTGGATATCTTTCCTTGATTAGGAATTTGCTGCCAACTTTCCCAAACAATGTACTTTTACTTTATTCAGTATTCAGTGCCATTATTTGTTTGGCAAATATTAAAATCTATTCATGGCTTTAGTTCATTTAAACGTTGTAAATAATACTAACACGTTTTCAACTCGTTCTGAAAGTACCAACAAATGGTGAAATCTAATGGAACTTCCAATCTAACTTTTTACAAGTTTTAAAATCATGGTTTCTTTTGTTCAAAGGTAGATTTATTATTGGGAAATTTGGCATCTGTGAAAAAAGGTGTGAAAATATATTCTAATTAGTCATGTAGATGTATTATTTGCACATTGAAGTGTATTCTTTCCTTTAGTGTGCATTATTTCGTATGAATTTCTTGCAATTTTAAATATCTTTATATCGACGATATTTTAATCTATATCCACATTCTACAGACATTGGAACTGCATTTTGTGTTATTTCACAATTTGCAACTGATTTAGTGATTCAGGTAATATTTATACACCATTGTAGTAAGTAGTATAACTTGGAAATGTGATTGATGTAGGACTAGGAAGGATGTGTAGTACATATACTGTGCTGGTACTAGTTCAAGGAGTAATCTTGTTTACTTCTAAAACCACATTGCTTTATTTGTATGTTGTCATGTGTTCAATATAGCAGTGAAATTGATGCAACGTTTTTTACACTTCTTCAAGTACAAATCTTTCATCAAATAATTTCATAAACTATCAACCTGATTGTTTTAGATAATTATTATGCAATTAAAAAAACCTGGTGGTTGACACATTTGTTTTGTGTTTTTTATTTCAATTCTACTGTCACAAATTGGTAAAATTACAGTGATGTTTTTTTATCAGTTTACATTTCTGAAAGCAGGCCTAATGTTTTTTTAATACAAAATCACATCTTTTAAAATATAGTATTATACAAGGTTTTTATGAGTCTGTCATTTCGGCAAATGAATACAAATCCATCTTCTGTTTCTATTCTTTATTTGCAAACCTGGAATTGCTGAAATCTGTGAAGTGATCTTTAAATCGTATTTCAACTTTTATTGCCAAAAAAATCAAACTTCCATGTAAGTCAGTAGTGTTTTATTCAATTACGAAATATAATATTTTCAATAAATCAACGCATGCCATTTCAACGTTATATCAAGTTTCAGATATCAAAGATGTATTAAATCTCAATATATTGCATGTTTTTATTATCATTTGGATCACTTTATGGATGTCAATATTATGTAAGCAGGAAACTAATACGTAATATTGAAAACTGAGCATTTTGAGTGTACATTATAATACAATTTTTTATTATAAAACCAAAGATAACCAAAATACAAAATTATGACAATAACGAAATGAAGTTATACGAAGTAAAAATAACAGAATGAATCCTCATAGTAAAAGTAACTGATTCTCCTCCATTATTTGCATTCGTCTTCCTTCATAGGCTGGTGTTAAAATACACATCCAGTGGTGATTATAACATTTATTTCAACAATACATCTTGATTGAGAAACCAGCTCTCATATACAATAACATCTTGACAAACATTTACTTACAAAATCTCTCTTTTAAAAATACTAAAACTTATCACTCGCCTATATTAATTTGATTTAACACAATGATTATTCATTATTAATCGTGTTCCTGATATAAAATATAATCATCATAATTGCTAGCCAATAACCACACCATTACATCAATCACAGACCAATATAAGTACTTTTCTTCATACATTCTACTATTTATTTTTATGAAAATCATTTGAAAACAAGATTGGGCCAATTTATAAGTGTAATGAATTAAATTTCTCACCTCGAAGTTTAAAGTGAAGCAAATTTGTTGTAAAACATTTGTTAAAACAACATTTTTTGGAATTTGAATATGATACAATTTGTATCTTTTACCAAAGTTCATTGGATTTTCCAAAAATTATTCAATTCGTAGAATTATATCGAGTTGACTGAGATCACATTAACAGGTACCAACAAAAAGTGACAAAAACTCATGAAAATACGACTGTCACAAATTAACGTCGGCGTAAACTGTGATTAGTGTATTGGTGAAAGTTTGTCGTTATTAATCAAACAAAAAGTGCATGAAAAATTCTTACAAACAACTCGGTCCATGTCTGAAGACCTATCATATAACGGAGCACAGTTTCTAAAATATCAATCATTCGAAAACAATTACGCACGATCACTGTTGTTTCCTTTCAATAAGTTAATGATATTTTCCATTATAGTTGACAAAAAAATACAATCATTTAGTTAACTTCTGTTCATGAACCATTTTGTACAATTTCATTACAAACTGACCTGTAAAATTTGATAGAATGATATACTGCAAATCACGAGTATTGGTGGCTGAATTACCAACCTAATGAAACTTGCATTGAAAACATGATAATATTATAAGATTTTTCCAAGTGAAAAGGAGGAGGGGTTTTAGTCGGCAAGAATCCGACACTCCCCACTATTCAGTTTTAATTTAATTTAACTTTACTGATGTTTTTATCATTCTGTATTGTACAGTCAGCAATATTATTGAATAAATATAAATACCACCCACGGTGTCTCATGCAAGGTTTCCCCTCACAAAAAAAAAAATAAATAAATAAATTGTCAGTAAAATGTTTTTTCTTTCACATGACATAGTGGTTGAACATCAACAATGATAATATAAACACCAACATTTTCGATATGTCATCAATTGAACAAATAAATGTATTTAATGTATACATCTATTTTCAGATCAACCAACACTATAGTGATTTACAGTATACACTAATTCTCATCACTGACCGTGCTGATCGGTCGTCTCTCTTATTCATTATCTGTAACGACCAGAAGTGTCGACCTCAGTTTGACAACGCATTAGACAAATAGGAAGCGTCTATGGCACAATTGTAAGCTAAAGCTAAGCTTCCCCTCTTCGTTAAACACTAGACAACTATGTATCACTAAGTAATATCATCACCTTATTGTACTGCTTGGTAGCCAATAATAGTTAAACCATTTCGCTAATTTGCACCTATCAGCGCTCTTCTCACATATTTCATTACCATGTTTGGATAAAAAATTATGTGTATATATATATAAATATATATATAAATATATATATATATATATATATATATATATATATATATATATATATATATATATATATATTTATATACATATATATATATATATATATATATATATATATATATATATATATATATATATATATATATATATATATATATATATATATATATATATATATATATATATATATATATATATATATATATATATATATATATATATATATATATATATATATATATATATATATATATATATATATATATATATATATATATATATATATATATATATATATATATATATATATATATATATAATTTTATATAATTTATATATCATACATAATATTATACTGATACTAAACCAAGCTGTCAAAAACAGTTTTTTTGCATAATAAAATATGTCTATTTTCTATTTGTATATAATTTGTGCATACTGTTTTATACTATATAAGTGCTACTTATCTCAACACAACTAGTGAAATATAATATATTGTTGTCGCTATAACGCTATTATCACAACCATTAAGATAGTAAGAAATACACAGTAGAAGAAAGTCATAGTGAAAAGGTAGGTATAAAATCTAGGAGAGCAAAATGTCAAAAAACCAATTCACAACCGTTTAGTGATGCAGCGTATTGATTCGTTTGCAGATTTGAAAGTGCAGTTATAGAGTGAAATATATCGTAAAATAGCTAGTTCGTTTTATCAAAGCGTATATATATGTTTATAGCTAGCAGATTTAGGAAAGTGGAAAGTTGTGTGGGAAACAATGTCTGCATGGTTTTTATGATGGTCATTGGTACCAAAGAAGTATAAATAGAGTTGATTGGAAATAAAATTGTGGATAAATGGACATTGTTTGTCATTACTTCCAAGCCCAGAAATTGATAATAATCAATCAATCATTTAATTAATTTTCCAATTAGTATTGTTCATGATTATCTTAATTCTGGAAATGCAATGGAAATAGGTGAATGAATTATCTTTTCACCATATCCTCGCTATTTTTCCATCATCTTTTTGTTGCGGTCAAGTGTGGTAATATCTCAATGGACGATATGGTCCTAATTGCCTATTGTACCTCATTTAGTCAAATGCATCTTATATACATCTCTTGAAATAAGTCCATCACAGACATACATTTCTTTTTGATTGAATGAATGCTGAAAGTAGAGGAAAGGAATATTTAGAAGAAAAAGAAGGCAACGAAAATCGAAGAGAAAGAAAATAATTTTAAAAATAAGACTGAAGATTTTTCTTTCAACAGAATTGATGAAATTGTTCTAAATCCATTAACTCATAATTTAATTTTTACGACATGTTGAATGAGATGTTATATCCAATTATTTTCTTGGGGTGGTAAGATCACCCTTGTGGTTCAAACGACCTTAAATTCTCATCCTTTACATTAATTGAAAAAAAATGACTGCATGTCAAGTTTGCGTTGTTAATAATAGAAGAAATCTTTTCGATTAACAAAATTACCAGTGACTCGAATAATGTTCATTTCTGTTCAATTATTTTCAATTAGAAATGTGTATGTGTGATAGGTCTAGCTATGAAGAGTTCGAACACGAAGGAAGCTTTTCGCTGTCTGCAATTCATTCATTGGTTTACAATGAACACACTGAACGTTTACTGCTTTGCTACAAGTCAAATGTGTGACAAGAATTATATTTGGAATAATATTAATCTTGTTTTTTTTCAAGACAGTCTCAAATGTCTTAGTAGCGATAAAAGAGGTGTACGTCTAGCACGTCGCTTTTTGTCTGAAATTGGTGTTTTCTTGAAGGGTTGGTTCCTTTCACTGAATTAGGCCTCTGCAAATAGCCCACGTATTTGTAGTGATTTACTAGTTTTGAACTGGCCTGAAGTAATGTCCATATTTCATCGTTTTGGTCGTCAGGTTTTTGATCCACCACTATGAAACGGGCCTAAAGTTTGTTTCATAGTGCACATTTTTTCCGTCCCGGTAAACATATAATAGAATATATATAATATAATAGAAAGTCTGTATTGGTCATTAAAACAACGTCAGTACAGTCAAAAAAGGGGCGAGGTTCAGCCAGCTAACTGTTCTTTCACCCAACCTTAGTCTGAGTCAGTCAAAAACGAAACATCTTTGACTGGCTCACATGAATTACCGGAACGGAAAAAGCCTTGAGAAAACACAAATTTCAGTTGAAATACATGTTTTAATCGTTATACGCTCTGCTGTATAATACTCATACAAAACGGTTGCTTTGTTCGTCGATGAACAATAAAAAACAATTGTATTTTCTATGACACCTGGTTTGACATTAATTCGTTATTTAGAGGGAGGGCATAGACTAAATTCTTCATCACTTACGTAAGCCTAAGCTTACCAATGGTATAAGACCAGCGAGCTAAAAACTAATCCACAAAAATGTTCCAAGAAGAATTTAATTATATATTTCACATTCAAACGTGTGTTTAAACCATAAAACATTATTCACAATTTATTACAATTGCAAAATGTGCATTAAGAGATTGTGATTGTTTTCGCTTTGCTAGAAATATCAAAGTTTGTTGTTCAATATTCATGATAATCAAGATACACAAAAACATTGATTTTGGTTGATAAACCAGCCTGCTGTTTTATCAACAATCAATAAAACTATAATCTGCATTGAGTCTTGGCGACAGACCTTCTAGGTGATTGTAAGTTTAGGGACAAACACAGACGTCGGGTGTTAAATTAAGCCTACTTCGAGTTTCATTTATCAGGAGTTAAAAAGTAAAACGCTGTGGTTAGTTAATTAGATAGTTATTTCTAATGAAGCTCGGACGGTTTAGTAATGGTGCGAAAAGAAGTTTGAGCAAGGATAAAATCCTATTAGAGAAAAGTTATATCCATAGTTTTTTTAACAGAAATAATTATATTAGAAGGTGAAATAGTTTCAAGAATAATATCCCTCCTTACTTCTTCTTCCTACGGTCTTTTGACGGACCGGTATCGATTCTATAAGGGGATCTATAACTGGTTTATTGTTTAAATACAAGCTTAAGTTTGTTTGGCAGAAACAAAGCTCAAGCTGAAAGCAGACACGAATGTTGCTGATTTGACTCAACATGCAACAATGCTTACTTTTGATTTTAACAATGAGATATTTATAAAATATTGGAAGTGTGGATACGTATACTGGCTACAAGTTAGGAAATATGTCAAATTAACAATTTAATTGATGTAAATCGTATTTGAGAAATTTAGCAAAGAGCACACTATCAATTTTTTTCATTGGATTCCATTTTATTCTTCTGTCAAATAGATTATCACATATTTTGTGTCGTTTGATTTTTTTTCACTCTTAATTTGCTAAGCTGGTTTCATGCAATTCCATTTTAGAACATAACTACGCTTTTTAAAAGCATTTGCCTTATCATTATAAATATGTACGAATTGCATTCATCTCTCGTTTGTGTTTGATCAAATATCGCAGATTAAAAAAAAGTAATATAGTTGTTTGGTGTATAATATACCGTTATAATAATTTCATGTCGGCTGATTTAGAACATGAGATTAAATCAAATTGTTTAATTGGATGAACGTAAGTTTGAAGACTCGTGCTCATTACATCAGAAGAATTGATTGATTTGCGTGAAAGTTTATATCAATATTCGAAGAGAAAACTTGGAGAAAGAATAAATAACTGATGTGTATAGTTTTGGTAATTTGGTAGTCAAAAAAATCAGATTCCAAATGATAAAAATAATCTTTGTCACAGTAACACGAACATAGGTTGAAGATCCCCCTTCCCCTAGCACAAAAATGAATAAATAATTAAAAGATTATTTTAAAGAGCTCAAATTTTGTATACTATAAAGTGACGGGATGTTTCAAACATATCACATGTTGATCATGTGATCCACGTTTTAATTTGAAACATCCCAACAAATTAATTGAAAGAAAATTATTTTGAAATAAATTTTATATTATTTAGATTTTTTTTTTAATATTATCGAAACTTGATACAAAATCATTGTAGAATGATTGTAGAATTTCCATTTAGAATGGAACTATGAATGAAATATTTTGTGGACATAGCTGTTAGTAGCTTTGTTTTGTATTTCTTTTTTTTTAGTAGGCCTACACGTAGGGTTCACGGACCTCCGGTGAAGTCTTTGTTTACAAAGTATATTCAACATCTTCTCGCTCACCCAACAATATAACTATTATGTGAACACATGTCTTTTCCTTCGTAAATAATACAAATAATCTTCTCTCTGGAAAAGTAAACAGTTCACATATCTTTTGTGTCAACATAAAAGCGTATCTGCTTTAAAATGTGTGCTTCTTTACAGACAGACGTTCCATTCAGCAAGTTTCTAAGCGTGCTAGAAGGAAAAGTGTTTATCGATATGATAGGCCTAATTTGTGCCATTGTGTGTTGCAGTCCTTCAACGCACGAACACACACACACAACACAATGTACTGTATAATATTAAAGTTGAAAACATATATTTTAATATCGATTTCTTTTCTGCGTGATAAGTGTATGGTTGTTGCTATTATGTTGGAGCCAAAAGGTTGGCTTTTTGAAAGCGTGACGACGAATCGTCGATAACTTGGGGGTTGTTGACACTTGGCATAAACTGTCAGCTGATAGACCAAGAACCAATATGACAAGCTTTTCTAAATCACTGCCCCCAGGACCCTTATTCATGATGTATATGAAAAAAATCGAAATGTATGAGAACCACAGCCTTCTTCCATTCTTCTCTGATTGATGAAATTAATGAGAAATGAAATGAATGAGGAATGACATGATGAGAAATGAAATGATGAGAAATGATGAATGAAAATGATGAAATGAAAGAGAAATGATGAATGAGAAATGAATTAGAAATGAATGATTTGAATAAAGAAGGCTGTGGAGAGAACGATCATCTCACATAAAATGGACGAGCTTGGCGAGAGGTTAAAACCAACAGATATATAATTTGTTCAAATTATATGAGGGATGAACCACTGAGAGTAGTCGCCCATTTCTTTTCTAAAGTTCGTGTTTCATAATCATAATCATATATAATCATTTAATCATAATAATATAATCATATATAATCATAATTCGTATAATCATAATGTGTCTAGATTTCTGGAGAAGTAATATGAGCATGACTCCAATCCAAACCTGCTGTTAATCTGTCGACTAGTCAGCGGTGCAACTTTAAAAAGCCATTATTTTATTAGTCATGTAACTATGTTGTTGTCTACTATAATACTGCACTAGCTAATTCAACAATACAGGAGGCAACTTGTTCCCACAGCCAATGATTTGATTTAAACTTTCATCAGTTTCAATTAGTTCCACTGTGGATTGTTTTGATAAGCTGTTGCATAATGTAATGCTGCGATGATAATAGCCTGATAACAAAGTGAAATATGTATGTTGAATAGCAACACTGTGATGCCATGGTTACTCTTGGGACATTATAATGAATATTGGTTTGGTTTGATGCAAAATGTTCTATACTAAAGCTCATTGTTGTTGGATACATTGTTGGATTTACATTGTTGGATGAAATAGAATGTTGAACTTGGTTTGATTTTCAAAATAGTGGAACCGATTGATGCTGCTTATTTTGTAACAGAATTAATAATGGAGCATCGCTACTTTTCAGTTAATAAAAAATGAATGTTTTGAAATGGAAAAAGAATTTTCATTAAAATTCTATCACTGTTTTCTGAAAAATCCTTTTTTAACCAGAAACTATACAAATCACATATAGATGGAGTGAATTACATTGAACAGTTTCATATACGCAAGAGTGCATGGGAGTCAACTTGACAAAACATCAGTGTTTTTAGTGATATCGTTTGGATGGTATAGCTAGGATATCAAAATTATGAAACATCAAAACGCAAATTTCTTTGAAAAATTTAATATTAATTAAGTACGTGAATTCATTTATTTTTTACTGTATAATTTACGGCTAATTTTTTTTTTAATATTTCCCAGATGGATTTATAGTTGGTATAAATTTTATAACTGTAAAAATGTTAGTATCCAAAGTTGATAATATTAATGCAAATTCTCCTGGAGGTAATAAAAAATATACTTTTTTATGCTATCAGAATTTTGAATTGATATCCGTATATTATAGTAATACCGTTTCAAAGTTATCACGAAAAAAATATGTTATTTTCCTAAATTGGCTCCCATGTGGTCGATGCATGCGTGACTCTCCATAAAGGTGACAACGTGGCGTTGCGTGACTATATATCGCTATTTTCACTTGTTTCCAACTATGTTGGATATGCATGTGATCGACCAGGGGTACCAACATGGCGGATATCGCCCTAAATGTAGATCTGGAAGCGATAGTTTTGTCTGCAAGTCGGTTTTTAAATGGGACTAAAAGTGACCAATGGGAACGCTACGATTTGTTACGTCATGACTCGGTTACCAACCCATTCAGCGATACATTATTTTTTTATATAACTCCCAGTACTCATTTTTTGTATTACAATTTTTTTTTTCAAATAATGTCCACATTATATTTTTTTACGTTTAATTCTCTTATTTAAAAAAAAATAATGCGTTGTTTTTATACATTTTGTTATACTGTTTCCGTGTGGCAACCATTTTGGCGGCAGTGTTTTAATAAAAAATAGCAATTTACACAGTATACGTCGCTGTGGATTGTTAGTATCGCTGCTTCACTAGCTTGAGGACCACATCTCACTGTTCGAACTTTGTATTGAAATAAAATAACTATTAAATGTTGTGTCGAACGCAGGGTTATGGTAACGATATATATTTTCTCAATTTGACCACAGTAAAGAAAATATCTATATAAATATTATCATTTTTAATTATCATCTTCAGTTCCATCTAAAATTCGACTTGAACAAAAATTATCTTGTCCTGGAAAACTATACCTTCATGCCGTAATTGATAGAAAATCACAATCGAGTCCAATTCTCATATGTTTAAAGTGGAGTGGTGTCAGTACGTTCATCCAATTATTCAATATCAATACACGGTAATAGCAAAGTCGATAAAATCGCATATAACTGCTTTATCGACTCTATTAATAGTAACAGCCAATAGGGTGGTAGAGTTTGTTGGATAACACTATTGCAGTGAAGAAGTTTATGGTGTCAAGTTATGAATATGTTGATAAATGACTATACACAAGTAAAATCCTACAACAAACTTCTGCTCCTGAAGGATACGAAAATAAAGAAGTTTAGTTGTAATGTCTACTCAGGATTCGGTCTGTTTATACAAGAAGAGTAATTCAACATAATTAAACTTGAAGCTTGTGATGGGTAGAAACAAACCACATTATGCACGTAACAATTGTTTAGTAGTTCAACTGTACTTGTTTAGATACTAGTTTCCTCGAAAGGAGGTCTTCTACCAACTGAATAAATATTAAAACTTTTGTATTTACATTATCTCGCTGTGACTTTAAGGATTCAACACCATTAAACGATGCAGTTGTTCTAATTATCATAAACCTCTTTCTGGATAATCATAATACCTTGATTATACCACACAGCTATACAAATATAACGGATGGTGTCTGTTACTTCTGTTGTTGACCTTTTTCTTTCCAGAATGTAATCAAGTATATCGTAGTTTCATCATATTTGTTGCTTTTCGCCCTAGTCTTGTTTAGTATTGCAAATCCCTTCTACCCGTAACTATCTGTGTCGTAGCTCGCTCGCGAGAACCCTGGATAGACGCCACTGCATGCCCGACATGCCTGCTAGCTTGCCTCACTTTTATGTCGAATTATGAAGACTTTGGTATTATTATATTCGAGATATCGTACATGAATTCTTTTTTTATAAGGTTGAATGTCGCTCACATTGGTGTCAAGTTAGAACGGTGTTCATGTGCATTGAATCAAGTCAGTAAACAATAACGATTCAAGTCATTATTCGACGATAATGAGTACTTTAAGTCAGTGATACGATCATGTGCCAATTAAGGTCAGTGAACAATGATCATGTACTCACTTCAAGTCAGTAATATGATAATGTGGACACTCTAGGTCAGTAAATGATGACTCAAGTCATAATTCGACGATAATGAGAACTTTAAGTCAGTAATACGATCATGTGCCACTTAAGGTCAGTGAACAATGATCATGTACTCACTTTAAGTCAGTAATATGATCATGTGGACACTCTAGGTCAGTAAATGACGACTCAAGTCATTATTCGACGTTGATGAGCACTTCAAGTCAGTATAAAACGACGTTTTATGCACTTTTGGGTATTCTTACATTATCACGAGACGGCAGTTCGCTGACCGTCCCGGTTCGGGTATTACGACATCCTTTTCACGGCCCCGTAGATCGACGCCCTCCTCGGCCAGTGTTGAGGAGACGCCGGCGGCGTCGTCTGTGGCGTCGTCGGCGCCGACCCAGCTCTCAGCCTCCAATCGGCGACCCCGAGGTTCGAGATGTCGGCCCTAGAGCCGGCCCGCGACGGAGGGGCAGAGCCGGTATAGGAGTGCAGTCCTGCGGGGCCGCTGCGGGGCCGGCCAATCAGAGAGCTCGTACTGCGGGAGATGGGGGTGGTGGGGGTGGGTGGAAGCATGCGGGGGGAGGAGGGAGGTGTGAGTGTCAGACGAGAGCTGGAGGATTTGCGGCGAAACAGTCTGAAATGGGAGAGATAAAACAGATTATGATTGGTTAATCTGGTGATGATGTAGTTGAATGGCAATTAAAGTAATTGAACGCTGTAATGTACATGCACTTGCAGTCCCACAAAAAGACTTTTTTTGACAACTTGAGGATATTTAAAAGTTAGTTCAATCATAGACTGGAAGTAGAGTGCGTATGTATGTACATTGTCTGCTAGTCTTGGAGTATTATAAAACGTTAGTCATTTTCTTATGGGTGCATTTTGATGTAGCTCGATCGATCACTTTATGTGACAGCAAGTGCACATAGAAGCTCAGAGTAATTACGATTTCAACTCACAAACATTCATTGTATATTTCGTCAATAGTCATATGTTAAAAGATGTTTACTACGGCTACATTTATTATGTATTGCTTATAGACATTGACAAAAAATGATAATTTGAAACTGTTTAATGAAATAATGTGCACGTAGTATTAATCTAAGCTTCTTCTTTACAAGCTGCGTTGAGCTTTTAGTTATACTTTGGTCCAGGAGGAAAGATGTTCAATACTGCCAAATTGATCAAAGCTTTATATATATTGTCACTTTAAAATTGTGTTTGTAGGATCTCTAGTACTTCACTATTGGTGAGCACCCTTTTTAATTGAACTTGTCAGAAAACCGTCAGAGAGTTGAGTAATCAGGTTTATCTATTGACTGAAATGAAATACTAGAGGGGTATTTGGGATCACGGGACTAGAGTCACTGAGACTGTTCAGTAGCGACAGGAAGTTACAGGAAGTGAACCTAGAAACAATTTTATTGATGATGATAAATGATTTATATTTTATATACACTTCGTTTCTGCTGTTATTATTAGAGCTCATGTTGAATGGATGAGTTCATTATATGAACTATGTAAAGAGAAAATTTAAACTTCTTCAACCTACGTCTACTGTTCAACACTACTTCCCATGTCCTTTCACGTCATAAAACACAATAATAATACAGTAATGAAAACAGTAAGACAGTAATAAAATAAAGTTCATCAACTCGCTATAATATGGAGAATGAAATACTATACTTAGGCCTGGTATTACCAAGTCCAGTTAGCCTTTATCTGACAGTTTAAACTTGTTATCACCATGGTTACCCATGCTTTTTGTTTTCATCAACTCTTAGATAAATACTAACTGGCCTTGGTAATACTGGGCCTTAGGCCCGGTATTACCACGGCCAGTTAGTATTTATCTGACAGTTGGTGAAAACAAATAGGATGGATAACCATGGTGATAACAAGTTTGAACTGTCAGATAAAGGCTAACTGGACTTAGTAATACCAGGCCTTAGTGCCGTAATGGCCAGCGTGGGAGTAGCTCGCTAACAGGCACTTTAAAATTTTTATCACCGCGTGGTTAACCGTACTATTGGATTTCACCAATTCTCAGATAACTGGATTTGGTAAAACTCGGCCTAATAGTAGGCCTATGTGTGTTTTTTGAGCAGATTCGCCTTTCATTGATACTGCAGAAAAAGAATAGAAAAGAACCAAAACTTCAGAATAGTTAATTCATACAAAGAATTCAAACAATTTAGAATTTCTTCTCACAGCATGTCGAAGAAACATCCTCTGTATCTTTTTAGTGTGCATGTCATATTTGTGTCCAGTATGAGCACGTTAAGAAGCCCAAAAAGCATACAAAAATGTGCCGGACAAACGCTTGTACTATTTCAATACTTTTATGTTGGTATCGTTATTTATCTTCTTGAAGAATCTCAACTGTTAACGTTCACAGTTTATAGTTTAAACTTTCAGATTGGGATGTTTCTTATGGTCTTGAAGTATAAAGGTGATTCAAAGCAGTTATCCTCAGAATAAAATGAATAAAATGAATAATTTTA
This sequence comes from Brachyptera risi, assembly GCA_964007535.1. Lineage (NCBI taxonomy): Eukaryota > Metazoa > Arthropoda > Insecta > Plecoptera > Taeniopterygidae > Brachyptera > Brachyptera risi. Next base: position 34,024,525 of record OZ023333.1, on the reverse strand, counting down.
TTATTCCTCACTGGATTTATTTCAGTTTATGTCTATAATAAAATCGACAATATTAACGGCGAGCTCGGTGAAGTAACCTTTAACAACGCAATTTCGTATCTAAGGAAGCTAATTTGTTTTTTGCAACAAATGGAACCCATTTTGTCTGTACTATGATACGCGAATCTTACTTTCACATAATATTTACCTAAATCGAAAAAGAATCTAGCAAGATAGGCCCTACCTTATTTACTGTATAATTTGTGAAGTATGATCTGAAAAGCAATTTTTCACTGCGCTTGTGGAGTATTGTTGTGGACTTGTGGAGTCTTGTGGAGTCTTGTTTTGGTGTGGACTTGTGGAGTCTTGTGGAGTCTTGTTTTGTTGTGGACTTGTGGAGTCTTGTGGAGTCTTGTTTTGTTGTGGACTTGTGTGTGCTTGTGGAGTTGTTCAATTTCCCCCCTCTACATATAATAATGATAATTATGATGATAATTTTTTTTTCTTTTTTCTTTTTTATCTTAGATTTAAATAATACGTACATACAAGATTAATTAATACGCTCTTCCACAAAGCCAAGAAGACTTATCTGTGGGATGAAAAATAAAATTAATAGCTTGGACAAAAATCGGGTTTATATCATGAAACAATGAAACAAGTTCAATAAGTGTTCACTTTTTTCACTGTCTTATAAATCAAGGGTTAGGCCCAGTAATAATAATGAATAATAATATATTGTCAATAGGTGTGGGTAAAGTAGGTTCATTGGTTCATTGTCTCATGCAAATTATAGGAAAAATAAGAAGAACTGATGATATTTTTCAGCTCTGCAGTTCCACTTGATATAAAAATTGTATACACACTACAATACTTAAAATCTCAACCATCCATATTTTTACTATTTATCATCACTATTTATCGTCACTATTTATAAAAGTGATGGTCAGTTAGTTGTCAGTTAGTCAACAGTTAAATCACAGAGAATTTCGAGGATTCCCCTACAGCGAGTGGGCGGGTGATGATGACACTTTGACGAGATGAAAGCTGAAAGGACGTTTATAAAAATCCTTGCCTTGTACGAAACTCGAACACACACACCCCCGACATGTTTTCATTTTCCAAAGCGATGCCTTTTAGCTGAATGAACCCCCTCCCCCCCCCCGGGAGAAGGGAGTGAGGGGGTGAATCGTATTTCTTGGTAACATTATTTTCTAGTTGGTCAAAAATATATCAATGCTACAAGTAGTTACCAAAAGGATACCAAAATTACTAGCAGAGGTCCTATGCAACGACATAGTAAATCATTACATGTATGTTATTTATTTTGCTTAACATCAATTCAAATGTACAAAAATGACTGCCCTTTGATCTTAATCAAGTGGATACCCATTTAGGCCTACGTTGATTTAGTTTTTGAAAATCAGAAAGTGTTTTCGATATGTTATTTTAATATAGGTTTTGATCCTTTGTCCAGATTTTGGAGAGAAACAAAAAACAAGTTCATACTAATTCAATATTTAAACGATTTTAGAATAAGTATGTTTCAGTCAGTAATCTGTTAATGCAATAACATCAAATTCATTGGTATCTAACACAACATCTAATTGATTAACTTAATTGTATTCTTCAAGTTTATGATATTTCAATGCATATCCATAAAATATAGTTTTGAACGGAGAAAAGAGAGAAATAACTCCAAATTCAAGCTATTTCAGGGTTTTGTGCACATCAAATAACAATATGATTCATATTTTTTTGTATATTTCATTTTCTTTTATTCAACAAATGAAAAAAATAGAAAAAATAAAAATAAAATGTGAGAAAATACTAGTTGAAACGGGCTAGCTGGATCCTTGATGATGGATGTGAAAATCGAGTTCAAATCGATTTCTTGTTAGACAGACAGCGAGTAAAAGTGTATCAAAGGGATTCAATTCAAACGTCGTCGAATTGAAGTGAGTGTAAATCAATTAGATAGAGAGCACCTCGTATGATATATACGTCAGAAAAAGCTAGCAAACTGCATGCTACTCCTGATAAGATTATAATACAGACTTTCTTTGTGTTTGTTCATTGATTTTATTCGAACAGTGCGTGTTGTTCAACTTTGACTTTGAAGACTGAAAGTTTGAAGACTTTCCTCTTCATCACGTATGACTCGTTGACCTTCTCCTCTAACTGTCAGCAAAGAAGGCTAGGAGTGAAGACCAACCAACACTTGAGCTACCCTAGCAGGTCTACTAGGCTCCAACACACTCCAAAAATCCAACGCAGTCAGTATATTCCTCACTAATCTAAAAAAATATCTCCTCTTAAATCCATTCTATAGCATCAATTGGTTTTTTCAAAATTCCTTAAATTTCTAGTTTCAACTTTGACAGTTAACCCCTCCTTCTATACTATTTTCACTGTTTTCAACTTGATTATCTACTATTTACTTTACTATGTACTGAATACAACTGTTATTTCATTATTTAATTTCACTTCTAGCTTAGCTTTATTTAACTATGATGAATCCTAAATTGGTACCTTGTATTAATCAAATGGAGAATAAATAAATAACTGAATACATATAGGCTACTATAGGCCTATACCTGTATACACGAAAGAAGGAAGCTGTCTACCAACTTAATAATGGCAAACACATCATAAGTCAAATAAGCTTGCTGCAACTTTGAAGATTTAACGCTTGTCAGCATTGTCAATCCCCTGTTTTGCAGAGTTTTATCTGGAGGGTTTTATTTTTGAGATTGTGTCTTCAAGGCATATAGAGATATAACTATCAGCATATTCTTTAGTCTATGCTATTAGTAATTGATAATAATAACTAATCGAAATAAATAAATACCTGAATACTGTTTCACTTTAATTGAATACTAATGCACAGTATATATAATTCACCCGTTTATTGACAATTCTGCTTGTCGTGGTCGGCTAGGTCAAGTAATGCCACATATTATACCGCGAGGCTTTGTTGTTCACTTCGCTAACTTTAATACCAACATGAACATGAACGTGTACGTGTACGTGTACGTGTACGTGTACGTGTACGTGTACGTGTACGTGTACGTGTACGTGTACGTGTACGTGTACGTGTACGTGTACGTGTACGTGTACGTGTACGTGTACGTGTACGTGAATATGAACGTGAAAGCGATAGTAACTCGCAGCGTCTTGGTCTTATAATTTTTATAATTTTTTTAATAACACACTCTACTGATGACTAAGATATATTGACTCGATGAATGATGAAAGAGATGATGCGAGATGAGATTGTTTTGTGGAGCATCATCATCTTCCAGTAACTTTATATTTCATTCATGATTCATTACTTCATCATTCATTCATCAATCATGCATTCATTATTGTTAATCTAGGGGGACAAAATGCTACCGGATGTGAGTTCATATAGCTGTATATCAATAATTTTTCCATTTTTTTAAAATGAGTTTTTGGGCAAGTGTGAGGAGGAAGCGTTTGTGTCTTATTGATGAATAAGCCATCCTAGTATTCACTCTGACGACAGAGAAAAACCATTAAAGACCTCTATCAGGATGGTCGATGACGGGAATCAAACCCCAGTCTCCTGAATAACAATTCACCGTTCTAGCCACTGGTTCACCCGTTTCAGTGCTTCAACTCTTTTTACAAGTGTACTTATACATATATCAAAACATATATCACAAAACACCCATATGTACACGAAATTCACTCAGTGTTGAAAAAACACAAACCAAACATCGATGTGACGAAAAGTTGAAAAAACACTGAAATGTGATAGGAACAAGATAAAAATATCAATTTTTAGTTACTTTTGTTAGGACTTATTCGATTTGCGTCGGTACAATCTGTAATTTGAAAACAGAACACGTGGGTTTTAAATTCAATAACAACAAAATAAAACTAGTTTTACGTTCGTTGGATTATAAACATATCCTACTTGTTATTCTATTTATGTAATTCCACAATACTTCACCACGTATTTGCGTCGTTTCATTATGATAAAAATGATAATATAATAATAATGAGGATAATATAATTATTATATCATCATAATGAAGGTATCATAATAATACCTTTAATCAACTATGATAGTTAAAGACGTATTATTATTATCAATATGGATATATATATATATATATATATATATATATATATATATATATATATATATATATATATATATATATATATATAAAATTAAACATAAATATAACCAAATGCTTGTGTAAAAGAGTGTGAAGGAGCACGACTTTACTATGGAGAACGAATCATATCATGAAATAGGTAGTATTTCTCGCACTCATATATGGAAAAGTTTAATCTTTGCTTTGAGGCCTGTGAGATTTTGCATCCCTCAGCGGTAAGGCTACTCAAAGTAAGGGTGGGTGTGGGATCACTGAATAATTACCTGAGGGATGAAACTTGAAAGTGACAAAAAGTGACCAAAAAGTGGCTAGTGAAATAATGGTAATGAAAAATAAAAAAAAATGATAATGGTAATATGTTTTAATTACAAGTTTGTGCTGAATTTTGTAAACCTAGAAGATTTTAATTGACACTTCCCCCACTGAGAGAGCAAGCACAATAGAATGTCAAGTAAGCGTATATTTGACATAGCTACTCCATGCTTCAGTCAAGTCACTTAGACAGCACTTAGGAGACAGCTCCTGGTGTTCGTGCATCGAAATACATCTAGTTGCGCGCGCATCTGAGTTTCTTCTGGCCCCTGATAGGATATTGTGTAGGCTCTGTGTGATACGATGCATAGACGCCGCAGCCACAAAAGCGCTATCATCGACTTGGCAATCTTATTGGCTCATGTCACTATTGTCGAAGCACAGGTCCTTGGATAGTCAAAACTTACTTTACAATTGTCGTTCTATTGAGTATACATAGAAGTGAAGTGACGCCACAAGGTTCTTTATATACTGTGGTCTCAGTCTCTCGGAGCTAGCTAAGCCTAGGAAGTTATTTCAAGAGAGAGTCGCAGTAAGGGTCCAAGGTTGGAAAGAAACTATATCAGCCCAATAAAATTGTAAAGTACTGTTGTATAATGTATAATACTGTGATGTATATAATTATGTATTATATTGTAATATATCTGTAGTATACAGCTTGAAGCAGAATTAAAAGTCTCTTTGCTATCTGGTGAAACCAGTTGATAATTTTATATTACATAGGATTTAAAAAGTCTTAAACGACAGAAACAGACTTTTACTTATGCTTCAAGCCGTACAATACTGTGACTGACTTCTATCTCTGTTTTTTTCCAAACTAGTTTAGTCCACTTATAATCTCTTTCCTATTCAGTAATTACACATTGATGATAAAATAACGTTACCTTTTACTGGGCACCCTGCATAATCCTGTGGGACAGGTTTGTCCCAAGACACAGTCTCCTTCACACAAGTCTCTGGATAACAACAGTCCCTGATAGGAGTGTAACATCTTCCTGCATTGCAGCTCGTCTGATTGAACGAGAGCCAGGCTGGGGTATCTCTCCTTCAGTCGTCGTCTCTCCTGGAAACAAGTTACAATCAGGTTCTTTTGTATTTATTTATTTATAGACCACTAGTGATAGGCGTGGCTAATCGCCAAAGCCACCTAGATCTA